>JAEUYN010000276.1:600000-783015 GCA_018257835.1 Euura lappo | reverse complement strand
AAAATGTCTCAAAAGAATCGGAATTTTGATTATTCTGTGCGTTTCACAGGATTTCAGTGTTAGTACAAAAAAAATAAAAAAAATGGCGCATACGTTTTCATTTTCATTCACACCACTTTCGAGTAAATTTTTTTCAATGATAATAATAATAATTATTATTATAATAATTGTTATGATTATTATTTCGGAAATTGTAATTATAATGATAATAATAATAATAATAATAATAATAATAATAATAATAATAATAATAATAATTATTATTATTATTATGTATGTTTATGTATGTTTATGTATGTTTATTTATTGTTCCCCTCGGGGTTACATGGTTTCCGTCTCCATAACTTCATCGAATACATTACTACTTACAATTAGACTAATTTACAAATTTTTACAACTTATACATACCTTACATTTGTTATAACTATTAGTTATAACTATTATTATTCCGAATTATTTCCGTTTGAATTCCCGCTCATAGCTGTCATAGCGCTGAACAAGGAACGGCGGTTCGTGAAACGCAGGACCGCGAGACGAAGGTTGGCAAGCGCTGCTCGGCCCGACTCGCAACGCGAAACGATCCAACATGGCCGCGGCCGGTGCTTTATACCGAGAAAAAATTACAGTCTTTTTTTGGAAACAATTTTTCGTCTTCATCGTTGAGTGAAATGAACAAGTTTTGCGATATATGTGAGTGGAATTATATTCCTGAGGGCGCTCAATGGTTCGTTTCCACCCTTGTGATGCGTAGTCGGTGATATCAGTGAAAACAAGTGACGGTCCCCACGCTTCGCGAAACAAAAAAGCCTTATTTTACTCGATTTTGGTGAGATACACGTTCATGCAGCTACCAATTTGATTACAAATCGTCTAAGGAACCCATTAAACACCCCCCCGTTCATATCCGGCTTCATTATTTTTTAAATATGGAAATCTGAGTCCAGCATGCCCTTAATTGCTCCCTTATCATTTCTAATAAAAATTGAGAAAAATGTGAGAATTTTTCATTTCTAGGTTAGATTGACCAGCCGCCAGCGGTAAATTTGAACCAATGCAGTATGCGTGATGGAATTGAACCCGTGTTTTAATTGAATGGATTTTGCATCGGACGAACAATGAAGTAATACTGATTGTCAATCAATCGGTTGTGTTGCTCCGTTATTTTCCTCAGTTGCTGCTTCGTAGTTTTAAAAAATATTGGCAAATACGGGAATGACATATTTTATAGGTTAGGTCTACGGCGATAGACTGGAAATCTCCTTACGTTGAGAAGAATGATCATTCAACCAAGGAGATGATCGATTCCAATACCCTGTAAATTACTCGTAATTGCTCTATAGTTTCCATTAATTGCTTCCGCGTTACTTCTGAAATTTGAAGGGAATATGCGAAGCGTAATTTCTAGGTTAGGTCAGCTGGCGGCAGATTTGAATTAGTTGGATATGCACACCATGTAATTGAACCCGTGTTTCGAGTCAATGGGTCATGATTCTATCACAGCATTAGATGATTTCAGTAGCTCATTAATCGCTCTAAATTGCTCCATCGTTATTATCATTTGCTCCTCCGTAGTTTTTGAAAAGATTGGGAGATGCGGGAGTGACATATTTTATAGGTTAGGTCTACCGGCGATAGACTGGAAATCTTCTTACGTTGAGAAGAATAATCATTCAGCCAAGGGGACGATCGATTCCAATACCCTGTAAATTACTCTTAATTGCTCCGTAGTTTCCATTAATTGCTTCCGCGTTACTTCTGAAATTTGACGGGAATCTGCGAAGCGTAATTTCTAGGTTAGGTCGGCTGGCGGCAGATTTGAATTAGTTGGATATGCACACCATGTAATTGAATCCGTGTTTCGAGTCAACGGGTCATGATTCTATCACAGCATTAGATGATTTCAGTAGCTCATTAATCGCTCTAAATTGCTCCATCGTTATCATCATTTGCTCCTCCATAGTTTTTTAAAAGATTGGGAGATGCGGGAGTGACATATTTTATAGGTTAGGTCTACCGGCGATAGACTGGAAATCTCCTTACGTTGAGAAGAATGATCATTCAGCCAAGGGGACGATCGATTCCAATACCCTGTAAATTACTCTTAATTGCTCCGTAGTTTCCATTAATTGCTTCCGCGTTACTTCTGAAATTTGAAGGGAATCTGCGAAGCGTAATTTCTAGGTTAGGTCGGCTGGCGGCAGATTCGAACCGATTGAATATTGACGATGTATTTGAACTCGTAAATCGAACCACCGGATGATGATTCGAACGGGCCATTGGATGATATCGGTAGCTTATTAATCGCTCCTAATTGCTCCGTTATCCGCATTATTTGCTCCTTCGTAATTTTCCATAAAATTGGGAAACATAAAAGCATGTCATTTTGGAGGTTAGTTCTGCCGGCGATCGATTTGGAATTGTATTTCGTATTAACTGATGATGATTTGACTAAGCTGTTGGTCGCTACTGATTATTGTCCATCGTTGCATTTGCTTCTCAAGTTACAAATATTACTCTTCTGTGGTTTTCTGAAAATATGGAAAAATAAATGAAACACATTTTGTATTGGTGATGTTACTAGAATCCTTACATATAATTTTCGGAAGGCACATGGACAAATTAATAAATCAATACATGAATTAAAAAAAATGCACAGGTAAGTTGAGAATTCAACAGATAATCGATATTATCGACATAAGGACACACCGTCAGTACATGTTTTTCGTGTGACACAAAACGAATAGGAACGTGTACCACAGTACTGATTCTTCCTTAATTTTAGTGGTCGCCACCTCTTTCATTCCGAGTTCATTATCAGAAATTTATGACGAATTAAAGTAATTGAGGAGGAAAGTTTTTCACTCATTCAAAATCAGACATAAATAAAAAGAAAAAAAATATGATATTGTGGGTACACGAGGTACAGCAACTTTATCAAGTTGATGTATCATATATTAGTGGTGTACAGATGAAAATGGAAGGACAAGAATACCATTTGATATGGGTAATGCATAGAATAGTGGCAAGAAATCTTAACAATACGTTGATTATCATGGAAACGCAAAGAGAACCTTATTGTACTATGAATATAAAAGAAGGGTTTACAACTTTGGCAGGGCCCCTGAGAATAACGTACTAGCAATACTGTTCCTTTCGATCATAAGGAAACATCGAACAATTGTCTCAATTCCATTAACAGACCAAAACGAAGTGATAACGAATCACAGTTCAATACATATATTGTACAAAAGTAGCAAGCTGTACGTTTTCCTGCCTTTGGAAGCAGATTGATAATATACAACAGAAATGGCTACAGGCCGAGATGTATACATTTTTGGCAACTACTTTGACCAACTACACTAATTTAAAATCACAGAATGGTATCACATAATGGGGATAACAAGTGAGCATTCATTTGCTGAGTTCAATTCCGTATCCAATTAAAAACATAGTAGTTAATAAATTTCTACTTGTATATGGCTATACTACTCCTTTGGCTACTATTTAATGGGTTCAGTTGCAGGATTAGTTTAGTACGGTGTTGAAATCATTATTTTTAAACTTGTTCCGATATTTTTTACATAACTACAGTACTATTTTGCCATCACTCAACAAAATAAGTTTTATCTTTCGATCAAGTCTTTGTTTATTTATGTCGCAATGTCCGTCGAGAAGCTCGTTTCCCATTTTGAGAATTGAGGCTGCTGAGACTCCCAGTCTTTTCCTTCAGAAGCAAATTAGTGTTGTTTTTCTCGTTGATCTGATTCTGCGAATCACTGCATCCAACCTTGATCCAATACATCGCTTACAGTGACTGAAAAACATGAGTGTTCGATGTGGCGTGTATGCCTGCCCTACAAAAAATTTCCGATAGCCCATATCCGGATTTTAGAATTTCCGGATAAGATTTTATCCGCTTAGTATTCGCATGTATTGACATTGTATCCGTAGCCAAAAATCCTATGCGGATTATATAAAGTTGTATTGGAGTTGTATCGGATGGAGTAATTGACTCAACCGGGATTCAGCCGTTTGTGTCTGCACTCTATCAGAATCATCCGGAACCTATATGTACTCGTCTGTTTTCTACCCAGCAGCGATTATGGAGATACCCGCAATCTATCCGTCCCCATCCGCACTGCCACCGTATTCCAACCGCCGATCGGGACCTATACGTACTTATCCGGCTTATGCCAGGTAGCGATTATCGCGAGTTCCGCCACCCATCCGTCCTCATCCGCACTGCCACCGTATTCCAACCGCCGATCGGGACCTATACGTACCTATCCGGCTTATGCCAGGTAGCGATTAGCGCGAGTTCCGCCATCTACCCGTCCTCATCCGCACTCCAACGGTATTTCATATATACTACCAGCGGAACCTATACGCTTCTGTCCGGTTCCTGCCCGGCAGCAATTTTCGCGATCTTCGCAATTCTATCGTCCTAATCCGCACTCTATCCGCACACGGAAAAAAGTACCCGTGCTAAATAAGAGACAGCACCGTTTTTCTGTAAAATCTACACAAACTGTAGTAAGAATTACGAACCGTATGTTGAAAGTTACAAGGCACTTACGTTACTTAGATCTACAAGATTTTTTTCGCAATTTTACAGAAAAATCGGTGCTGTCCCCTATTTAGCACAGCACTTTTGTTAATCCAACATGTTTTCTTTTCCGTGTATTACAAACGCCAAACGGAAACTATACGTACATACGAGTCCTTTTATTCGCCAGCGCTAATCATGAGCATGGTAATCTATCTGCCGCGAAGCGGATCGTATCCGGAAGACAATTGAAAACGCCCAGAATCTGGGTATGCCCGACAGGCTGCCACAAAAACTTAGTGCCGAACATGGTAACCTATCCGGACCCGTCCGTCTTATCCGAAAAGACAACCTTCCACCATCGGTATCTATTTTCCGCTATCCGGATCCGACACGGCAGTCGACCCCAATCGTCCCCGACCCAGGTCTGTTCGGATTCCGACTGGATCTGTTTGCCTCGACATTTGATTTGATCATTCATTCTCAGTAACCAATGGCATTTTCATCGTCCGAAACCTTTCGTGTGTAACCATTGGGCTGCCCCATACGGTGACCTACCCTTTCCCTTTCAGAGATCCGCCCGCCAAGTGAAGCTAACCATACTCATTGCGACATACCTAGGTATACATTTTCATGCCGAACCGGATTTGAATGGAAGCAAAAGGTTCCAGACTTCGACATTCATGGTTCCTGATAGAATCCTGGACGGAAGGCATGTACGGTTCCGTACCGGATGAAGTTCTGATCAAAGTACAAGGGTTTTAGTTTTTTCAGGACAGTAATTCCGGGTGAAGTCCAAACGAACCCGGATAAGACCCGGATAATATTTTGTGACCGAATGGAGTGCGGATAGAGACCGTTAGAAACCCAGTCAGGCCTGTCTGGATTAAAACCGTTAAGTAGTTCAGGTTTTCACCGCTAAGCACCACATCAGAGGCACTATTTTCTCGCGATGAAAGTACCACGGCTGGGTGATGAGATCCAGACAGACCCGAATAAGTCCCTGATAGTATTTTGTGACCGAATGGAGTGCGAATAGAGACCATTAGAAACCCAGTCAGGCCTATCCGGATTTAATCCGTTCACGCAGTTCAGGTTTTCGCCGCTCGGGGGCATCATTTTCTCGCGAGTGAAGTACCACGGTTGCGAAATAAGATCTCGCGATGCTCGAGCCTAAGTATACTTACCTGCCACCGCCCGACCGACGATTACTGTGTAAATAACACGGTTTCTGGAAGTCGAGGCTTTTTCATTGCTCTATGGTCGAGCTGGACCTACCCCCCCCCGCCTCCCTTCCTCCGCACCAGCACCACCATCCTTGGTATTTAGGCTGCTAAGTCTATAACTGTGCGGTAAAAAAAAAAAAAAACTGTTGGGGGCACCTCATGTGTCGTAACAATTGCGGATAGGTTCGGATAAAATCCGGGCGGTCAAAAACACTATATAATTCCGCATAGGTTCGAACACGCCTAATTTCTATCGGAAATTTTTTGTAGGGTGGTGCTGTAAGGTTTTTGGATTTACGTGATGTTTGTCCTTGTACGAGTAAGTTCACGTTTTACTTCCTTGTAGGAGTACGTTGACGTTGCAGTTGCCGTGCACGTTGACGGTGACGTCGGTGTTGAAGTTTAGGAATCCAGGCGATTTGCGATCTGGTAAAAAGAAAGCACAAACATTTAAGGTCGGGTCAACATAGACGACTGATTCATCTGTACTGAGGAATTTAGACTTTCGGAAAAATTTCGAATGTCGATCGTGAAATTTATTTGAGGTTAAGTTGAATAATTTCGCTCCCATTATTATCGTACGTACACAAGTCCTTAAAATCGTTACTGCACTATATTGGAATGTGAGAATTGATACAGTTGACACTTAGAAACTTTTGTATTTTGCCGCCATAACTATTAAATTTATGTGTAAATAAATAAAATAAATTGCAGAATCAAAACAGGCGAAGTAAGTCGCACCGCGAAGCGATATTATTGGTCAGTTCTTTCAGTTTCCACAATAATATCGTAATGGAATGGTCGGTAGCACTGAGCATATACACACATATATATCGCTCTATATTATATAAAGATATCGCCGCCGCCGCCGCCACCGCCGCCGCCGCCACCGCCGTGTCAAGATCCCCCCCTCCCCCCCTCTCCCGCGGCTCCACCCCTCTGCCCTTTCGAAGGTCGACGACGACGACCCCCCCCCATGAAAGATTCCCCGTTCCGCCGTTCCCCTGTCCAAAGTGTTCCTAAACCTAACCTAACCTAACCTAGCCTAACCTAACCTAACCCAGAATATTACCCAGAATCCCCCACGAATTCCCCCACCTAACCTAACCTAACCTAACCTAACCTAATCCCCCAGAGATTACCCAGAATCCCCCACGAACACCCGAAGTCTTCCGGAAAGACCCGAAGTCTTCCGGAAATACCCGAAGTCTTCCGGAAAGAACCGAACCGAAATCGTCATAACAGGTCATGTCAGGACGTGTCAGGTCATGACAGGTCATGTCAGGACATAACATTTCACGAAGTTTTATTAATTCCTCCCAGGTAAGGCTCGTGAATACCTCTAACTGTTTTTCTGAAAACGAGTGATCTCCAATTTTATCAATTATAGACGAATCAGTCCCAATAGCGAGCTGACCAAGTAATTTTTCTAAATCACGAACTTCAAATACACTGGTATTCGAATAAATTCGAAAATTGTTAATGTCTTCATCAAAGATACGCTTTTTATAAGATGGTCTTTACAACACCGATTCCCTTCGGGAATAAAGAGTCGTCTTTTAGAAAATACTTGTTTGCGTGCATCAAACGGAACTATTGTAATATTTGTTGATGATCCACAAATGCAACAGTATTTGTGAGTCGCAATGATTCGAGGAAAACCCAACTCCACAAATTCTAATTCTTCTTGCATTTTTTCTTCAATGACATATGAAGGATCTTCAGTTGATGACACAGATGAAATAGTAGTGGATGAGGATTGAGACAAAATTGGCTGGCTTTCGATGCTCACTCTATCTGCAGATGACTCTTCGGTGTTCTTAAGTATAGGTGGTCTTGTTAAAATAATACGACACTTACGACAAAAAGTATCATTAATAAAAACTCTTTTTCCAATTTTTTCTGTTGCAATATTAGCCTCATCGATTGTCGTGATAACTTTTTGATATCCAACTGTTTTACGCAAATATGTGTTATAATTAATGCATTTTTTATTGAAATCCATCCTGAAGTAAAAATTTAAATTATGTAATAGGAATTAAGAAATATAAAAACAGATTAATAAAACTCTACTTACTTTAGTGGTTGTAGTACTACAACTGTCAAACTATTTAACCATAAGAAATAATATCTTATGATAATGATAAGAGATAGAATAACAACAATGATAATTCAGTGTTATTTGATCGTAAAACGGAAAAAAATATTCTCAATATAAATCTACTGAAATTATTGAAGGGTTAATTGCAATTTAATACATACAATGACATCAACAATGAAGACTAGTTAATTGTTAGGTTACCTAAACAAGGAAAACTTTAACGGATATGATTGCTGGTTACTGAAAATCCCGGCGGATGGCGTTATAATACGTCAGCTTGGCGCGTGTTTTAAAAAACATAGTCTTTAAGTAATTATTGTGTAGCAAAATGATTGAAACTGTTCGATAAGTAATGTCATTGTGAATTTTGACTAAAAAAATATTTTCTACGCATTTTTTCAGATTAAAAAAAAAATATAAGATAGTTAAAACGCAAGATTTTCAGAAAAAAATGGGTTTTTAATTTTTTTCATATTGTTCTGTTATGTCTGGACCTTCAGTCCATACTCACCCTATCTCTATCTATTAGTAATACTTATTAGTTATTAGCTTATAGTAACTAGATACTCTTCTTCCCGCTCTCTTATTTCTTTCCGCTCTAACTCTGGATTCCCAGACTTAATCTGAGACAATGCATCCGGTGATGCTTATTGAACTTCGCATCACCTCATGCATCGTCAGCCACACGTGGCCCCCTTCCTGAACTCTTTCACGCCTCTTCCCTAGCTTTCCTGTTTCCTATCGGAACACCCGCTCTTCACTTCTTAACTTGATCTTAACTGGTAAACAGCTCTAGTAGATATTAGTAGATAAGCTTCTTGTACTTAGACTTAGACTTGATTGACTTGAATAAAAACTGTTATAAAGAGATCACTGAATTCTACGCAGAAAGTCTTTATTAAAATAACACTGTGCTTTTCTCTTGATACCTTCGGTATACTTCTGTATCTTTATGCGGGCTGAACCCTTATAAATATACTTGACTTGCTTAGGCTTGTTACACTGGTGGCAGCGGTGTTCCCCGTGACGAAGGTCGAAAAGAGTTTGAAAGTAAAAAGTGAAAAAGTGTGAAATTTGAACGAGATTAGTCCAAGTTATTTGCTGATCTGGAACTGATCATTCCGGGAAGCTAGACTGGTGCGACGCGTATTCGAAAGGCTCCGAAGTCAAAAAGTGATAAAGACAGACAATTTTCAAAAACAATCAAGTGATAAAACAAAGTGCAACGAACAGTATCTACTAAATCAATGATCAATACATCGACGCGTAAAACAAGTGCTCCAAGAAGTCAAACAACATCAAGCACACCGTCGGTAGTAATTAGTCGTAATAATTAGAAGTAATAATCACATACCCTCGCATTCGCAATAAGACGACGGGACAGTGATCAGTAATCAGACATACCCTCGCAACACATAAGACGACGGGACAGTCACTTTAATTCGTGCTCTCGCAGCGAACGCATAAGACGACGAGACAACTTGCTGAAAAATCGCAGTGATAATCATTAAAAATTTCAAACCCTCGCGACACATAAGACGACGGGATAATAAAAGTAATTCATAAAATAAGTGCCCTTGCAGCGAACGCATAAGACAACGGGACAGTAAATTTAATCATAGATATCATAATACATGCTCTCGCAGTGCACGCGTAAGACGACGAGATAAGGTTATTGAGATAATTCAAAATTTTTAACCCTCGCAACACATCAAACGAAGGGACGGCAATCATTAAAACGATCAATTCTCGTCAATAAATAAATCAATGAAAATTTAATTAATCATCAAGAGCAAAATATATAAGTGAAATCACGTGAAACCAATAAAGAAAACAAATATAGACAGAAAGCGATAAATAATTAAACCAGTGATTCACGGAAACGAAGTGTTAATAATCAGTAAAAGTTGAAAACACAAATTTGAACGTCGAGACTAGTCACTTGAAATACATAATCAGTGACCACCGCACGAGACCCTGTGAGAAACCTGAGCCAGACGAGTAGCAGATAAGGAGGAATATCATCCGGACGCTGATTGCGAGCCCGCCTGTACCCAGCAGACGTGCAGCCGTCAGCTACCTTTGACGATCGCCGATCATCGCCGATCATCGCCCAACCACCCCTACCCCCTTGTCTCGAAGAAATCTACCCTGACCAGAGTTATGCATTACCTTCTCGCGGTAATCACCGTGCTCACTTTGTAAGTCTCTCAAAAATCATAGAATTTAATATAGATTTAATTAGTTGTAATTAATTTTTAAAGCAAAATGCCTGACTCAGAGGAAAGCGCTTCGTACTTGTCACTGCAAACTGTTGCCGGCATGATCCCAACTTATAACGGATCAAATATCTCAGTAAAATCTTTCATATCAAAAGTAGAAAATGCTAAACAGTTGATCAGACCACAAGACTTGATACTTTTCACAGCTTTAGTACGTTCAAAAATTGACGGAGATGCAGAATTGGCACTCTCAGAAAACCGCGTTGTTTCAGTATCTGCAATCCTTGCAGATTTAAAAAGAGCTTTTGCACCAAAGCCACGATTATCACATTTAGAAATGGCAATAGCTAAAGCGTGTCAAGGACGAAACGAAAGTGCATTAGAATACGGCAATAGAATAGAGGAGCTCGTACGCTCAGCCCAAGAAATAATCGAAACTTATGAAACGCCAGGAGATGCGGCAATATTAATCAAGCACCTTAAACAAAACTCGATTATTTCATTCATAAAAGGCTTAGCGGACGAGACAGAACTTAGAGTTGCAAGTGAAAATCCACAAACGTTACGAGCAGCAATTGACATAGCTGAATGCGCAGAAAAGATAGTACGAGAAAGATTACAATTAAGAAACCAATCGAGTTCAGAAACAAAAGAATCGAGTAGATATCACTCAAACGACCATTCAAGGTCATCGTCGCATCACGACTCACAACTATTTTGCACTTATTGCAAACGAAATGGTCACTCTATAGAAGAATGCAGAACAAGACAACGTAACGATCGATTTTGTACATTTTGCAACCGCCAAGGTCATAGATACGAAAATTGTAACAGGCGGAATCCTCACAGTTACCGCAACTCTCAAAATTCTGGTTCCCATCACAGCAACCGCAGCAATCAAAATTCCTTTAACAGCCAACAAAACCACCGTTCCTCTAACCACAGATTCAACTCACGATACCAACCTAACAACCAATCAAGGTACAATAGTTACGAGCAACAATCCCAGCCAAACGATCAACGATCATACAATAATTATCACCAATCAAACCAATACGACAGCAGGAATAACCCGCGAAATCACGAACCACACAACGCGCATGTCAACTACACGTCTTTCGCTCAGCCAAATTGGCAACAACAACAACAACAGCAATATTTTTCAAACAACGCGCAGCATTTAAACGAGAATCGGGACCGTCGCGTGGACGCGTCGACTGTCCGTTCCGTACAGCGTCCCTCGAGACCGAACAAACATTAAAAGGTTCGCCGATCATCGAAATAAATTCACCGCAGCTAATAGGAAATGCCGCTAGATTAATAATAGACTCGGGTGCGAACATAAATTTGATAAAAGCTAATTCAGTTGACGGCGACACACGCTTCTTATCGAAAGACATCCGCGAAATCACAGGAGTAACAGAAAATGTAAAGCAAACGTTAGGAACAATAAACATTGATTTTGCAAACACGCGACACGAGTTTCATTTAGTCGACGATGACTTCCCGATAAAAGAAGATGGCATTTTGAGCGCCGAATTTCTAAGAGATGAGAACGCCATCATTTGCTTCAAAAATAAATACCTTACGTCGCGCAAAACAGGAAACATTCCGCTACTGAATCGCACAGCTGATCACACCACATCTCCGCGTATACTTACAACATCTATAGGAGACACACCTAAAGTACAGATTGCAGCACCTCAGCTGGCTAAAGAAACAAACACACTCTTAGTTGACACCGGATCCGAGATAAATGTAATCAAACAGAGCGCGCTAGACCGCCACACTCGCTTCAAAGCACCGGACAAGTTAACGATCACAGGTTCAACGCCTGGCACGGTCGAAACTATGGGTATTGTAGACATTTTAATCGGGAACCAACTACAAGAATTCCACGTCGTCAACAATTCATTTCCAATTAAGGAAGACGGAATTCTAGGCACCAAATTTTTGTACAAAGAGAACGCGACGATTTCATTCGAAGCCAATACAGTGACTCTAGACACCTCGGAACCCTTGAAAATTTTGGACGATAACGTAATCGCAATTCCAGCAAGAACCGCGCAGGTCATCTCAATCAGAGTTAACAATCCGTCAATAACTACAGGACTCTTGAGGAAACAAAATTTAGGACACGGTATCATGTTAGGCAAAGCTCTAGTGACAAACCGACACGGATTCGCATACGCGTACGTGATAAACACAAACAAAGAGACTGTGGAGATAAAAAGACCAGCGGTCACACTAGAAGAAGTACACGAACCCAAAGACACAGAGTACACATCCAATCCTCAGATCCTATTCACTACTAACACGCGTAAGATCAACAAAAATACAGATCCATTACTAATCGCTCCTAATCATAGCTCTAAACGCATAGAAACTTTGCAAGAGAATCTGCGTCTGAAACATTGCAACAAAGAGGAAAAGAAAGCTGTCATAGATCTCGCAATTGAATATAACCATCTATTTCATTTACCTGGAGATAAATTAGGTCACACACATCTGGTAAGTCACAAGATACCTACGACAGACGAGATCCCTGTACATACGAAACAGTACAGATACCCTCCAGTACACAAAGAGGAAATTAAAAGACAGGTAACCAAACTCCTCGATCAGGGGATCATTAAAAATTCCTCATCACCCTACAATTTTCCTGTTTGCATTGTTCCTAAAAATCCTGACGCAAGTGGTGAAAAGAAATGGCGTATGGTTATCGATTTTCGCAAGCTAAATGAAAAAACCATCGGAGATGCCTACCCCCTGCCAAACATAACAGAAATATTAGATCAGCTAGGCTCCGCAAAATATTTCTCAACGTTTGATTTAGCTTCCGGGTTTCACCAAATTCCAATGCACCCAGACGATAGCGCGAAAACAGCTTTTTCCACACCTAACGGTCATTACGAGTATACGAGAATGCCCTTCGGTCTAAAGAATGCACCGTCTACCTTCCAACGTTTAATGGATCAAGTACTTATGGGTTTGCAAGGCAATGAAATGTTTGTTTATCTTGACGACATTGTAATCTACGCGAGATCATTAGAAGAACACGCGATAAAATTCAAAAAGCTAATGACACGATTATCTGACGCCGGACTCAAGTTACAACCGGACAAATGCGAATTTTTGCGAAAAGAAGTCGCCTACCTAGGCCACATAATTTCACGCGAAGGAGTCAGACCGAACCCAAAAACCCTAGCCGCAATCAGGGATTATCCACAACCAACGAACGCAACAAAAATTAGAGAATTCCTGGGACTAGTCGGTTACTACCGGAGATTCGTACCGAACATGGCAGAAATCGCGAAGTGCCTTAACAACTTGTTAAAGAAGGATACCCCCTTCATTTGGACTTCTGAACACCAACTAGCATTCGAAACCTTACGTGACTGCCTTTGTAAAGAACCAATTTTACAGTATCCGGATTTTAGTAAACCTTTCATCATAACATCAGATGCTTCCAAGTACGCTCTTGGAGCAGTGCTCAGTCAAGGTAAAATAGGAGAAGATCTACCAGTCGCATACGCCTCAAGATCCTTACAAAAAGCGGAGATAAACTACTCGACAACAGATAAAGAACTGCTTGCCATCGTATTCGCATTAAAACAATTCAGACCATACGTCTACGGTAGACAATTCACGCTAGTAACAGACCACAAACCACTAACTTGGCTCAGAAGCATGGTAGACCCATCATCGCGATTACATGATTGGAAAATTTTTATCGGACAATACACGTGTGACGTAGTACACAAACCAGGCAGGCTAAACACGAACGCGGACGCGCTTTCAAGAAACCCCGTGCCCGATACAGCTCAAGTACTGCCAATCGAATCAAAACGTCTTAGAAGCACGGACGAGTATTCTACGAACCCCGCGCCGAATAAACGACCTAGAGAACATCAGTCAGAAGATATAGCAGAAATGGACGACTCAAATTTTTCAGATGATTCTGACGTAGAAATGTCATGGCAAAATCCAATATCGGTCAAACGTAAAATAAACACAGAATCCTGTAACAGCGCTGAACCACGGCAGAAAATATTAGCACGTAGATCCGACTACTCAGATTCCACTTATGACGCCGATAACGAAGACGCCCCAGGTCCACAGACACATAAACGCGACACACATACTGACGCTCTAGACTACAGACCACAAAACCCATATGCTAGAAATTCTTCACACACAGACATGGACAGTAACGCTGACATGGGAGAAGTATTAGACAAACTATTAGAAGAAGCACAAAGACCAAAGAAAGTCAAGAATATTCCGCCTAAATTCATCGCAACTAAAAGACATCGTGAAACAGAATCCTCTAGTAACCCTGCACCGCGACAGAGAGCGAATAGAAACAATGATCCAGAATCTTCCGCTGACTCCGACGATGAATCGAACGTACAAGGAATCCAAACCGATCTTAGCCGTAAAGCTATAAGAAAAACTCCCAAACGAGTAGCAAAACCCAGTTCAAAGATCTCTCCCTCAAAACGCTACACTAAAAAGAAAAACCTAAAACGCAAAGGTTTGCCACAGAACACCCAACCGAGTGCCATACCTTCGACTTCGCGAGATCCCAATCCAGGAAGTACACCACCGTTTATCGATTTTCTAAATGACTTAGATTACCTCCCGGTAATCAGCAACCCAAATGTTACGGAAATTCAAGCAGATCTATTGAAACAAAAAGACAATTTAGCACATTGTATCTCAGCGGACTGTACAACCTCGCTTGGTGTAGCAGCTCAGATGATAAGACAGGGACTCATACATAAAAAGAGATTGCAAGCAACGAAACCCGAGATCGGAGATGTCATTGCAATAGCGTACCCTCGGCGTACCATTTACAACCTCGTTACGAAAGATAAACATTTTCTCAAGCCGACGAACCAAACCATGTACGATACCTTGACAAACCTAAAAGTTGCATTATTAGAAGATGGTAAGAAATCCATATCAATACCGAGATTAGGTTGTGGACTAGACAAGCTCGATTGGAAATGGGTTAACAGTATGATAAAATATATTTTCAAAGACACGGATATAAAAATCACGGTATGCAATTTCGACCCTTCCGCGTCAGGACAAGATGACCAACCAAAAGGACATGCCAAACGACCTCCTCGCCCTCCTGATCCTAGCACAAAAACTCTGCCATCCAACACCTCACATTCTCCTCGCACGACCACACGCAAATCCCCTCCACGTCGCAAAAAGATCATACACCAGTCCTCTCCCCCACCGGTCAACTCAGCTGACGACTCTAGCCAAACACCTGACACCCATGCTCGCCTACATACAGACGACGATCGCGACACACACTCAGATGGACACGACATCGATTCGATTAATGAACACGACCGAAACCACGATAGTATTGATTCACCTATGGAAATATCAGACAATCCTCCGACAGAACACTCAGATCCTTCGATGATAGTCTCAAGCGACCATAACCTTCCCAACGACGAAGTACACGACCAAATCCAGTCCTACGAACGATTTTCCAATACTCTAGACGATATTGCTTCAATACCTAACGTTACACAATCCAGAGACGGAATTTTCATGATAAAAGACAACTACGCTCATCTCATAACGGCAGACTCTCCTTGGACTGATGACATAGCAAAAAGACTGATAGACGAGAACATGATAAAGAAAGAATCTTTTGACAGGTTAACTCTAAAGAAATCTGAAATATTCGGGACTCGATTCAAGAACAAACACATTTTCACATTAGTGATCAAAGACAAACGGACAGACAGAAGTAATTTAGAGGACCTTTTCGACATCCTTGCTCACTTGAAACGTATTCTTATCAGTAAAGACATCCACTCTTTCGCATTTTCCAAATTTAACTCTGGACTAGAAACCTTTCGATGGACAATAATCAAAAAGCTCTTCTATTATATTTTCGCTGACTCAAACATTAGTGTCACACTCTGCACACACGAGACTACAATACCAGACGTACATACGAGACCAGAGATTATCCGAGAAAATCACGAATCTCTCGTAGGCGGTCATAAGGGCATAACAAAGACATACGAACGAATTAGAGAAAAATATTATTGGCCGAATCTTAAAAATCAAGTGCAAGAGTTCATAAAAACTTGTGATAGTTGCCAACGTAAAAAGCTCACGCGAGTCAAGACCAGGTTACCTATGGTAATAACCGATACACCATCTGACGCGTTTGACAAAGTAGCACTCGACATAGTGGGACCTCTACCAATCACGAAAAACAATAACCAATACCTACTGACGATCCAATGTAACCTGACAAAATTCCTCGACGCCATACCTATCCCAGACTCAACAGCTCAAACGATAGGCTCAGCTTTCGCTAAAGAATATATGACACGTTACGGTTCCCCAACGGCAATTCTCACAGACCAAGGACAAAATTTCCTTAGCAAAATTCTCCGACAGATTTGTAGGCTATTCAAAATTAAAAAGATCAAGACGTCTCCCTATAGACCTCAGTCTAACGGCTCTCTAGAACGTAGCCATATTTCAATAACAGAACACATAGCACACTACACCTCTCAAGGCAAAGATTGGGACGAGTTCATTAGGTTCGCGATCTTCTCCTATAACACCGCGAAACATGAAGCAACCGGCTTCACACCACACGAACTAATCTTCGGAAGAATAGCGAGATCACCAACTGACACTACACCTACAGAAGCTACTACTAACACGTACGACGCATATCTGTTCGACTTAAGAGATAATCTACGCGAAGCTCGAAAAGAAGCCAGAAAGAATTTAGAAAAAGCAAAACTAAGATCGAAACAATACTATGACAGACATACTAATACACAAACCTTCGAAGCTGGACAAAAAGTTTTCCTAATCAACGAGACGCGTACAAAATTCGGTGACCATTACAAAGGACCATTCGTAATCAAACAAGTAATCAACGGCATCAACGCGGAAATTTATTTAACCCCTAATAAAACTAAAGTCGTTCACCTAAACAAATTAAAATTGGCTCACGAACCAGAAAACCATGACTGATTTAGACCAGACCCTACTTGACAGACTGACGGACATTTGATTCGTACACGAATTTTTTTTTTTCTCGGACAAACCCTGGGCTACAGACAGATCCCCCACTACACACACAAAACCTACACATGCGAAAACAACACTACACGTGCTAACAGCAAATTAGTTGTATATAATGACCACGAAAATATGAGAGCGAATGAACGTACAGAATGACTGCGTATGAACGAATTGTATGATGAGGTACCTCGTATGACTGAGAACGAATGATTGTATTGGATATATACACACACACTTTCAACACATGCCATGAAGCCAATCGTTTCTTTTTCCTTCCTAAAATCCAAATCCTATACCTCACTAACTCTTAACGCCAACCTCATACTTAACAATCTAACAACAGACCTACCCCACACGAAGTAACTAGTGGCTGACACTACATGCACTATACACTACACCCACAGATGAAAACTTCCTAAAATCCATATCCTACACCCCACTAATCCTTAACGCCAATCTCACAATTAATCATTAATCTAACCATGACCTATCTAACACGAAGCAACTAGGCGATCACATTACATGCATTATACTCTACACCTACAGATCAAGATCCTCGCTCTCACTCTATACTTAGATAACAACAAGTGCAAGAAAAATGCCTTCCCACATTTATTTATTCCAATTTTACGAATTCAATGTAGCCAAACGACATTAGATACAACGCACACATCGACATAACGACACAGTCTTTCCCTCAACCCAGCCATCCCTCTATCCTTAGCTATTCCGTGCGAAAAACCAAATTTATAATCTTCCAACAGAATTTACAAACACCAAAATCGTATCATAGTCACAAATATTAACCAATTGCAAAAGCAAATCATATCCGCACGTTGTCTTCTTCACAAGCTTAGATTACATTTATAACCAGCGAAGACCAGTACCTAGTACTTGAGAAACATTGAAAGAGCTCAGCTCACGTTTGAATTAAAACCATGGTCATATTACCTACAACTTAGATTTAAGACGTATTATCTTCCAATTAGTTATTATTAATATTGATCAGTAAATTTTGGGTTTAGTTTAGCTTTTAGTTAATTTGGGTATTAGATTTAGAATAATTTTATACTACATTTATACTAGAATTAAGAATAGCCGTAAGATGACATTTGTACCAAACCAACAATATTCAATAAATCAATTTTGAAAAACAAAAAATTACTAACCCGCTTAAACGCGCACTAACCCTAAGCGCATTTACTCCTAAGATCATTGCATCAAATTGTATCAAATCCATATTCATAAGTAATTTTCGATCAATAGCCACATTTTGTAATACACGATATTGAACACACTCATATCATTGTTAATTCACAACAACACGAACACCATTATTGATTTCAAATCAATTGCAAAATTTCATTTAATTCATAAGCCAAACATTGTATTTTGAACCATTTAACCATACATCTGCTTTAGTCATATCTAATCTTAAGACACTAGACACCTGTAATCAGAACCTCTTCTTTCTTATACTTCGTATAGTAGAACATATGCTTGACACCCTATGTTTTATCTAACGGGGGGGGGTGTTACGTCTGGACCTTCAGTCCATACTCACCCTATCTCTATCTATTAGTAATACTTATTAGTTATTAGCTTATAGTAACTAGATACTCTTCTTCCCGCTCTCTTATTTCTTTCCGCTCTAACTCTGGATTCCCAGACTTAATCTGAGACAATGCATCCGGTGATGCTTATTGAACTTCGCATCACCTCATGCATCGTCAGCCACACGTGGCCCCCTTCCTGAACTCTTTCACGCCTCTTCCCTAGCTTTCCTGTTTCCTATCGGAACACCCGCTCTTCACTTCTTAACTTGATCTTAACTGGTAAACAGCTCTAGTAGATATTAGTAGATAAGCTTCTTGTACTTAGACTTAGACTTGATTGACTTGAATAAAAACTGTTATAAAGAGATCACTGAATTCTACGCAGAAAGTCTTTATTAAAATAACACTGTGCTTTTCTCTTGATACCTTCGGTATACTTCTGTATCTTTATGCGGGCTGAACCCTTATAAATATACTTGACTTGCTTAGGCTTGTTACAGTTCCACCACTTCAAAAAAATCGAAAAAATTCCTGAATGTAGAGGGGTATGAGAGACATTTTCTGACGAATTTTGGTGAGTGACATATTTCAAAAAGGCTGAAAAAAAAAAGATTTTAATTTTCTTTCGTCCGCCAAAAATCGGCTTTTTGTTTAAAAATTATGATCGTATTATTTTTTTATGCTTTGGACTCCTAAGAATTAGAAAAAAAATCAGCATTGATTAATTTTGAATTTTACTATAAAAATAAAAATGAAATCGAAAAAACAGGTTTTTTTTTAAAATCTCGACAACCGTTCGAGTTAAAGAGCTAAAAATTAAGGTGAATTATTTTTATTCGATACCAAATCGATCCCCTAAGTGCGAGTCAAAAAAGCCACGGGGGCAGATTTCACATATTAATCCGGCTATACCCTTTCTATGGGAAGAACTTATTTTACCGAATTTAGAGTAGTTGGCACCAGAATAAATGACTGCGCATGCGCCACGAGCGGTTCGATTCCGTGCGTTCCAGATTCCAACCGTGTTTCAACCGGATAGAACGTGAAAAATGTAACGAATAGCTAAAATAATGCGTTTTAATTACTTGAAATCGTTTGCTTGGTTATATGTTGTTTGTTATATTATTAGTTGTTATAGAAGGATGGACATTGATTATGGTTGATATCTTTTATTGTCTCCTGTCCGTACATCGTGTGTGCCACTGGGGCTCTTACAGTCTTGCCATGGTGGGGGGACGTGACGTCAGTCACACTCACATATATCACACCTCCCCTTGTACGGATGAAACTTAGTTTATATGTGTTACAGTTTCTTACATCTATATTTAATTCTATGCTTGATTTCTATCAGGTACTTTGATAAGTCTACCGCTTCGAGTTACTAGATTTTCTTTGTTTGTAGCTTGTCTCGCGGGTTTAGTATTATCACTTTTTCCTACATTACTAATTTTCTTTGGATCACAGATTCGTTTGTTGCTTGTTTTGTGTTTTATATGTATTGCGTTTCTCCTGATCGTATTACCCTTTTGATTTGTTATTAGGTATGATCTGGGAGTGCTATACTTGTCTTTTATAGTGGCCGGTTCCCACTTGTTTTCATTTCTAATCATTACATTTTCCCCTTTTTGAAATTCAATTTCTTTTGCTTTACCACGGTTGTAGTAGTGCTTTTGTCTTGTTTGACGTTGTTCAAATGTTTTAGTGACGTTAAATTTGTGGGGTTTCAACAATGACTTGACTATTGGCAACTTAGTTCTTAGCTTTCTTGACATTAGGAGTTCAGCTGGCGAAACTGTCATTCCTGCTATCGGCATGTTTCTATATTCTAACAATGCAGACTCGATACCATTTTTTCCAGCTTCTGTTTTGTTTAAAATTGATTTTGCAATTCCTACTGCTTTTTCAGCTAGCCCATTAGACTGAGGGTAACGTGGACTTGACGTTACTGTTTCAAATGACCATTGTTGTGCGAAATTCTTAAATTCGAAGCTGTTGAACGGCACGTTGTCTGTAACTATTATTTTTGGTATTCCGTGGATGCAGAATACTTTTCTTAACACTCTTATTATTTCAGTTGCAGACTTGTTGTTTAATTTTTTTACTTCGAGCCATTTAGAAAAATAGTCCATTAAGGCAATATAATTTTTTCCTCTATGCTCTAGTATGTCTATACCAATTTTTTCAAACGGTAGCTTACATAATTCATGTGGAATTAGGGTTTTCTTTATATTAGCTCTGCTGTAAATTTCACATGACTCACAGTTTCTTATGTATTGTTCGATATCTTGAGCCATTTTTGGCCAATAAAATATTTGTTTTAGCCTTTTGCTAGTTTTTTCAATACCAAAGTGTGGGTCGTGTGCAATTTTTAACATTTCTTCTCTCTTATTCCTAGGAACAATTATTCTGTCTCCAAAAAATAGCATTCCCTTGTGGAACGTTATGTTATCTCTGATTGTCCAGTAATGTTTCAATTCAGTGTTAATTTTATTTGTGTTTTCTGGCCAACCTTCTAAGAAGTAATTGGTTACTTGTTTCAATATCTCGTCTTGAGCGGTCTTATCTGCAAATTCTTTAATTTTGGCATCGCTCATTGACACTTCGGTGTTAAGACTGTGAACTACGTCCAGCATAGTTTCGTTTTCTTTCTCTTGATTAGTTAGGAAAGACCGGGACAGAAGGTCAGCTATATACATTTTTTTACCAGGTAAGTACTCTACTATTAATTTATACCTAAGCAGTTTTAATTTCAGCCTTTGTAACCTCGGTGTGACTTTATGCACATCTTTAGTGATGATTGATACTATCGGTTTGTGATCAGTATGAATTTTTACCTTTCTCCCATAAATAAACTGATGAAATTTCTCACATGCAAACCAGATTGCTAAGAATTCTTTTTCTATCTGTGGATAATTTTTTTCAGTTTCCGTTAAGCTTCTGGATACAAACGATACTGGTTGGTCTTCCTGTAGCAAACAGGCTCCGAGACCATTCTGAGAAGCATCCGCTTGTATCAGAATTGGCAGTTTTGAATCAAATAGTTTAAGCGTTGGCGCATTGCTTATTTTATCTTTTAATATTTGTAGCGCTCTAGCGTGTTCACTACCCCATTGCCAGTCTACTGTTTTTTTAGTAAGCTCTCTTAGTGAGCTGGTCAGTTCTGACACATTAGGTATAAACTTAGACAAAAAATTTATCATGCCAAGAATTCTTAGTAATCCTTTTTTATCTGTTGGCTCTTCTAGCTTAACTATTGACTCTACCATACGTGGATCGGGTTTGACTCCGTGATTGCTGTATATTAATCCAACATATTTTACTTCGCTTACTTTATATTGTAGCTTTTTTTCGTTGAACTTAATATTGTTATCACGAGCTCTTTTGATTATTAACTCTACAGTTTCATCATGTTCTTTTTCGTTATCCGCTCCGATAATTATATCATCAAAGTAAATGCCAACGTTTTTTATGTCTCCAAAAATTTTAGTATTTACTCTTTGGAACAACTCAGGGGCTGTCGATAGCCCAAATGGCAGTCTTTTATATTTGTACTTCCCAAATGGAGTGATAAAAGTGCACAGCTCAGCGCTTTCTTCGTCGAGTTCGATCTGGTGAAAGCCATCTTTCATATCAATAACTGTGAAAATTTTTTTTCCTGTTAACCGTGAGCTTAGCTCTTCGACAGTCGGTATAGGAAATTTTTCTTTCTTTAGATTTTTATTCAAGTTACTTGGATCTAAGCAAACTCTAATTGACGTATCGGGCTTCTCGACTATTACAATATTATTAACCCAGTCTGTCGGACGTTCCACTTTTTCTATTATGTTTTTTGTTTCCAAACTCTCCAGGGTTGTTTTAAGCTTAGCTTTTATCACATCTGGTACTTTTCTGCACGAATTTATTGTAGGTTGTGGGTTGTCTACTAGACATATTTTATATTTATCAGGATAGGTACCCAAACCTGTGAAAACGTCTTTGTTTTTTGATACAAAATCTTTCTTTAGTTTTTCATTATCTACTTTCAAGAGATTTACTGTCTGTGCACTTGAGTCTGTTCTCTTAATTAAATTGAGCGTTACGCACGTGTTTAGACCCAATATAGGCATGCTTTTGACGTCAAGTATTATGAACTTAATCTTACTTTGTTTGCCTTTTATTGAACAGTTTAGGACTACGTAGCCTATAGCTTTTGCTTTAGTATTTGTGTAGCTTATTACTGTCAAGTCTGTTTCATGTAACGGAGTTGTTTTCTTCAAGTCCAGTTTCATAAACGTTTCTAGCGGAATGACGTTACAATCTGCGCCTGAGTCTATTTTGAATTTTATTACATTTTTCTCTATTTCTACTTCCTCAGTCCAGATTGTGCGATTATCTTTATTCTCTACAGAGTCTATGTACAGTTCGTCGGTCTCGTCAGTTTCGTTTGTTCTAACCTCACCAACTTTCTTAACATTATTGTTATTATTTTTAACCATACATCCAATCGCAAAGTGGTTTGGTTTTCCGCACTTGCCACACTGTTTTCCATACGCCAAGCATCTAGCCCTAGCATGTCGGTATCCACACTTCTTGCAGTCGTACGCTGCTTCGTCCACTGTGTCTGGTCGACGCTTAGTGTTTCTCACTGCTCCCATCTTCACGAACTGCTTTCCTTTTTTAGCTTGTGTCTTCTTTAGTGAATCTACGGTGCTGACTGGGTCACTCTGTTTAAGTGTTTGTTGCTGCATTTTACTCATCTCAGCTGCTCTGGAACTTTCAATCGTTTCTTTTAGACTTATGTTAGGGGATCTTAGTAGACGTTGCTGTAGCGCGTCGTCATTCACTGCGATTATTATTCGATCTCTTATTAGCGACTCTTCTTGGTCTCCAAAGTCACAACTTTTAGCAAGTCTTTTTAGGTCGTTTAGGAATTTGTCAAACGGTTCACCTGCCTGCTGGATCCTAGTGAAGAACTTATTACGTTCTATCACGATATTAGTTCTCGGCTTCACATACCGTTCGAAAGCTTCGTATACCTTCTTCAATGTGAGCGCTCCCGAATCCGCCTCCGAGAACTCGAACGTGTTATAGATTTCCAGGGCTTCGTCCCCAATGCAGTTCAGGAACATTGCTATTTTCCTCATCTCAGGTGCTTTCTGTTTATCTGTGGCTTCCAGGAATATTTCAAACTTTTGCTTGAAACTCGCTAGATTACGTGCTGCATTCTCATCTAGCTTGAGATCAGCCGGTGGTTTAAACTTTTCCATTTTTTGTTTATTATGCACTTATGAGCTTCGTTAATCTTGTTAGCCTTTCGATTATTATTATTATTAATCGTGGTATTATTTATTACGTTTATTCAACGCTTCTCGAATCGACGACCGCGTGTCTTGTTCGAGTTTTTGAGGTTAGGTCGCGTTAGGCACCTTTCTTCGTTTATTCATATTTTTCACATTATTAGTTGAAAAATATTGTCTGGGTTTGTTTCTTCTGACACCATGTTATATGTTGTTTGTTATATTATTAGTTGTTATAGAAGGATGGACATTGATTATGGTTGATATCTTTTATTGTCTCCTGTTCGTACATCGTGTGTGCCACTGGGGCTCTTACAGTCTTGCCATGGTGGGGGGACGTGACGTCAGTCACACTCACATATATCACAGGTTTGCGCGTCGCCCGAAACTGAAGAATATTGAAATAATTTGTTTGCGCTTTCGCGTAGTCTTGAGAAAACCGGGAATAAACACCGGGTGCTGAATTCCAGCACCCGCGCTCTGCAAATATCGATCGCATGTGAACCGAGTTTGGAAATTTTTTGGTATTTTGTATCTAGAATCGTTTGCGCAAACAGCACCCGCAACAATTACCGGGACCGTAACTCTGGTGATCAACGAGGTTAAGCACCTTCGGACGCGGTCAGTACTTGGATGGGTGGCCCGGAGAAGTGGGCTGATTGTGAGTTCGAATCCCCCACGGGCAGGAATTTCTATGGAAAAATCTACGAAAACCTTCGAAAAAGTACTACATTCTACGAAAATTTCTACGTAGATACTACGAAATTGTTCCAAAACAGGCAGAAAATCGTAGAAGTTTTCGTAGATAATCATACAATTTTCGTAGTTTGTGCACGGGAAAAAAAAAAAGATGTAATCCCTACATCTTCGGTAGTAATTATTTGGACAGCATCTTTTTGGAGTTAAATCTACAGCAATTGCGTTAAGGTTTACTAATCCCATTGATAATTTCGTTATTTTTGGAGTAAAATTTACAGCAATTGCTGTAGATTTAACTCCAAAAAGATGCTGTCCAAATAATTACTACCGAAGATGTAGAAATTACATCTTTTTTTTTCCGTGTGGTAAAAATTATTTTCATATAAAATGTTACGATATTCTACACCAAACTTTTACGCCGAAACTACGACAGTGTTCCAATGGAACGGCCGGAAAGCATAATCCCGGGAGCGCTCGGACTCGGGAATCCTAGTACGCAAAGGAGGAGATAACGCGTTGCTACGGGCGCGAGTTAATCCGACGCGAAATTTTGAAACTGCCATTATTCCGGTTCTAATTATCGGATCGTGATGATTTATATACCAAAATTTTCGTAAGACTTTAGCGCTTCCAACGAACCGCATTTCATCGCCGAGTCTATGATCGAGCGCGCGCATAAACATTTAATAAAAAACGCTTTTTCGTGAATGTGAAAAATCTAACATTTCACGAAAAACATTCTAAAGACCCAAGGAACAACTTTTGGGTGTCGTGTAAGCCGAAAAACGAAATATGAGGTATTAAAAAGCAATGCGTGCATTTACAGCGTCGAGCGCCGACTCGCGCTTTCGTTCATTTCAGTTCACAACTTTCGTCAAACTTGTCCAATCGATTTGAATTTCAGATATGTTTTACTTAAAGACATAATAATTGAAGGGATATTATTTATTTCAATAAATTTTGACATCGATCATTGAGTTTTTCACTTCAAACTGTGTGTACTAATAAACTATCGAAAATTCATAGACTCGGCGATGAAATGAGGTTCGTTGGAAGCGCTAAAGTCTTACGAAAATTTTGGTACATAAATCATCACGATCCGATAATTATAACCGGAATAATGGCAGTTTCAAAATTTCGCGTCGCATTAACTCGCGCCCGTAGCAACGCGTTATCCCCTCCTTTGCGTACTAGGATTCCCGAGTCCGAGCGCTCCCGGGATTATGCTTTCGGGCCGTTCAATTGCCCTACAACGACGTAGAAAATAGTAGAAATGTTCATAGAAATTCGTAGAAATTTTCGTACTTTGGCGTAGAAATTATTTCCACCAGGGTAGCCCCGGTCTCCCCTACTAGAAGGGCTTTTGGAACACTGATCACGAATCTGAAATCAGATTTGCGAAATTCAAAATGGCGAATCCAATTTGTCGGGAAAAACACTAAAAACATTCGAAATCTTACGGAAATTGGTACTCGAAGGTTTTTTGAACCGCTGATCAAGAATCTGAGGTCATATTTGCAAATTTCAAAACAGGTGAGAACAAAATAAATGACGAGAAGTTCGAAGGCTGGCTCATAGTCAGCCCAAACCTGCTTGCTCAAATTGAACTCCAACAATATGTTGAAAATGGTTGCACATACATTCAAGGTTTCTCGATTTACCAGAAAATAATTTTGATGATCTAAATTGAAGAAGAAAGTATACAAGTAGAAACATGTAAAAATTAATCAAGTATCCAATCCGTACCAATACCTAATTATGGAAAATCATCACGTAATGGGTCCTGTGAGGAGATGGCATTGCCTACGTGTACCATCATATACATATAGTCTGCAGTTTCTTCCACGGCACGCGTGACGCCCATTAAAATCTTTCCGCTCACTTCAATGAGACATGCGATGATTTTTCACCTTCATCGGTACTCGGGAATTATAGTTTACTCGACCTTGACGATATGACGTACGAGAATGTAGGGCACAAGGTGGTGAAGATCAAGCAGGTTAAATACGTAATTAGCATGCGTGCAGATCTGGATGTGCTTGTTCATATTTTCCGTTTCTTTGGTATAAAAGGATCTGTTTTAGATGAAAACCTCATCAGGATAAGTTTATCTATTACCGCAATGAAGATCTTCGCTTCTCTGCTCGTCGTGGTCTGTATGGCCGACACGATTTATGGAAGAGTGAGTAATTAGACTTATTCTCGGTGTACATTCACCTACTTTTCAATTGCCGTTTGGTGGAATATTGCTGCTGCAAAACTCTTGACATATTCAACTAATTGCTCACGAATAAATCAACAATCACAGGCGGTTCCCGATTCTCTGGCGCTTATCACTAAAGGATTACATAAGGAGTGTGTGTCCGAGACGAAAGTTACAGAAGGTAAGATGTGACTGATTTCTCTACAATCATCGCTGATCATTGTCGACGTGAATTTAAGATATTTCCGTTATTTACTTACAGATCTGATTGAGAAAGGCAGAAATGGAGAATTTAGCGAGGAGCCCGCGTTCAAGTGTTACCTGAAATGCTTATTAGCGAAGCTGAATCTGGTAAGGATCAGTCCATTGCCTTACGCCTAATTCCCCTGCTGCAGAAATAAATGTCGTTCAAAAATCACGTATAGTCTACAACTATTGAAATATAAAATCGAATATAGTATACAATTGGTGAAATATAAAATCGAGCATTACCACACTTTCAGTAGAAAAACCACGTAGGTAATTCCACGTCATATCACAAAAAGAAAAAAAAAAAAAAAAAAACAAGCGGGTTTGGGCTGATTTTGAGCCAGCTTTCGAACTTTCCGTAATTTAGGGGCCGTGGATAAATGACGTCAGATTTGTGATCAGCGTCCCAAAAAACCATATGGTATCAAAGTTTATTGAAATCCGTTCATTCGTTCTCAAGATATCGTCATTTTTGTGATGTTTTTTCGAATTCTGTTATTGAAATAGTTCGAGAAGTACTAAACCGATCAAAGCCAAAATCTAACCAGTTCCAAGTGGAAAAAAGCCGCGTCGATTGAGCCCAATTTGATCAAAAACCGCGCACTCGTTTTCGAGATATCGCGTGGACAAAAATGTGGTCATATACATACATGCACACATACACACACCCAGACGTCAAACTGAACATAGTCGGACGTGATTACTTGGAACTCGAAACGTGGAGATTCAGTGAAAACACAACTTTTCATTTTCGGGGTGATTACCATAACTTCCTCTTTTTTCTGAAAACAGAGAAATGGGAAGTTAAAAAAGGTAAACTCGACCGCGACCTCTTCATCTTGACCAAAATTCAGGAAACATTGTGTTGCACCAGAAAACAACTCATGCAGCACGACTTGGAAGAAAAAAAAATATTTTTAAACAATTTCACGAAACGTGGTTTTGGCGAATATCTCCGACTGGATCGAGCTAGGAGGTTCGACTAGGACTCATTTTGGACAAGGCTACCAGTTGTTCAAAATTATTGTATGGTATGGTAGCCTGGTTCATGAGCTTCAAAATGAGTCCTTCTCGAAACTCCGAGCCCGATCAAGTCTTGAGATATTGGGAGAAAACCGCGTCTCGTGAAATTTTGAAAAAGTATATCTTTTTTTCAAATCGTTCTACGTGAGTTGTTTTCTACTGGAACACAACGTTTTCCAAAATTTTGAACCGTTCAATATAAATCAAAATCTGTACGGAGAAAATGATCCAATAGTGATGACATTATATTTTGTATAATACTTACCAGATTTCGAAGACTGGCGAGGTGGACTACGAAGGAATGATAAGTATGATTCCAAAGGACTTTATGGAGGCTGGTTCTAAGATGGTCAATGATTGTCGTGAGATAAGTACGTGCCACGGAAAAGCACTCAAATTACGTATCCTTACACATCGCAGACCGAAATTTCCCTCAAATTTGAATTCCCAACTGCACTCGTAGTGTTCTGAGACGATAAGTCAATTTATTCAAGGGAAAATCTTCGCAAAAAAACTGATTACAACGAGAATTGTAAAATATAATTTCAACGCAAGAACTCCCAACTGTAAAGCCAATATCCAAACATTTTCATTTTCAAACAAACATTGTCCTGCGATTGTTTCCTTTTTCTCTTTCAACATCACGTGAAAATGAGCACAATTCCATTGCCTTACTGACAAGAAATAGTATACGTATGTGTATACTATTCCTTTTTCGAGTTGTTCAGCCTTTGATCACACATCCGTTTATTTGGTTTCTCTGTTGTTGTTTTTTTACAGCTGGAACAGACAATTGTGACAAAGCTTACAATCTCAACGTATGCTTTTACAAATCAAATCCATTGGTACGTGCGAATTGATTCTATTAAAATATGTACATAAGTAGATATAAAATGAGTGAAGACTTGTCTCAAATTTGAAAATTTTTCTTTTCGGCAGGAATACTTCATAGTGTAGAATCGACACCGTCGTGGAGTATATAGATGTACATCACGATGTATGAAGATCCTCCAAGAATTTTGTAGCATGATTTCAAATCTATATAATTAAAAAGAATTCATTATACCTATCAATTTCATTGATCAGACACGGTGAAGTTGTGGAAGTTGCCAAAGTCATACCTTCAGTACCACCACCTAAACCGTACCATCGCTGGTTTTCACGATCCTGCATCCTTGAAATTGAATACAGAGAAAAATCATACCATGGCTTGTATGTTGTACAGTGCAACCTTATTGAAACGTTTTGCAAGGGGTATAGCAATAAATACGTATAAGTGCGAATTACGTTGCAGTGAAATACTTTAGTACTGCAAATTTACTGCTGGAACCAAAGAAATGTTACGTATGAACAAGAACTAGCCCGTTTTACCCTATATAAAAAATACCCGATAGGATTCGAAACCTCTAGTTTTCTGTCCGAAGACTTATATGGGTTTTGAATCCGGATTTCGTCCGCACTGAATACGCAAATATTCCAAATTTTTCTCATCGGACTGTATCCGGCTGAATTCGGATAACATATAATGATTTCTATACATAGGGGAGACTGTTGTACCTCGGAACACTTTTTCGTTTTTTGGTCATAAAACGGAAAATATTCAACATTTTTTCATCAAACTCGCGTCTATTTACAAAGCAGTTGGTCACCAACAATAACCATCAGTGATCATTCGTTCAAACAACGTCAATTTTTGGAGACCGTATTTTGAAATTTTCGAAAAATTTGTGCCAAGGTACAACACCCTCGTGTATCTTGAAACACAACACTATACGTCCCATAAGATTTACTGCAGACTATTATTTGTAAAATTCAGATATTTATTGTACTTTTTGTTGCAAATTATTGCACAGTGTGGGGTTATAGTTTTTGCATTTTTTCATAATTATGTGAAACAACGTGAAGCGTTTATCTAACAATATCTGTATATTTGTTTAAAAATCAAGGCATCGGGTTGCTTGGTCCTTACATTTTCGCCTTGGATTTGATCTTGTTTCCTTGATTTGTTTTTTATCCTTCTCGATCCTAGGTTTCTTTGCTTCTTTTTCAGGTATCGATAGTGCTTTAATGCTGCGCTTACGTTTTGGATTTGATTTGATATTCTTCTGCGGTTCATTTTCTTTCTTCTTTCTAATTTCTTCTTTCTCTGGCGTATCTGTTACTATGCGCGTGGCACCTGCACGGAGAAAAAAGTGTCGTTGTGACAGCCAGATTTCTAGTTCTTGTAGGTATAATCGAGACTTTGGTCACAACAGTACCGTTGTTCAGCTACAGGAACAGAACAGTACGGCCATACGTTATTTACTTGCACGAACGATGCGGTATAGCTGTGGGAGCTGAATGACGGATTCCTATAACAACTATCTCACGTTCAGCACGTCAATTTTAGAGGGCCAAAATCATAAGCATATGTAGCTAACCTATTTCGATGTGGTTTATGATAAATTATAGAGTATTTATCAGAGAAGGTTTCAAGATAATTGGAATATTAAAGTACGTTTAATTTATAGTTTATAGCAATAGTAATCAAGGCAACGATGTGGCAACGAGATTATAGAGCCAGTAGAGCGACGCCGGTTCTGACTAGAGTTAGGGGTTAGGTTAGACGCGGGACGACATGACTCAGTTGACAATTTTTGAATGTTCGTATTATGGTTAGTTTACAGTTTGAATATTTTCAGAGGACATATACAAACCTTGATCGTTTTTGGATTGATGGGGTTATAAAACAGAAATTTTACCGTGTTCAATACCAATTATTTATGCATTATTTATTTCTCATTCCAGGTGCACAAATTTTATCTGCTTATAAATAATACCGCAAAACGATAAAACTTTTTTCTGATTTTTGTATCAAGCTCAACGGGCGCGAAGACAGTAGATCTTCATAAGTAATTATAGAACATCTTTTCGAGAAATTGTAGACTTCATATGCATAGATGTGAGAATTGAAAATAGTATCCAAATTAGCAACAATAAAATGCACTACATTTTCACGAATGAAAATGTATTTGATCATACCAAATCGAGGTCTACAGTCATCTTCACCAACACAAAGAACCATATCTGGTTTATATATACTACCATTTTTTTCAAACCAGTTGACTGTTGAGTACGTTGACACTCAAATTTCGTGATTGAAAATTCTCATACGATTTACTATCGAATTCGATTGGCAGATCTGAAAGATAACTAAGCATAGAACTTCCAGATTTCATAGTCAAAGTAAATATTTGATTCGTGTAGAACTGATACGCAAGTTTCAACTGAAGTTTAGTTGCAATAGTTTTACAGAGATTAACCTTTGAACTTGACAAGACTGCGATATCTTTCGCTTCTTTGTGTTTCGCTTCGAAACGCATGGCCCACAAGTTAATTATTGGTCCACACTCCGCCATTATAGTTCCGTAGTGTACTAAAATGTGGTCTTTGGGTCGTAAGGTTCTCTTCAAAATGGGCGATTCCACGTTAACTGTGACACTCCTGTCCCTCATAGTCAGCGATTTCGATGAAATTTGGTGAACACGTAGGTTTTGGAGGGAAACAACTTTTGGCCAAAGGATTTTCGGAAATTCGGAAAACTATAGGAGTTGCGGAACGTGAAAATTTTCGAACGTCGATTTCTTGATAAAACATATCCCTGACACGAGTTATCGTAATCCAAATCCGTTTTAACGACTTGGCGTGGAAAACTATGAAGTTCCAAGGAAAAAATACGTCACTCATGACAAACAAATAAATTAATGTTTATTATGCAGAAAAACATTGAAAATCGTTTTTTAATCGTGTTCTCTCACTTTGTACATTATGAAAAAAAATCAAGGTATTCCTTTTGGTTTTCTCTTGGATTTCGCCCATCGAAAAGTATGGTGTCTCTTTTCGTTTGCCTATCAATAAAGGTCGAAGTCGGTCAGACGCGCGCTCTTGCCGTGCAGTGATAGCCAGTTTTGGGCGAATTTGTAATTAATTGACTACAAATTACAAATTACAATTCGTAACGATTTCCAATTTGTAATCAAACCAAAATCCATTACTCATTACAATTGCAATTCGTAATCAAACCGAAATAAATTGCCCATTTCGATTGTAATTTGTAATTAAACTCAAATCCATCAACCATCACAATTTGAAAATGTAATCAAACCGAAATGCATCAAACATTACAAATTAAAAATGAATGGTAATTGTATTTCAGTTCAATGACAAATAAAAATTGTAATGGTTATTGTATTTCGGTTTAATTACAGTTTGTAATTGTAATGGGTGGGGTATTTCGGATTGATTACAAATTATAATTGTAATGGGTAATGTATCTCAGATTAAGGGGGCAGGTCAGTGTAGGCGAACCTAAATAAGGACACAAATTATAATTTTTTTTTTTCGGTCGAAATTCTTTTTTGTCACCAACGGTTTCCACCATTGTGTGATAGACTTGATGCATACTTCATATTTAAGAAAAAATCAGATTATTCAAAACTGGATAAATGGCGGCAGCGTTCCTCTCGAAACGCTGTTTTCGAAGTCTGTGGACACTGTCACTAGCACACTGTTAATGTGATGTAGAAGAAATTTGAACCGGATCATCTGCAATGTCTAAACCAGTGTTTGAAGAGCCGTTTTTTGGATACAATTTTTTTTTATGATATTGTTAACATTTGAAGTAAAAAAAACAACAAATTTTAGTACATTTCTTGACCTTTTAGGTAGCGTAACATGAAGGGAAATCAAAAATGTAAAAAACCGGCTCGTCGAAGACTGGTTAAATTATTGGAGATAAACCTGTGAAAATTTGATTCCAATCAGATCAACAGTGTACAAGTGACAGTGTCCACAGACTTGGAAGACAGCGTTTCGAGAACAATGCAGCCATTCTTCCAGTTTTGAATAATCAGACTTCAAAAAAATACGAATTGTACATCAAATGTTGTACTGAACCATAGTTCTAACCGTTTGTGAGAAAAAAAATTCGACCAGAGAAAAAAATTCATGAATGTTGAATTTTTACCTTATTTAGGTGCGCCTACAAGGACCTGCTTCCTTAATTACGAATTACAATTGTAATGAGTAATGGATTTTGGATTGATTACAAGTAAGAAATCGTTACGAATCGTAATTTGTAATTTGTAGTCAATTAATTACAAATTCGCCCAACACTGGCTAGCACTGCACGGCAAGAGCGCGCGTCTGACCGACTTCGACCTTTATTGATAGGCAAACGAAAAGAGACACCATACTTTTCGATGGGCGAAATCCAAGAGAAAACCAAAAGGAATACCTTGATTTTTTTTTCATAATTTACAAAGTGAGAGAACACGATTAAAAAACGATTTTCAATGTTTTTCTGCATAATAAACATTAATTTATTTGTTTGTCATGAGTGACGTATTTTTTCCATGGAACTTCATAGTTTTTCACGCCAAGTCGTTAAAACGGATTTGGATTACGATAACTCATGTCAGGGATATGTTTTATCAAGAAATCGACGTCCGAAAATTTTCAGGCTCCGCCACTCCTATAGTTTTCCGAATTTCCGAAAATCCTTTGGCCAAAAGTTGTTTCCCTCCAAAACCTACGTGTTCACCAAATTTCATCGAAATCGCTGACTATGAGGGACAGGAGTGTCACAGTTGACGTGGAATCGCCCAAATAGTCTGATTGTGAGCCAATCTATGATGTTCTTTGATTAACGATTTCAGAAGGTCACAACACTCAACTTGGATACACGTCGAACTCACAAGAGCAAGGATCTGGCGCAAAATGCAGTACACTTGCCACACTGGATCATTCAGAGGAATTAAATGACCAACAAGAATCCCAAAGTGTAAGACGAAATTGAACATTTCAGCAGCGGACATTTTCAGATTACCATTTTTTAGATGTTTATCCGAAATTTCTGGTGGGATGTTACTGCAATCAGTTATGCCATAGTCGTGGTATCTCATAATAATGTTTAATTCTTCCAGAGTGAAAAACTTAGCTTTGGAAATACAGTATTGAATTATCGCAACCATGTCGAACTCACACAAACCTCTGAGAATATCGTGCATCATGTCAACTGACCGGTTCTCAGTTGCGTGAAAATCCGATAAGCTGTGAAAAATGCAATTTTCTTTAATTCCTGTACGGCCAAGATCTTGCAAGCGGACGTCTCTTTCGTATGAGGCTTTAGTTCGAAGGAACGCATTGTTTTCCATGGTGGCTAAAGATCTTTGTACCTTGTCCATCTTGCAAAAACGGCATGCGTACTGTGCACTGAAACTTTCAGTAAAACCTAACAGTGAATTAAGCCCTAAATTATCTCCGATAATGAGTCCCAGCTTGAAAAAAACTGTTGTCTTTCCATTTGGCAAATCAAGTTCAACTCCCTCAGTTTCAAGAAATTTGAGTTCGTCAATCAACGTTCGAAACACTGCGAAATTACCAAATTTTTCTCTGTCCTTTGAGTGAAAGAAAAGTACATTTAAGATGGACGAGAGAGATGATTGGTACTCTGGTGGAAAAAAAGGCAGCGAAATGTATACACCACCCAGCTTATTCGTACCCGCATGACTACCGAGAGCATTACCAGTTTCAAAGTCATCAAAGAACAGAAAAAGAGGCAAAACTTGTTTTGATTTGAAATCGTGTACCTTGCGTTTCCACAATGGACTTTGGAGGAAATTTGAAATAACCCTTGTTTCGTTTTCTAATTTTTGCTTATATGAAAAAACAAGATCATACACTTGAGGCGATTCAAAGATTTTTTTTAGCATTGTTCTCAAAGGAAATAAAATCCCTGTAGCGTAACTTTTTTGTTTCCTACCGTCCCGTGTACGTTTGGCTGCTCCGTAATTTTCACCAATTACAAATTCTACAGGCGGAATGAAATCACCTTTTTTTCTAAGGGCTTCGATGCGTTTGTGCCCTGTACTCAAGTCACAAAAAACGTTATTAAATGATTTAAACATGACATTCAGGTCGGCTAATACTGCAGCAGAATGTGGATCATGTTGATGTGTACGGTTGAGTTCTGCTTCGATACAATCCAATCCACCATGGACTATTTCCTTCGTAGAGTCGAAAAAATGTTGAATTCGGTTGCGAGAGCATGACGTACTGTAGAATTCTGCACTTTTAGTAAGAATTGTGTCGTGTAGAGCTTTTCGAATTTTTTGAAATTGAATGGGATCTGCATTCGTCGTACTTGAGGAACTTGAGCTACATTTTCCACAGCTTATCTGATTTTCTAACCGCGACGGTGATAAGAATGTGTCCACTGATCGGGCGGGTATCGGTTCACAAACAGAACTAGATGGACTATGGGCTGCATTTAATTGGTTTGAATCAAAGTTACCATGTTCTGCGAGCCAATGCCTTTTAAAAGAATGAAAAGTATTATATGTACGGTGACATGAAGCATCAACACAGTTGTACCTACCAAGTTTATTTAAATCATGCTCGATTTTAAAATGTTCTTCCAATTTCGATATAGAATATATCTTGTGACACGCGTAACAAGTTGGCATTATCAATAATTTATCGAATCTGACAAATTTTTCTAACAATGTGACCGATGACTTGTTTTTTAGTGATTCATTTGACGAAGTTCTCCAAGAAATTTAGAAATACAGGGCAGGATTCTGTCAGACTCTCCGTGAATATCATACACTCGGTGCTGAATGATCATCCAAGGATGTACAGCGGCTGGTGGAAACTCTAATTGTAGAGCGTAGAAGCTTTTAAAAGCGATATCTATCGCTTGCAGAACCGTAGAAACTTCATATCTTATATCATTGATACACACATAACAGTGTGTGATGTTTTCAAGTGACGATCCCACAATAGCAGCTAACGGTTGTTCAGTCCTTTGCCGCTCCAAATTCTTCTGACGTCGCTTGCCGAGTGCCGAGTCTAGCTTCTCAATAGTCTAGAAAAAAGAATGGCATGTAACTCTACTCGGTACAATTGTGGTTCCGAGCAGATAAATTTCAATATACTCCATACCGGCACATGAAGCAGAAACTCGTCCTGCACCTCGCTTTTGCTCGGACGGACAGACTTTTCAAGCACTTTTGACGCTGCCGGAGGTGGCAATAACAATGGAAGTAATCGAAGAACTGTTGCACAGCTTCGGTCTACATGAAAACATGACTCGTTAGAATTTTTCATTCATTTCTCAAGAATCAACAAAATCTATCAAGTGTGTACCTTGGGGCACCCCTGCACGTGACTGACAATCCTTACGATTTTTCTCAATTTGGTTAATCAAAAACTTGGCTTCGTTATCAAATCGTTTTTTCTTTGTTTTGCAGTACGTCAGGATTTCCTTCTCAAACGTTGGATACTCTGTATAAAACGCACGTACTTTGTCCGCGTGAATCGTGGCAAAATCGAGTTCAATCTACACAAAAAGGGCAATAATTTAAGACCATTAATCCGTGAAAGTGATGGTGACGCGATGCATCCAAGTTGTGAGTTCAATTATATTTCTGTCGATAAATGAGTTATACATACCAGAGTCACTCCTTTCACAGGATCTTTCAAGGCGGGATAAGTTGTGATGTATGTATCGCTCGATAAATCTATCGTTTCATATAGCTTTTTGATCCTTCCTTTGGATGTGTCCGTCCAATACTTTTCAACTGTAGACCAAGGGTCTATTGAATTTCTCAGCCATTCCTCTTTTTCTTGATAGTCATCAGTACAACATTCTACAAACAGTAATCATCAGGTCTTGTATTTCATTAAACTATGAAGAGCATTGATTTCTTACTGATCAATAGTTTGGAAATGAGAAGCGGTTTAACCTTATTGATTCATTGTCAGTACAATTTTAATTAGTTTTGAACTCCTGTGAATCGTAAACTTTTATAGAATTGATGTTACATAGAATTGATTTCAACTTTTGTCTACAGAACTTGATGCTCTGCAAATAAGGTTTATTATTTCACATAAAATTAATACTTCAATCATGAAATGTATTCAACCGATAAAAAACATGAGACTACCAAAATTAGAGCCGCCTTTCTTATCACAAATGATAATAATAATCCCTCATTATAGACCCTCATTATTTTATGAGATGTTGAAGAGTTTGTCACTCAAAATAGTTTACCATCAGCCGTAAAATCTCCTCGAAAAGCTAGGCGCACAGGTACAGAGCGATCAGCTAATTTTCTCTTAGTCCCTTTAAGACGTTTTGTCACATGAGATAGAAGGAGGAAGGAGCGGTGAACGTTATACCTGTCGTATAATTTTCCCTTTGCACACACCTTCTTCTTTGTGACAGAGTCCACACTGTACGGTATGTAATAATAGTAGTAGTAGAAGTCGTTTATTATGCCGTAGTCCAATGTGGACCGTAGGGCAAAGGAAAACAGTGCGATCAACAGAAATATAAATAAGCGTTCAACAGGATACAATACAAATATAAGTTAACGAAATGGTAACATACGTGCTAAGATGTAGAAATACATGAACTATGAACTAAGAAAAACACAAAAAGAAGCCTCAAAAGTGAAAATGCTTAACAATATGCCAAGAAACTTAAGAATACAGCAAACTCAGAATAGAAAAGGTACAAATGTTGTAAACTAAAATATAATACAAAGGATAAAACAAAAATTCAGACGTAACAAAGAATTATAGAGGTGTACAAAAAGATTTACAATAAGAAGTAAAAGAAAATTATTATTATACTGCTATGCAATGCAAACCGTCAGGTGGCATCTGCAGAAGTGCGTGAATCCGCGGTAAGCAGGTAAGAATAAAGTCTGGCCTTAAACACATCAAGTGAAGGAGCCGATCTGATGGTTGGCGGTAGGCTATTCCATAAATAGGCGGCTGATAGAGCAAATGAGTTGCGGTAGGTGGACGTTCTATGAGCAGGGATCGCTAGAGACGAGGACGAGTTCGCTAACCTAGAAGAGCGCCTGATATCAGGATCGACTTCAGAAAACAGATCACGCAGGTAGGAAGGCGAGGATGTTAGAAGGACCTGGAACAGGGTGGAGCCGAGGAAGTATAGGCGACGATCAGCGACCGATAACCATTTTAACTCCAGCCGGTACGGCGTAATGTGGACGTCTCTCCTGAGATTAAAAATAAATCTAATTCCGCTGTTAACTAACCTCTGGAGCTTGAGATTCAAATGGTTCGTAAGACCATGATAGGCCAAACAACAGTAGTCAATATGGGGCTTGATTAGAGCCGAAACAAGCATGATCTTAACCTGGGGAGAGAGGATGTCTTGGCGAAATTTTAATTTATGAAGCGTGGCATAAACTTTCCTGGAGACCTGAGCCACGTGTACATTCCAAGAAAGATCACTGGAAATGAAGACTCCAAGGTTACGCACTGAATCAACATATGGCACCGGTAAGTTGTTAATGACAATGAGCGGCAAATTACGCAATCGAAGCTGTTCGGTGAACACAGAGCTACCTAAGATTATCGCCTTGGTTTTGCCTACATTCAGCTTTAGGCCATTCCGTAGGGCCCAGCTCGATACTGCCTCGGCATCTGTATTGATTCTGCCAATAGCTGGAAGGATGTCGTCAGGAGGAGCATGCAGGTAGATCTGGAGATCGTCGGCAAAGGTTACGTGGCTGGTGTACTTTAAATTAAGACCAATGTCATTTATAAAAATAAGAAATAGAAGAGGTCCAAGGACCGAGCCTTGCGGGACTCCAGAAAGATTGTGCAGAAAGTTCGAATGGATGCCATCGAGACCTTTGACCGCTTGCGATCTGCCAGTTAGATAGGAGTGGAACCATTTGATCACTCCATTCGAGAGACCGTAACGCTTGAGCTTAGTTAGCAGCAGGCAGTGGTCGATACTATCAAATGCCTTACTGAAGTCGAATAATAGCAAAATCGTAACACAGCGTTTGTCAACAGCTTTCCTTGCATCGTCCAATACCCTGAGCAACGCAGTCTGGGTGCTATGACCTTTCCTAAAACCGGACTGCAAAGGGTCTAATATAGCAGATCGATCTAAATACAATGTTAGTTGATTTGCCACAACCCGCTCAAGAACCTTAGCAAGGTGAGAAAGATTGGCCACCGGTCTGGTGTCTGATTCCGAGCTCGGGGGATTGGACTTACTAAGTGGAATTACAAAAGCAATTTTCCAAATATCAGGAAAGACGCACTCTTGCAACGAAATATTAAACAGCTTAGTTATGTAGGGGGCAAGCGTGGGTAGATGATCTTTAATATATGAAAGCTGAATGCCGTCAGGGCTCTGGCCACGCGATTTCGCAACATAGGCTGACAAGAGCGTACGGATTTGGTTATCTCGTACCAACGAAAACGAAAACTGCTGTTGAGCCTCAGGTTCCTGGAGCAGGAAAATTTGCGACAAATCGTCAAGTGAGCAGGGCGGGTGCACACTTGTTATCGATGTGTAATAGGAGTTGAGCTGTTGCGCAGAGAAATGATGCAACGGAGACGTGGACGTGGTACTCCCCGACACAAGGCCCAAGCGCCCGAGCTCGGACCAGACTTTGGACATACTTGTAAGATTACAAAGGCGCGACTTGAAATACTGATTCTTGGCGAACTTAATATCTAACTTGATAGAACTTCGCAAAGCACGATACTGGTCAAAAATAGCGCTAGATTTTAGGCGCTTAGCCGTTGTGTACAATCTATTTCTTTCTTTAATGCGCTCCTTCATCGCAGATGTAAACCACCCTGCAGGGGGCTTTTTGATTTCACGTGTAACAATAGGTGCATGGGTATCCAGGGCAAGCAGGATAGAGCCGCGAAGCGCTTCCACGTAGGTGTCTGGACTATTGGCTGAATCAGGCACGGAGCTTGCAATGTTTGACTCCAAAGCATGTTGTAAGGCTACGGTATCGCAGTTACGAAAATCCCGATATGACTTAATACCACCCAAGGGCTTAAGAACAGGCAGCTTGTAGTCAAGCTCTATTAAATCATGTCCTGCGATAAACGGCGTATCAGATTTGGTAAATGAGACCAGCTTCTCAGACGAGTCGACAATAACTACATCCAGCCACGAATCAGAGTGTGACGTGTGGTGGGTGTTCCCATGAGGTACGAGAAACAGACACTGACTATGGATAAACTCTCGAAGGTAGTTAGCTTCGAAAGTATCAGAGCTTAAATTACAGTTTAAGTCGCCAGTTATAATGATATTAGCGTAGTTATGTGACAGGGAATCATACTGATTCAGAAAACTGTCGAGCAGGATTCCTTTTGGTCGGCGATATATTGTGGAGAATAAGATCTTACTATGTTTGGTTTTAATTTCAAGTATCAAGAATTCCGGAGAATTTGAAAATAATGGTGGGGAAGAGGCAAGAACTTTGCACATCAAGGACTTGTGGACATAGATCCCAACCCCACCTCCTGCCTTACCAACTCTGTCATTTCGTATAAAGCAGTAGTTGTCGATTTGGACAAGCTCGTCTGGGATGTTTGAATGGAGCCACGTTTCTGTAACCGAGATTATAAGGTAGTTTTCACTGGCAACAAGGGACTGAATTTGGTCCATGTGACCAAGTAAGGAATTAGCATTGAAACTAACAATCTTCAGGCGTTGAACGGAGCGTGGCACAGTGCTTTCCGAGACTAGGCGACCACCTGCTGGTCAGGGATCTCTGGCAAGAAGCTGGAGATCGGCCTCCGAACGAATAATGATGGTTTCGTCCGACGATGCGTCCCGCTTGACATTAACTGCTCCATTTCTGGTCCAAACGAAGCTGTAACCCGTCTGCCGAGCATGTTCTTTAGCTTTGCCCAGAAGTCGGGCCAGAGAAGGGGAGAGGCGATCGTTGACGAACACAGGTGTGTGAGGATGCTCCCCGGGAAGGCCGAATTCATCAGCGTAGATGTGCCCCTTGGCAGGCTTAGCAGCCAAGACCCGATTTCGGCAGGCCGTCGATTTCAGCCGGACTAATATCGTTCGAGGCTTACCGAGGTTTCTAGTGCTCTTTAATCGCACGATCTCAAGGATATCCGTCGGGGACACGGCGACCGCAAGGAGGTTTGTCGTCGACTGAAAAACGGCAACCAGGTCTTCGTTTTCGACTTCCGGCACGCCAGAAATAATGAGGTCGCTATTCAGGGAGTTTTGCTCAAGCCTTGAAAGTCGTTCGGTGAGATCATCGTTCAGAGATTTAAGCCGAGCAACCTCGGCATCCTGACCACCACGAGCCGTTTCCAAATCGACAACACGGCCTGAGAGTGAATCTACTTTGTGGGTGAGCTCTGCAAAAAGTGCATTTGTACTATTCGATAGTGCTGTTAGCTGTGTGGAAATTTCGTTCACTCTGGCAGGGATGGTCAGTAGTCCGTCAAGTTTGGCCGAGCTAGCTCCAATTGCAGACATGATAGACTCAAGCGTAGGCGACGCAACCGACGAAGGAACGGCTCCCGGAGTTGAAACGGAAGCTTCACTGGGGGTGCACGACGATTGGGTTACGAACGTAGCTGGGCTGACAAGCGACGATGTTGTGCACGACTTGCATCTCGAGACTATTTTCCCATTCATGGTAATTCTTGTAAAAACTGTGCATTTCGGATGGTAGCGGCCGAAACAGGAGTAGCATAGCGATGGAGTCTTGACCTCCTTTTTGCAACCTTTGCATATTATAGGCGAGGGCGGTGGATCATTAGCCATGACGTCGCGACGTGTACTAGTAAAGTCGCGTAATGGTATGTGTAAGGCAGAGATATCCTGAGCCACAATAAGCGGCGTACACCTGTTAATACTACACGCACGAAGTCCAATGTTCAACTCACACAGTACACCGATATAGCGATCACTCGCTATACATCAAAGTTCGATCAATCAATACAAGTCAATGCTGCCAGAAGTAAACACAGGCAGCTGGGAATAACACTGGAACAACTAGTTGACGGCAAAGGTTTCGCACAGATCCGGAGACGATGACATCGAAATTCATTAACAGTATCGATTATTCTGCACGGAATGTAATGATTTTACAACAAAACGACCGGTCTAAGAGTCCAGTTTTTGACAATGATTGATACGGACCTGAACACAACCACCACTTTACAAGTAGATCAACAGAAAATCGATAAAAGAAGGAGAGCAGAAATATACTCGACTGACTCCGACAACTCACGAGTCTCCACTCTCATAATACTGAATGTTCTCAGTCGGAAAAATGACTTTTATCATCTGCGATATTTCTTCGAGTCGTGCTGGTGTTAAACTGAGAACAAACGTATGAAAATAAAATTACTTATTGTTTATTGAAGAAACCGTAAATTAAAGGGGAAGCCCTTATCAAATTGATATCAAAATCAGTGTAAATGCCATCAGTGTAACCTCGTTATAAAAGATCAGATCCCATTATCCATACACAATGTTGTAGAATGTGGTATCACGTAGGTGAAAGAGAAATGCAAACCTCCTGCTATGAAACTTGAGCCTTCCGCAGTCTCTTTCAGTGAGATTTTGCCAAAAGTTCTTGCGTCTCAACTTTCATTGCCTAAGGATTCCCACTTTTTGCCACCCACAATAATCCATGATGTAAAAAGTAATGTATTAATTCTTGGACTTGATTTTTTGTGGTCATTAGAAGCAACAACACCGATTTTTATTCAATTCAAGAATAAGATCTTCCCTTAAGATGTCAACCTACGTTTAAGCCATGCAGAATGTCAGCACCAACGAGTTCAATGTAAGCCCACATAGCAAATAAAATAAAGCCCAACGAAACAATCATAATTGTTGCTCACGCAAAGTTCTCAGAGGATCTTATTTCAGCAAAAAGTATAAGTTCAACGAGAAAATTACGATGCTCGTCCGTCAAGTCTCTGTTGCTTTGATAATAAGTCAAGATAGCTACTCCTTCCGCGGTTTGTCTGAGTGTGTCTATCAAGTTATTGACGGGAACACTTGGATAGATACTTAAATCCGCTGAATCGATATGGGAGAATGCATTATCTCCATTCGAGGAAGGTCCGGGAACTTGCGGTGAATGCAAGGCTTCAAGTGCCACTGATGAAACATCATCAAGCAGTTCAGAAAACTCTACAAGGTCATTAAGAGAGGGAAAGATGAACAAATTAGTCCGAGACATGACATGCACATATAAACATGAGGAAAATGAATGATATTATAATATTTTTTTTCGCAATATAAAAAAGAAACAAAACAGTAGGCTTTCGCTACATTAATCTAATTGAAAATCTTAATTACAATGTAAATAGGTAGGTGAATATAGTAATCACAAATAACTTATTCATACCGGTAATGACTGGTAGGTTGAACACACAGGAAGTGCTTGATGTAGAATTTGAATTGCTAGTAGAAGGATCGAAGGATATCTAAAATTAATGTTTGAAAGTGAGTAACGGGGAATGAAAAGTCATCGTCGGGTGACGGATCCTACCCAAGCTTATAGAGGTGTTTCCTTGTATCGATATGGAGGACCTACAGGAATTTTGAAAATCACTACTACTACAGGTTGTATAGTAAAATCGTTTAATCAATTTTTGAATAATAGTCGTATGGGCTGTGGAAAAAAAATGTCAGTCTCCTGCGATGAAAGTGTAGACGTAAGGACTTGCGGCATCGGTGGCCAAAATCTGCTTCGTGAGGTTCCTTGCGCTAACACTTTCGTCGCCGGGGACTAACATTTTGTTTCAGTCTAAACTACGAACATTCGATAACTCCTGGAAGGATTTTTTCATACAACCTGTAATGGCAATTTTCGAAATTTTCCTGAAGTGGTCTCCTCGTATTGGAAAACACTGCTACAAAATTGAACATAATCCTGCACCCAGTGATGCCCAGTAATCGGATTGTTATTATTGTTATTAATAATGCATCATGATTTATTGTGAATGAACGAGAAATCTACGTACACGCGTAGTACTGTCACTTCGATTTTCATTGGAGTCATGTCGGACTGTTTCAAATTCAGATTTCCAAAAGCGTAGGAATTTAGTTTGTGGGCCAGCCTTGGGGATTATTCTTTTAATTGTATCTTCGGTTAAACATCGAAATGCCATGCGATCTATTTCTTCGTCTGAAAGCAAAGCGAGGCAAGAAACCAACGAGATAAGCGACATCGATTGTTACGAGAGTTAGAGGTTAGGTTGGACGTGTGACTTTAATATCATGTAACAGCGTTATAAAACTGCGTGACTCACCTTCAAAGACGCCTTCGTATTTCTCCAAACCCCACTGTGATAATTTTTCCTTCACCCACTGGTCCATTGTCAATAATTTTCTGTAAATTGCACAATATCCCGAGCATCGATGTCGCTATGCTTGACGCGCGAACTGAGAACTATACAGTTGGGTCGGAGACCCATGCGTATAGTTCCCATAGCTATACGCTTAGCTCGGGGACCCATGCGTATAGCTCCCAGAGCTATACCGGGATAGTTACCGGAACATAACAGAATGTTCGTTTATGTAACTGACAGTATCTCTGTACGAACTTCGGCGCATCGTTACAGCAACAAATACGCTAAATGCTATACCGTATTGCTACTAGAGCAATACGTAAACTTCGTACAACGAAACACGAGGTTGCAGTAAGGGACCTACAGACAACTATAATCTAGTTTGTTACACGAATCAGTCTTTTTTCTCCGTGTGGTTTTCTTCCTTTCTTAGTCATCCTTCTCGCAGTAGCTTTTGGATATGGTACAACTTGCTCGGGTAAAACAATTTCTTCAGACTTATCCGTCGACGCTTGTGAAACTATTGGCGACAGTGGTCGACGCTCTGAGCACGATAATGCTTCAATCGCCTCATCTCCTTGGTGATCAGTACTTTCAACTTCAGACTGTGTTACGGAGCTAGAAGTTGATGATAGAAGGGGACGATCTGTGACATACGAGACTGGAAAATCCTCGTCAGAGAAAACGTTTCTGTCGAACGGACAGATTCCTGGTTTTTTGAAGCCATTCACTATGTTACTCGTGCTGAAAGCTCGAGTACCCGAGTCGAAATTTTAGACCTCATTTAAGCCTCGAGAATTTTTCGAGGACTTCGAGGCTCATATGAAGCTGAAGATTTCTCTTGCATATATAGAAATCCTGAGTAAATTAGGCTTCATTTGAACCTCAATAGTGCGCTTACGGGCCGATTCCTAGGGTCGAGGTCTTAATGATTTCCAATCGGGTCGCATTTGGTCCTCTGATGCCCCCGAGCGGCGAAAGTCTGAACTGCGTGAACGGATTAAATCCGGATAGGCCTGACTGGGTTTCTAACGGTCTCTTTCCGCACTGCATTCGGTCACAAAATACTATCGGGGTCTTATTCGAGTCTGTCTGGATCTCATCAACCAGCCGTGGTACTTTGATCGCGAGAAAATAATGACCCTGATGCGGTGCTGAGCGGCGAAAATCTGAACTGCGTGAACGGATTTGATCCGGACAGGCCTGACTGGGTTTCTTATTCGGGTTTGTCTGGATTTCACCCGGAATTACTTTCCTGAAAAAACTGAAACCCTTGTACTTTGATCTGAATTCCATCCGGTATGAAAACGGACATGCCTTCCGTTCAGTTCTATACGGATTCGATCAGGAACCATAAATATCAAAGTCTAAAACCCCTTGCTTCCATTTAAATCCTGTTCGGCATGAAAGCGTTTATGTCGCAATGATTACGGTTCGCTTCACTCGGCGGGCGGATCCCTGAAAGGGACGGGTAGGTGGCCGTATGGGGCAGCCCGATGGTTACACACGAAGGGTTTCGGACAGGGTGGTGTTGAAAGTGCCATTGGTTACTAAGAATGAATGATCAAATCCAATGTCAAGGCAAACGGAACCAGTCGGAATCCTGATAGACTTGGGTCGGGGAAAAAAAGGACTGGTAGGGGAGACCGGGGCAAATGATCCCCCTAAGGGAAAGATGACTATATAGTCTAAACTATTTACTCAAAAAATTCAAAGATAGAGGCCATGGATTCTACCATCCTTCGGCTACATTGTTGAATTTTTTCAGATTTTATGACTTGCTACGATTGCGACAAATTTCGGAAAATTGCACCAGTGACAAAGGATCATTTTGCCCCATAGTGCGGGGCAAAATGATCCCTTAATTTCAATGTAGAAAACTATGTACATCTGGGTTTAAAAGTTGAATATTTAGTACTAAACTATTTCTTCAAGCGAATTATCATTATTATGTTTTTTTTTTGCAGGGTTATGTGTTTTTACAGTCGGTTCTTAATTAGTTTTACAGAAATTCTTTTCTAATGCAAAATGATCACCATGATAGTGAGTAAAAGGGATGTGCCGGTTCTAACTCAAGATCCCTGTTACCGACATGTTACCGACCGAGGGTTCGCGTCCGTGCTATTTACCGACAGTGGGTAGGTTGCCCCGGTGCACCCATGATAATTACCCCGCCGAGATGTCGCTCCTATCGAGGGGTCCCAAGAGGGCGTCCCTATGTTAGTTAATGTTATATTTTCCCGAGAGATGGCATTCCATCGAGGAGGTTTTCACCCAAGATGGCGCCACCATCTTAATTGTATATTCCATCCTGGAGATGACGTTTACATCAGACGCGTCTCCATTGACTTCTTACAACCCCAATCATCGATCGATGAGCACGCCAAGATTTCCAATTTTCTTTCAGCCATCGGATAATTTCTCAGTTTATCGTGTGTGGGTGCGTGCGCGCGCGCATTCTCAGAATTGGTGCAGAAATTCTCGAATAATGGGTAAAATCCCCGAAAAATCTATACGTTTCAGGTTTTCAAAAGTTTTCAAAAGTTTCCCAAAGTTTTCCAAAGTTTTCCGAAGTTTTCAAAAGTTTTCAAAAGTTTTCAAAAGATCGATTTCTGGGGAAACCATAAAGTGTCACCGATATAAAATATACTTTGGTCAAGTGAGCTGGCCCTGGACACCCCACTGGAACTACGGACGAGAAAAGGCAACGCTGGAACCATCTACACGTGGAGGCAAGAACGGAGTGACCAGTACGTGCGCCACATGACATGGTCCCACAGACTTCGGGTTGACTTTGAATCCCTATCGGTCGACGAGCTTAGCGGGGAAGTCGTCCTCGCTGTCAAGGAGACAGCGTCGGATGCCAACATGGCCAGACAGTCCCGGGGGCCGAGAGCCGATGTTAGGCATAAAGAGTGGTTCGACGAGGAATGCCGGACCGCCAAAGCTAGAGTAGAAGAACGGTTAGCCATCTGTAACACAGCCGGCTTCAGGGACTTCGAAAAGGACGAATACTTGAAAGCGAAGAAGCTGTGAAAGGCCTTATACAAGAGGAAGCGAAAAGCACATGAAGCATCAGATCTTGAAGCACTGGCTAACACCCGCGACTCGAACAGCTTCTGGCGCACGGTCAATAAATCGCGATGCAAGATGAATACAATCAACCCAATTCCGATAGGACAATGGGAGTCTTTCTACGAACAGGTCTCGCCGCCGACAATGTTGGACGATACAGAGTATGTTGGAGTTCTGGACCCCCTGTTGGATGCGGATATCACGACAGAGGAGCTGCAAAGCGTAATTAAATCGAGCAAATCTGGAAAAGCCCCTGGATCAGATGGTATTAGCAATGAATTTTTCAAGGTTCTCCCTGCGAATTGGATTCTGTTCTTAACGTGCCTCTTCAATAAAATCCTAAAGGAGGAAGCCACACCCCAGGCGTGGTCCAGAGCTCTCATCACTCTTATATATAAGAAAGGTAATAGACTAGATCCGGGGAACTATAGAGGCATAGCTCTGGTCAACCATAGTACAAAAATGTTCACTAGCATAATAGGAAAGAGGATAGAGAAATGGGTCGAGGTAGTAAACGCTCTACCCGAAACACAGGCAGGCTTTCGCAAAAACAGAGGATGCCTGGATAATCTCTTCGTTCTGCAAGCGGTCAGCCAGGCTAGAATGAGGCTCCCGAAGGCGCCAATGTATATACTACTTGTCGATTTCAAAAGGGCCTTCGATTCGATCGACCATAATTTACTGTGGGCAAAACTGTATAAGACAGGAATGAGTGCAAAAATGATCAGAATCATCAGAAACCTGTATGAAGCGGCCTGCCTCCAAATCAAAACAAATGGCTTAGTATCAAAATGCTTTGACATAACCCAAGGGGTACTCCAGGGCGAAATTTTAAGCCCAATTCTTTTCATACTATTTATCGCCGACCTTGAGGATTTTCTGAAAAATGAGGGCTGTAGAGGTGCAAACATTGACGGGACAAATGACGTGCTCTCCCTGCTATATGCTGATGATCTGGTCATTTTCGCGCTCTCTGCTATAGACATGACGAAAAAACTGAGGGCTCTCGAGAAATACTGCGATATAAATAAGCTCACAGTTAACACTGATAAAACAAAAATTTTGATTTGTAAAAAAGCTGGGGGCCAGTCCAGAAGAGACACTTTTTGGTACAAAGAGGAACCGGTAGAGGTAGTTAAGGATTATGTGTATCTCGGGGTCACAATAGCGAGCTCATCTGTTGGGCGCAAAGCGGCCGAGGCCGCCGTACGTAAGGCAAAAATTGCTGCGAGCGCCGTAATATCTATGCTCGTTAGATCAAAGAGCGACTCACAGTAGGACGAAACCCCGAATTCGTGCCCATAATTCCGAAAAGTGAATTTTGGATTCGGGGAATTTTGACCCTCGGGTGGGGTAGAGAAATGATTGGTGCATTCAAACCTCGAAGGGTATGGTCGTCCGTTCCATACCTGGCTCGATACATTAGTTCAAAGTCAGCCTTCGTTGAGAGTCCACGCGGTGAGTGAAAACGTAAGGAAAAACAGTGAACTTCAAAGATCAATAACTCGAAAGTTATTTAAGCGATTTCGATTTTTCAAAATGGATTCTACTCCTGGAGGTATGTAGAAAATATTTCTGTATGAGTTAAATTGAAAAGTCACGTTCATCTGCTTGAAATACGACCATGTTTGGTACCCCGTAAAAACGATATTATTTTTTTTATTTCTACATTCACATGGACAAAAAGTACATTTCTCCAGGTATCTTCACCTTCGTTCGAGTCTTAGGCTCTAGATTAGTCTATCAGCTGTCGAAACCAGCTTAGATCGCCTGCGCGATCCTGCGCGAAAGTGTGTTTTTTAGTATATCGTGCGCGGATACACAGCGCGCTATAGCTACCACGCTGTGCGCCGGCCGTCCGCGTCCGTCCGGGTGCGGGTCTGTCGGGTGTTCAATAATACAATAGGGAACTTATACCTGTCTTCAACGTATATAGGGTGTTCGTAATAAAGTAGTACAGTTCTTCTAGAGTCACATTTTTAATGATGAGTTTTATTGATGATTTAGTCGGATAGAAAATTAATTTCAGAAAGAATTCAGTTTATCCAATGAGTTTCATGGTATTTTATTAATTGTAGTTTACGTTAAATATTGCAAGTTCTCATATGCAAATCAATTTCTAATTTTCTGTTGCTTTATTACAGGGTCTAGTACCGACGACAATTTACTATACACCCGGAGGGAGGTCTTCGTTATTGTGATTCGGATGAGGAAATTGTATTCCACTAATTTTATAAGCCTTCACATTTCATGACATTAATACTGAAAAATAAAAAGCCTTTATTCCTGTATATGCATATGCCTAAACATTTCCCACCATTTTGTTTTTGAGATTTTTGACTTTGGATTCGTCATCAGCGACCCCAAAAACCCCCCGAGTACCGACTTTCACTCGAATCCATTAGGTTTTTCAAGAAATTTGTTGCCGTTTTTGGTCCGTCATTTTGTTTTTGAGATTTTTGACTTCGGATTCGTCATCAGCAACCCCAAAAACCCCCCGAGTACCGACTTTCACTCGAATCCATTAGGTTTTTCAAGAAATTTGTTACCGTTCTTGGTCCGCCATTTTGTTTTTGAGATTTTTGACTTCGGATTCGTCATCAGCGACCCCAAAAACCCCCGAGTACCGACTTTCACTCGAATCCATTAGGTTTTTCAAGAAATTTGTTACCGTTTTTGGTCCGCCATTTTGTTTTTGAGATTTTTGACTTCGGATTCGTCATCAGCGACCCCAAAAACCCCCAAGTACCGACTTTCACTCGAATCCATTAGGTTTTTCAAGAAATTTGTTACCGTTTTTGGTCCGCCATTTTGTTTTTGAGATTTTTGACTTCGGATTCGTAATCAGCGACCCCAAAAACCCACGAGTACCGACTTTCACCCGAATTCATTGGTTTTTGAATTATGGGTACAAATTCGGGGTTTCGTCCCACTGTGCGACTCGATCAACTGTGCCGTCAAACTATTTGACTGCATCACCTCAGCGGTCCTGCTGTACGCCTCACCTATATGGGCTCTGCACTACACAGACCTGATAGAACGCGTACAAACGGATTACTTTAAGTCTGTATTTGGCCTTGCGAGAGTCACAGCAGGAGCGCTGATCCGGATTGAACTAGGTAGGCCTAAACTAGCTATCAGGGTACTCTTGGACACCGCGAACTGGATCATCCGCGTACTCAGAATGGAGGACTCTCGCCTGCCAAGGATCTGCCTCCTAAGACAGCTTCACCTTCTGCGTACGAACGCGCCAGGACGAAAATTCATATGGGTTGCTAAATTATTTGATTTGGTGCAGTCCTTCGCCCCCGACTGCCTTTATGCATTTGATAGCGCCGATCCGGATGTATGGCAGGCGGCAATGGCGACCTTCCTTCTGAAGTACAAGGAGGTCTTGCATAAGGAAGATCTCGAGGTGGCGAATAACGCTAGATACCTCCAAGCACAAGCCGCCAAACCACAGGATATGGATTGTGCCCCGTATCTAAAAAATCGCGCCCCCTTCCAGGCCTTTAAAGTTTTCATGCAGCTACGTCTCGCTAGTAGGTACTGTTTCTCCCTTAGAATCAATAGAAACACATACAAATTTGACCCTAACAATATCTGTCCGGTTTGTAACACCAATGATAGAGACACGGTGGAGCACTTTATTGCGAACTGCCCCATTCTCGCGGCCTATAGGAAGCACTACCTGGCCCCGCTTTATGCTGACGGTAACGGCCACATAGACGTACAGCAGCTCCTGAGCAGCTCTGATGAGAAGGTACTAAGGAATGTATTTTATTTTGCGTCCAAGAGCTCCCAATTGCGAGCCTTTATGCTAAATGAATAGTGGGCTGAACTCTACAGTCGCTGAGCATTTTTTCACTCTGTGTATTTTGTATTTTGTATTTTGTAAATAGTATTTAAGTGCCTCAGGGCTATTCAGCGTCAGCTGACTAGTTGCGAGTCAACCTGGGCGACTCTTCTGTATGTATTGTATTGTACTGTCTGCGGGCACCTGTAATTTAGTGAAGGATTAGTCAAAGCATAGCTCATAGCTTGGAACCTATGTATCCTATAGTACCCAACTAGTAAGTTAGTTATTTTTATCAATCGGATTACCAGTCAAAGGCTTAACAGTAAGATAGGAAATAAGTGGAAAATTAAACTATTGTAATTACAATTCATGTACCCCCCTTGTCATGGGAATTCTTTCCCCGGGAAAATATCAATAATAAAAAAAAAAATACTTTGGTCAAGTTCCACCCTATACATACCGAAAGTGGTCACTTGTTACCCCCACCACCACCACCACCCCAATTTATCTAGTTCCTAATCCTGCCAGTGACTTCGTGCATTCTCAGAATGGGTAAAAATTCTTGAAAAATGGGTGAAATATCCGAAAAATCTATAAATTTCGGGTTGTTCAAAGTTTTCAAAAGTTTTCAAAAGTTTTCCAAAGTTTTCCAAAGATTCCACCACCCACCCTAATAGGTGGTGTGTTAATTGCTTCGCATACATTTTTACGAAACTTGATACAGAAATTTATAACATCTGTGTATCTGTATATAGACCATTCATAATTGTTGCGTGGCATCACGCAAATTGAACATTGAAGAATAGAGCGGACGTCGACCACAAAACCCTCAACCTTTCTACTAATTTTCGCTATTGTCGACCAAATGTGTGGTCATAAAGTCAATAATTCCAATTCTTCTTACAACCCTGCCTTCGTAAATTTCTACAAATTTCTTCTCTATTGTTTCCAACATTTCCTGGAGTCCGTCATAAGCTCGGTCATAAGCTATGTAACCCCGAGCACTTGCTACTTTTACGATCGACATCCCTTCCTCGAATTTATCAACTAATCCTTGAAATTAACCAATTACCCCCCCACTTGACTAACTCGACCAATCCTAACTCTCGTTACAAACTCCTGCACCCTCCACTTTTCCAAAATCTTTCAAATTCTTCCTTCTACTTGAACTTCCAATCGACAGTACGCATCGAATTCTCAAACCGACAACAACAACTAACTGGACAGTCAGTCAATCAAAGAAACTGAACAATTTCAAGAACGGAGTCGGTGGTGTGGTCTGTACCCAAGGATACTTAACTATAGAAGGATGCCCAGATCCCATAAGCGCAATGTTAACGGCCGGTCCGGTGGTGGGGGTAGACTGATGACGTAGCGCTAGACCGTCGTAGACCTCTTATCCATAGCCGTAGGTATGGTTTTCACGGTTTTACATCATTTTCATCGTGGTAACTCCATTCTAACTAGGTTATCCCGTGGATTACGTTAAAATAATATTCTGTTGTGTTGTAAACGTTTGCTGGTGCCATGTTTTTCGAATAAATGTACTCGTGACAACAGTGTTTTGAGGTTAACCATACATATTTTTGAATGTAACCATACATACCATACATATTTTTGAATATGTATGGTTTATAATAATTCAATATTATATTATTATATTAATATAATAGAAAAATTTAATTTATAATACGTCACATGAAAATATTTTTGAATATGTATGGTTTATAATAATTCAATATTATATTATATTAATATAATAAAAAATTTCAATTTATAATACGTCACATGAAAATATTTTTGAATATGTATGGTTTATAATAATTCAATATTATATTATATTAATATAATAAAAAATTTCAATTTATAATACGTCACATGAAAATATTTTTGAATATGTATGGTTTATAATAATTCAACAATATATTATATTAACATAATAGAAAATAGTCGGTAGGGCAAATAAATACTAAGGCGACGATTTGGTTTACACATTGTGTGATCAAAATCTTAATGAAACCCAATCCTTGTCAATCCGTTTATCCAATCCGTTTTTCCTAAGTATTATCCAAATTGTGTTATATGTACATACACAAAGTAATACCCAACGTTACGAGAGATGTTGAAATTAATATTGCATGCCATACGTTCTTTCCAATTCCTTTGAATATCTCGGTAAAATATATACATATATGTTATGATGGTGATGATATCGGACTATGCGAACCAATTTTCATTCGTTATGCCTCTAACTGAGGAACGGCACTCAATTCGAGTGCATTCAGACCACAGAAAGGCCGAAAAAAACTGATTAACAGTTTTTTATGAAAATTGGTTCGCATAGTCCGATATCATCACCATCATAATGTAAAGAGACGAACGATAGAGTCACACAAACAAATATACATATATGTGTTTGTTCTTGCGATTAATTTGCCTAAAAGCTTGTTAATATATTTAATTCCGAAAATAATAGCCTCCAATAATAGTTTTTACGGTCAGAACGACATAAAACTGTAGAAATGAATGATATGTAGCCGTTATTTTGGTTGTACCGCGGAGTTCGGGTCTAGCGCTACGTCACAACTGACTAGCCAATCAGCGTCAACGGCCGGATCTGGGCATCCTTCTATAGTTAAGTATCCTTGGTCTGTACCTCCTTGCTCACGCGGTGATTTTAAACAGTACAAAGTCCGGCTGAAGCCATTCCACAGTTAAAAAATGTCCAAGTCCCCGTCTGCCAAAATCGGGCCATCGATATTAAACGCAGATTTGGCTGATTTACACAATGAATCACAGCGCCTGTTCGATAGCGGAGCGGATTACCTCCACCTGGACGTGATGGACGGTCATTTCGGTCCTAACCTCACTTTTGGTCACCCGCTGGTCAGGCGTCATTCAAGTATTACGTAACGCTATTTTTGCCCATTCTTGACCCCCCCCCCTCCCCCCTAGTAACACATAGTAACGTTTTCCGTCCCCCCCCCCGTGTTACGTTACATGAATTATTGCTAAGTTTATGACGAGGCACTGAAAATTTCTACAAAATTAAGGTTATTCCTCCATGGACACAGTTAAACTGTTTTGCGATGTGGATACAATATATGCTTTTATGTTTCAAGTATTTATTCTCGTTATTGGAATTTCCAACTTTTACATATAAATTATATACTTGTACATACGTTATAATATGGCACTCAATTTGCTTTTCATTTTCCTAGAGTATTTATTTAATTAACATGTATAATACCTGAATTTTTTAGAGCACGTAAATAGGGACTAGTATAGTATCATTGCTCATTTCTTACATTTAAATATCGGTACAAATGGTACTGGTATATTATATTCCGAAGATACTGCTTAAAGCTGGAGTGAATCAGTCCACGGATTCTGAAGCCAATCTGCGATGGAATGAATTACTGGCGTTGAAGTTTGGCTGGCTGAGTTTACGGGGATCGAGATATCATTCAAATCAACGTCCTCTTCTTCGATCCATTCTGCATCTTCCGATTGACTATTGGCATCTCGTATGATGCACATCAATTCACGAGCTCGGCGTGCAGCAATACGTATGGGCCGTGTTTTTACAGATTGCGCTGAAGATGCCTCGCTATGGACGTTTTTTATGTGGAATTTCAAAGATTTCTTTGACGCGAAATATAGTCCACACGTTTTGCATATTCGGTCAGTCAGCTGATCTTGTACCGATGGGCAGTAAAAATCGTATGGCATTATTTGAATTTCTCCGAGATCAGGGCGCAAATCCACTGACAGTCTTATGAAGAGAGGTGCGAATTTCGCCTCTTTGCAATCAACTAAATTTGGTATTACTAGTTGAGATGAGGTTTGCCAAAGCGGAAAAGGTGGAGGTAGGAAGCCGTCTCGTAAAATGGACTTCAAACCACTACGAGATTTTGTGCAGCACCCTTCCGTATCATCGCATTTAGAAATTTGCAGAAGGTACTGTGATTCCCTGACGTGTTTGCTGTACCAGCCAGCACTTTTTTCAGGGATCTGAACAGCTGTCTCTCCTGGACGTATGTATTCCGCCAGTACGTCGTAGCCATCAATAACAATGTTGCTCCATACTTCGGAAAGGACGTTGCCGGCATGATTCGTCAACTGTTTTTCCCTTTTTATCTAAATGCGTGCCAAAGTGGTCATGCGGTAGAATCAATCCAGCCAACTGTCTACTTAGAGGTGCCATGCGTCGTTCCACCCTGTTGTACGCACTTATTCCAGGTGCATTAGTAGCGACGAAAATGGCATCCAAATCATAATCAAGAAAATATTTGATAGCGTGATTGATGACGTTTACATATCAGGGATTTTCATCAGGTCCACCATCGACTGTGATTAAAAGAACAGGTTCAATTTCGTCCTCGCTATGGTCAATTGATGTCTGGTCAGCAGTTTTTTTAATTTTCGTCAGTTCTTTGAAACTGTCAAGACTCAAGACTCTATCAAGATCAGTCGCATGTGTTGTTGCCGTAGAGGAAGAGTGCTTGCCGCTTCAAATGGCAATGTAAGTTGGACCAGAATATGTTACAGCCTCTGGACGTCCCATTTCCTGATCTTTGATTACAATTCCCGCATAAACAGACGGGATGAACTTATGTTTTTCGGCGACCACCCAGTCATGGTCTGGAAGTTTCACCCGATATTCTAAGTGCATTAAGATGGGTGTTTCTTTCTTAGCGGCTGTTATGCCTAAAGGCACCCGCGCTTTGTCGTCCTGAGAAAGAAAGATGACTTGTTGGGGGCCTAAAATAGACGCTAGTGTTTCCAAATTTCTCAAAGTTGCTTTAGCAAACTCTGTATCAATATGCTGTCGATGCACATCGTTTCGGGCCCGACGGAGTTTCACCGGTACAGTGCTGATGTGTCGCTTCCCTTCAATCGAATTTGAAAGTCGTGGTAATAGGTGTAAGTAAGTCCCACTGCGCGACAAGGTGAACCCCATATCCTGCAGCTCCTCGTGCAATTGTGACAGGCTACGACAGCTTCTGATCATTATTGATCTGCGGCGTTCATCTGCTGAACTGTCGTGAATAGCTATATCTATAATTGCCTCCAATAAAGCAGGCTGTTGTTCAACTAAGGAGGGTTGACCGGGTTTTTCGCGAGGAGCTAAGAGCTTCAGAGCTTCTGGGTGTTCGGTACAAATTTTTTTTATTTTTTCTTTCATAGTTTTACGGTGCCTCTTTTTTCTCCCAGCATTTTTTAATTGCACACGCAACTTTTTTTTTTCTCTTTTTCGAGTTTTTTCGTAGTATCCCTGATTTTTTTTTCGAAATTTTCGGTCAACAAACCAGAGTCTCGTACGTCACGCAAGTGTTGCACTTCTTTCTCGTACATATTTATAATTTGAATAGTTTTCTCCTGAGCAGGCTTTGGGCGGTTTTGTGGTTCGTTATGTGCAGAATCATCATCCAAGTCTAATTCTTCTAATGGTATAGCCTCGTTTTCTTTATTAATTTGAGTCTGTGATCCAGATTCCTTATCTCCAATTGCAATTGGTAAGATTTCATCAGATGAACCCGTTAATGGAGTTCTGTTTGTGGATGAATGCGATTCTCCCAATGGCTGACCATTTGGCTAAACAGACGTAATATCACGTATGACATTTGACTGAACTCTTCATTCATTGGCTATGTTCAATACTTGATTCGTATCTACAATTATTTCTCAGCAAATACTCCTAATTAACTATGATTTTACAATTAATTTTGTCTTGAAAAAAGAAATGGATCAAATTTCGATTTTTTTGTTCTATTGAAATAGGTTCGGTATCAATAATATTGAATGATACCTTCTTCAATCCTATCCTACTCGATGAAGGTGCAGGCCCAGAATTGTTTATTTCACGAGTATAAGAGGAGTCCTGTGAATATAAAAAAAAAAACAGTATTAATGGGGAAAAATGATTAAATCTACTGGATTTTCTTATATTGTCGGAACGGAACACCAGAACTATTTTTTCCTGAGTATCTCAGGCTTTTAATTGAACCCCCAGTAATATTGATGCATTTACCACGTTTATAATTGATAAAGCGATTTTATGTTTTTTTTTTTAAATCCAAACTCAAATTAATCCAGTTATCATTTTAAAAGATTTTAGGCACTTGCATGTTTTTTAAATCCAAATTGAAATTCCGTCAGTTCATGTCAGTTAAAAACATGCAGGTACTAACAAATTTTATCGGCATACAGTATACCTGTAAATAAAAAATGAATATTATATTCATAAATACCTTAGGTGCGAAGAAATTCAAGATACTGCTACTCTTCTTCTTTGTAGTGGCAATTGCCAATTCCTTGATTCGAGCATCAATGTGATTTGTGAATGATACTGTGCCCACTTTGAATTCGGCTCTACTTTTCTGCCAACATTCATTCACTTCTTTCTGGCATTGTGCTACAGGCTTCTGTGCAAAACACTTTTTGTAAGCGGTGAACAATCGTTGATACAAATCTCCTGTTGCCGATGACATTTTGCCATTCTTTGCAGACACGTGCTGTTGTTGACATTCACTCTGACACTCTATTCAGTGAACACATGGAATCAAGACCTCTACACACGGCCGACGGCACTGTGGATAGTATACAGCGGCCATGATGAACGTTACGCGAGCTAAACTCGAGAGGCCGCCAGTATAGGGACCGAGCGAGGTCACAAGTGGCGCCGCTTAGTGGTCAAATATGTAACGAGCCGCAGGGCCTTATATCAACGTTGAGAGGCAGACTGACGGTTATTTGTTGATATTTGTCTCGAAACACAGCGTTTCTAGCGAAGAACTGTCTTTCCCGATGTATGATAGGGAAAGAGTTATTCTTGCATCGTCAGTTGTTGAGATATCTACAGAAACACCGAGAAAACAGGTATTTAAGCCACTGAAATGCTGCCGCGGGCAGAACAATTCATTGCGATTGGTTCATGTTGTGCTTCCGGTAGCGTATGATTGGCTGAGCATCGGCGTAGGCAGGGGAAATTCCCTGCGGCTCGGGACAGATATGACCTGTAGAGACTGATTTGGCGCTGCTGTCGATTCCTCGCACGGTCCCTATAGCATATCGCGCGCGCGATTCAAGTCATAAGCAGTAACATTTTCGTAAACTTGAACGACTTTTCGAGTTAAAACTGAAAAAAAGACTGTAACGTAACGTTTGCCGATACCCCCCCCCCTCCACCCGTAACAAATAGTCACGGTAGGACCAACCCCCCCCCCCCAGGGGGCGTTACGTAATACTTGATGACGCCTCACGTGTCTTCGCAATAAAATCAAAGATGCCTTCTTTGAGACGCATATGATGGTTTCTAAGCCCGAACAGTGGATCACATCTATCAAGGGGAACCCGCCTGAGTCGGGTGACCGATTCGAACGAAATTTATACCACAGGTAGGGGTGCGCGGTATTTCGGTATACCGAATTTTTTTCGGTATCTCCTCCCTTAAAATGTATCGGTATAGGATCCGGCCGTCAATACCGATACCGAAATATCGAGATCTCGGTGAATACCGTAAAATCGTGAAATCGGTAAGTACCGAAATATTGAAGGTTCGGTAAATATCGAAATACCGAAAAAAAACTGTTCAGTATAGTTCAATACAGACTTTTCTGACGATGAGACTTCTTCCAATGATATTTGCGCAGTCGCAGTTGTATTTGTAGATCCAGGTCTACTGAAATACATATCGATCTTTCGGAAATTCACTGAAATTTTGTATTTTCGGTATTTGCCGAAACTTCGGTATCTATCGAAACTTCGATTTTGTGATATTCGCCGAAATTTCGGTACTTCGATAATGATCGAAATTTCGGTATTCCGGTACTTACCGAAATTTCGGTATTCCGGTATTTACCGAAACTTCGGTCTTTCGGTATTTATCGAAATTTCGGTATTTCGGTAAACCGAAAAATACCGAATACGAAGCCCGTACCGAAAATCGGTACCTAATTTCCAATACCGCGCACCCCTAACCACAGGTAGGGTTCACCCAGGAGTGTAACAGGTGCAAGTTATATCACCCAACTCTCAGCCGTTCTCGAGATAGAAAAAATCGATAATTTCCAAGTGTTCATATACTATCCGTGTTTGACCGGATTCAACGAGCGCGTAGCGTAGTCGGCAACGTCAGCGCTTCCTAAGCGATGGATCGCTGGATCGAATCTCGGCGCGTGCATTTTTTTTCCTTTTTTTTTTGTTTTTTTTTTCAATTTCGTTATTTCTACGGCTACTGCTTATGCAATTGCAATAATATTCACGCAAATGAATAAATGAATATCTTTTATTGTGGATTATTTTGATATTATAAGGGAAAACGATCAGGTTTTATTTCTTTATTTCTTTATTTATATATGGGGCTGTCCACGTCAATTCACCTAGCCTCCAGACCACAACTTTTTTGATTTGCTTCGTAATGTTTTCTATTGTTGCCCTTGCTCTAAAACATTTTTGTGAATTTTTTCAGATTTTTAAAAAATACCCTTTGTGAGTTATGATTTTTTTTCGACCAAAAAGAAGGACCATTTTTAAAAATCTGAAAAAATTCACAAAAATCCTCTGACTGACGTAGAACAGTCTCCCATTCACGAGAATGTGGAACGAATTTTTTATATATTTTTTAAATATTTTTTTACGAATTGATTGGTTTTTTTCTTTTTTTTTTTTAAGTAAACACTACACCCACGACTTTTATCCTTTCTAGATCTGCCAGCACTATTTTCGAATTATACGAAGGGGAAGAAATTGGTATTCAACTGCTCAGTTACTAGAACAATTATTACGATCCAGTATTCATTTTGCTCCAAGGATAAAATGTGGAAAAAATTGGTCGTTTCAGCTCGTGTTCATCGTTTCTGTGATATACACTTTGAAACAAACAATTTTTTCCACATTTTATCCTTAGAGCAAAATGAATACTGGATCGAACTAATTGTTCTAGTAACTGACCAGTTGAATACCAATGTCTTCCCATTCGTATAATTCGAAAATAGTGCTGGCAGATCCAGAAAGGATAAAAGTCGTGGGGGTAGCGTTTACTTAAAAAAAAAAATTAAAAAAAAATCAATCAATTCGTAACAAAAAATATTTAAAAAATTCGTTCCACATTCTCGCAAATGGGAGACTGTTCTACGTCAGTCTGAGGATTTTTGTGAATTTTTTCAGATTTTTGAAAATGGTCCTTCTTTTTGGTCGAAAAAAAATCATAACTCACAAAGGGTATTTTTTAAAAATCTGAGAAAATTCAGAAAAATGTTTTAGAGCAAGGGCAACAATAGAAAAAATTACGAAGCAAATCAAAAAAGTTGTGGTCTGGAGGCTAGGTGAATTGACGTGGACAGCCCCATATGTATATATACAATATACAATCGTCCAATTTTTTTTATTTACTTCTTATTGGCTACCGCAAGAACTTGGATGGTACCGATCATAAAAGCATGGGAAACAATAATTATGTCGACAGCGGGCACACGTGATAAATGACGAGTCTCCGCATCCGCAGGATTTTTTTTAATATATCCACCGCGAAGCAAACCTGGTTCACGTTTTCGAAAGATGTCCTGTCGTCAGTCAATTTTGCAGCGAACCAAGCGTATTGCAGCATGTCGTGAAATATCGGAGCAGATAGCTGATGGTGAACGATCGATTGTATTTTGATGCAATCTTCCCTTGAAGTTATTTCCCTGTCTTGTTCTATAAGGTAGGAAGAGTTCTGCAGTTTCTTGATCAAATTTTTAACTTGGCGATAGAAATATACGTCGCATGGCTGCACCAACGGAGTACACTTTGGTGGAATGACCTTCAAAGTACACGTTGGCAAACCCTCTTCATCGGTGAAAATCTCGTCATATAATACTGGATTCGTCTGGCCACCCCAAGAATCAATCAGCAACAGAAATTTCTCCTCCTTAACGTATGGCTTCAGCACGTCAGTCAAAAAATCTCTGTAAAGTGCTGTGGTCAGTTTACCAGACTTGGACGATGTGATGACGACGTTCGTATACTTTTCCGCGTATTCATCTACAGATTTTTGGACCCGTGGTCCAAACTTGCCCATGGTCTCTTGCAAGCAAACGTAGACAGTAGGAAGTAGTTTACCCGATAGACTCATTGCATACTGTGCCGTGTATGAATTCGTCACCTTATTCATGTCTTTTCGTTTCACCAGGACCACTTTGGACCCACGCTCGGCTAGTGTTCTGTTGTACGTGGATTGGTATTGACACCCTTAACAAAAGAAGCGGAATAATTACATCATGTACACGGAATTTTTGTCGGATACGTAATACAATTATATTTTTAAATACCTGTTTGATCAGTGTTTATCACGAAATCCTGGTCATAATTCGGAATTAACGCTCGTGCCTGGACCCTGAAGTTTTCTGCTGCAGCCAGGGTTTCCTCCATAGTAACGGTTTCTCGTTCTGATACGAATTTTGTTATTTTCCTTTGGCGAATCTTATGTCTTGCTTTGAATTGGTCGGCCCAGGTGTGGCCAGCTTTGAATTTCAAATCAGGAAATTGGCTCGCAGCAGCTAGTGCCCATTGCTGTAGGTTTCTCGTAGTTACCTGCTGGTTGCATTCTCGAGCTTCTGTGAAACGATCGTTTACCCAAGAATCAATTGTATTATATTTGTCCTTGGTAGTTCCACGACTTCTGATTTGCTCTTCCCATTTTTTCAAGTCGTCCTTTCTCTTGAGGCGATGTGCTCCTCGTCTTTGTAGGGTTTGCAGGCTCCACCCTGGATTCGCTTTTGCCAGATTCACCACCTTTATTTTATAATTAATCCAAGGGAATGAAGTCTTTTTCGGCTTTCGTCATTTTTTCGGGTGGCTCGTAATCGTCGTCTTCGTCGTGTTGTTGCCATGCTTGCGATGCGGATTCTTTGACCTCTTCCCATAAGCCTTCTTGAGGAATTTCGTCGAACGTTATCAGTTCGTCCTCCGTCACAAGTTTATTTTCTGTAATTATGTCCCGTATACTGTGAAACATTTTCTCGCCAATTTCGATGTGTTCTTGCTTGATTGCCGTGGGTGGTTCCGTCGAGATATGATCATTCTCCACAACAAGTTGTCCGCAATATACGAACGCAGATTTTAACAATACTTTTGAATCTTCAATATCTTGAGCCTCCACATCAGATACACTGTCTTCGGCTGTTGAAGGACCGGGCACTTCACCTTTATCGTCGGACATTTTTTCACAATAACGATGCTGCTAGCTCGAGGTCTAACAAGCGAATGTGGCTTGCATGGCTCATGATACCCTTGATTTGCAGAAAAGTTAAGGAAGTGGGAATGAAGGTGGGTGTAGCTCTGAAGCCTGGGACACCTGTTGAAGTTGTAGTTGACTACGTAGATTTGGCAGATATGGTACTGATAATGGCCGTCGAGCCGGGATTTGGGGGTCAAAAATTCATGGAGCCAATGATGGAGAAAGTCAGATGGCTCAGAACGAATTATCCTACTTCAGATATCGAAGTTGACGGAGGAATTGGACCAAGTACCATACACGCTTGTGCAGAGGCAGGTGCTGACATGATTGTTTCTGGAACTACAGTGGTCGGAGCCAAAGATCCCACCAAAGTGATCGCATCTTTGAAAGATACAGTAAACTCCGTATTGAACAAGCATTAGAGGGAAAAAAATGATGAATACGAGGGTCTCGCAATCTAAGGAGATCTTGCTGCTTCTTTTATACGTTTTATTTGTATTCTAGAACCAGATCTCAGAAAAAGCCACCCTGGGAGGACGAAGGGAAAGGCTCAGAAACACCTTTACTTACCGCGCGCAAAACTAAACCAAGCCCAGTGCCATCAAAACAAGAAGAATAATAAACAAATTGGTGTTTTCCCGAGAAACAGAGTAGAATCTGCAAAATACATATCGTTAAAAATTGCGTCGATTCTCTTACAGATCTCTCTAAACACAATTAAAAAAAAAAAAAAGAACCAAATTATATCAATAATAAGTTTTCCCCAAGAGTTTATTTGGTACATGGCCCTCGGGCCAATAACTGATGCTATAAAAAAAAAAAAAAAATTCAAGAACGGCATTGTGTGACGTGACTGTGTAGTGTTTTGGTCATTAGCCGTCAGTTCGTTATTATTTTCTCTAATCTCTTCGGTTTTTATCTACGAAACGTTAATCAGAGTGAATATTTTCGTTTTCGCGGAGTGAATAATATCAACGAAACGAATATAAATAAAAAAATGCTAATATAACGCCATCTGCATCGTTGAAAAATCGTAAGACTTTTGAGGTTAACTCTACATCAATATGCCTCCAGCGGACTTATCCTCCGTTCCACTTGTTGCGCTTTCAACAACGACCAAAGACTGCATTTCCACGTTGCTTAATCCACCCAAATGCATACCTTCGGACAAGGGCTACCCGAGAGACTGGAGGGGACTGGCCCACCTCTCGGGACAAGCTCTCATGGAAAGAAATGCTGAGATTTACAAGGAGAGATTGGAAAGGACGTCAGAGTCGGCCAAAGTCCTTCGGAACGACGTAGACAATCAGATTTTGACCTGCGCGGATCTTCCTCGACTGGCGCAGGGACTGGGGATGCAGCACTACGACGCCTTGCTTTTGTACGCCGACGAGGACACAGATTTTGCGACGATCATCAGGACGAAATTAGAGGACAAATTTGGACTTAAGCTTTGCATAAAGGACAGAGACTTAGTAGCCGGAATTGAGTTCGAACACTCCGCCACCATGCGGATCATCTCCGAACGAATGCAACAGATTAATCGTCGTAGTGTCTCCGAGCTTCTTCTTCAACAGTCCGGCGAATCAATTCTTCCTCCAGTACGCTCAGGCCGTTGGAATAGATAAACAACAGAGGAAGATCATACCGTGCATCTACAAGAGGTGCACAGTTCCCCCGGAATTGAGCTACTATTTCTCCCTGGATTACAACAGAGCGGGACCGCTGTTCGATTTTTGGGCTAAATTGAGGGATTCTGTGAAGATATCAGTCACTCCAGTTAATTCAGCCGTTACGTCGATAGCAACAACTTCGCCTCGATGTTCCCCAAAAGTCGAGGAACTGGAGCCTTGCGAGAAGGAGATAGCCGTTGAGGAGAAAAAGGCTTCTTGCGAGAGTAAGGCTGAGAGGAGATGCGAGGTGAAGGAAGAATTCCGCGAGCCTTGCAGGCCGACGGCAGAGGACGTGGAGAATTTCAGGCTGGACAATAAGGCGGTGATTCGCAAAAAATGCAAAGGAACCCCTAAGCGGTTTGGGATCAAGTCATTCATGCCGAGGAAAGAGTCCAGCGAAAAATGCTCGATGACAGAACTCAAAACGTGCGAAAGCATGCCGTCTTTGAATAGTTCCACTTGCGATTCGACGTACTCGTCCGTTACTGGCAAGAGGAAAAAAGGCTTCGTTAACAAATGCGTCACCAAAATTCGAACGATGGTCAAAAGGTTTTCTTCACGTTCCTTGAACGAATCCGAACGAAACCCGAAAAGAATCCGTACTGTACAGCAACGAGTATCATCCAATATCTCGCATTGTTTCACGAGTCTAGGAAGCGTCAAGTGTAATGAAGTTGAAATTTTACACGTCTAAGAACTTTGCGACGGAATTCACTGCCTTGCGAACAATTTTTGAAAGAATATTCGATTAATGTTCAAATATTAAAAACCGATCGATGATTTGATCCTGAATCTGAAGTCAGATTTGCGAAATTAGAAATAGCGGATCAAATTTGCTGTAAAAAAACACTGAAAACGTTCTAAATCTGTATGAAAATTGGTACTCACAAGGAGAAGCTAGACGGGTGGGTGACCGATTCGGAACATCTTTGGCCCACATGTAGGGTGCACCTAGGGGTGTACCAGGTCTAAGTAATATGGCGCGCTTCTCAGCCGTTTTCGAGATGGAAAAAATCGAGAATTTTCGAGCACTTATATACTATTTGCATACGACGGCATTCCACGAGCGCGTAGCGTAGTCAGTAACGTCTCCGCTTCGTAAACGCTGGATCGCCAGATCAAATCCCGGTGTCGACACTTTTTTTTTTTTTTTAATTTTTCATTTCTACGGCAGCTGCTATGCGAATAACTTATTATTTCTATAAATCAATGTATATATATATTTTTATTGTTGATTATCATGTAGGAATAAGGAATAACGAGGTAGGTGCTGGTATTGAGGTGGAAGGTAGGCAAAGAATCGTGACGAATACCTCATGTGTTACCAAAGAAATATCGATCTTTTTATTGGCGTTTCATTCATTATCAATAGTGCAAGAACTAAGGTGGTACTTATCGTAGAAACACGGAAAGCAATAATTATTTCGGCATCGAGCGCACGCAATAAACGCCGAGTTTCCACATCCGCAAGATTTTTTCAAAACTTCAATTGCGAAACAAACCTCGTTAACGTTCAGAAAAGATGTCCTGTCGTCACATAATTTTGCTGCAAACCAAGCGTACTGTAACATATCGCGGAATATTGGAGAAGATAGCTGATGGTGTACGAGCGATCGAATTTTGATTAAAGTAATTTGATGAAGTAATTTCCCTATCCTGTTCGATAAGATGGGAACAATTTTGGAGTCTCTTGATGAAATTTTCAACTTGGCGATAAAAATATACATCGCAGGGCTGTACTAATGGTGTACACTTCGGTGGAATAACTTTGATAGTACAGGTTGGTAGGCCGTCTTCGTCGGTGAAAATCTATAGGATATAGGATATCTTATATTGCGAGGAGGCAGTTTGGGTGTATGAGAAATAAACTGTTGTCTGAATTCTTTATTGATAACTTTTGTACTTGACAAATCAGTCACTCTTGACTGATCAGCAAGCCGACTCTCACCGAAGTGTTTTGGCACACCCCGCTAGCGCGTGCGTCCGTGTGCGCGTCGCTCCCTGCGCATAAGTCGCCCGCGCACACGCGCTGTTTCAAATCGGCAAAGCATATATAGTATATATCATATACCTTACAAAATCTCGTCATACAAAGCTGGATTAGTTTGCCCTCCCCAAGAATCGATGAGCAACAGGAAATTTTCCTCCTTCACATATGGCTTCATGACATCCGTCAAAAAATCTCTGTACAGAAGTGTAGTCAGTTTGCCGGACTTCGAAGATGTGATCACCACGTTCGTGTATTTTTCCGCATATTCATCAACAGATTTTTGGACCCTCGGGCCAAATTTGCCGGTGGACTCTTGCAAACAAACGTACACGGTCGGAAGTAATTTACCCGACAAGCTGATAGCATACTGCGCCGTGTATAAATGCGTAACCTTATTCATGTCCTTCCGTTTCACAAATACGACTTTTGACCCACGTTCGGCAAGGGTTCTGTTGTACGTCGACTGATATTGGCACCCTGAAAAAAAAATTGAATAAATACAGTATTACGTACATGGAATTTTTGTATCATATCAATAAGAGTTTTTTCTAAATACCTGTTTGGTCAGTGTTTTTCACAAAATCCTTGTCAAAATTGGGAATGAGGGCTCGTGTCTGCATTCTAAAGCTTTCGGCCGCAGCTAGAGTTTCCACCATTGTAATGGTTTCTCGCTCCGAAACAAATTTCGTGATTTTCCTTTGGCGAATCCTATGTCTTGCTTTGAAGATTTTTACCCAGGCATCGGAAGCTTTGAATTCCAAGTCGGGAAATTGGCTCGCAGCAGCTAGAGCCCATTGTTGTAAATTTCTCGTTGTGACCTGCTGGTTCGATTTTCGAGCTTCTACGAAGCGATCGTATGTCCACGAGTCAATTGTACGATATTTTTCTACCTTGGTTCCACCACATCTGATATGTTCTTCCCATAATTTTAGCTTATCCATCCTCTTGAGGCGAGATCCTCCTTTGTTTTGAATATTTTTCAGGCTCCAATTGGGATGCATTTTTACCATATTCCCAACCTTTATTTTATAATCCAGGGGAATATACTCGTTTTCGCCTTTCATCATTTTTTCTGGTGGCTCGTAATCGTCATCTGATTTTGTTTGGGAACCTCCGACCTCACCCCTTGCTTCTTCTTCAGGAACTTCTTCACACTCTTCCCATTCGCCTTCTTCAGGAACCTCTTCGAACATTATCACTTCTTCTTCTGACACGAGTATATTTTGAGACATCATTTCCACTATACTGTCGTACATTTTTTTCCCAATCTGCTTGTGGTTTTCCATAATGACCGAAGCTGATTCCGTCCCCATGTGATAATTTTGGACGAGAAGTTTTGCGCAATATCCAAACGCAGTTTTGAATTGCACCTTCGAGTCTTCAATTTCTTGGCCCTTTGCGTCAGCTTCACGTTCTTGGGCCGTCGAAGGACCGGGAACTTCACTTTCATCATACAACGATTTTGATACTTCGAGAGCTAACAACCGAATGCGTTTCACACGGCTCCCGAGACCCGGCTCGCCCCTGCTTCGTCCTTTCTGAGAACGCAAGTTCTTTTGTTCGCATGCAGCTGTCTTCGGCAGGTCAAGAACTACTGGCGGAACGGGTCAAAATCAGTCGCAGCTTGAATAGTAAAAGGAAACTTCGCCGAAAACTACCTACATCTTCAAAACCAAACTACTCAACCAATTTCGATGAAATTTATATGGGACCAATCTGCAAGTATATCCTTTCAAATGGCGAAAGAATTTTTGGAATCGGTTGATAAATGACGGAGTTATGAGGTAACAACTGGGCTCGTTACTCGAAAATATAGGAACCGATTGAGCAACAAAAATGCAGAATACCTTTTGTGCCTAAACTTATGGTTCCAGTGTTCACTGTCGTCAAAGATAAAAGATGAACTGCAGTAATCTGTGAATACTATATTACTATGGTAACAACATGTGATATCCTGATGTCCTAATATCGTACTATCGTAGGTAATATTGTAGGTAATATCGGTATCCAACCAAAGAAAAAAAAAAACGAAGTGCTGTGCACGATACTAATTTTTATAATTTCATGTCTCTCTTTTATAAATATTAGCTCACAATAGCGCGCTTCGCGCGCTTCTGAGATCAACTTTCAGATCGTTATTATTGTTGATTCTTCATTATAGGTAAAAAAACGAATTACGTATTATATTCAAAATATATATATTTTTTAGATTATTTGAATCTAAAAATATGTTTATATTGTTTTTTCTTAGAACGGTTGAAGAAATGTAGTTATTTATCATGTGATATTCATTCGCGTAGTAGTTGTGTATTAGCCATTATCGCGCCAGACTTGAAACTAATTTTTTTTTCTTTTCATAATTTTATACGATGTAGGTTTATATCACAGGAAGATCTGTTTTTTTTTTGTTAATTTTTTATTTTAAACCGTTTTCGTGTTAAGGCTATCACAGACGTCGATTAGAATATATCCTTCGATCTTCTACAAACAAAACACAGGTATTCTACTCCCAAAAACTCAATTTCTTATACTCAGCAGATTGTGGGTGATTCAATCTTTATATGACTTTATCTACAATTCTTTATTCTTAGACAGGCATATACTTTGCAGGAGCGTTCGATTTCATAGCTTTTTCTGACAAAATCTTTTTTGTCGGCAAATATTTATGCATAGACTTTTCAATCGGTTAAGATACTTTTGTGGGTGATCACCACATTAATGTGCTTTCGAGAGGTTTTTTCACCATGGGTATGATATTTTCAATCAGGGATACCGCCCCATCTAGACTCTGATGCCTAATACGAATAGGTACTAAATAATGTTTTTTCAATTATGATTGTATGTAAATTTTTTTTGTTTGGAGAGGATCGAAGGATGTATTCTAATCAAAGTGTGAGAAATTCATACCAATAAAAAGGTTATAACTGAAAAGTTTTTGAAATTCACAAATGCTCCTGTGCTATAGATCTACAACGTGTAAAATTAGATTAAAAAATTAAAAATGTCGATTCAAATCTTGTGCGATAATGGCTGGAATACCCCATTCATACCTGATATATCTGTCCCTGGTATTTCAACACAATAATCATAATGACAAACATCAGACAGCAAAATAATAACAACAATGATAATAGTAATAATAAATGGAATATATATTTTTTTAAATTAAACAATTATAATATTATCATTAAATTAACTTTAACCGCGAATCGAAAATATACGTGACGTCGACTGTCACGTGGATAAACCGGCTATCTCTGAATTTGCTGTAAAAAACGGCTATCTCAGCAATCGCTTTAACAAGGGGAGGGCCAACTTAGTAGGTTGCCGATTCGGTTCTTCTTTGGTACACGTGAAGGTTGACGTCACAGGTATAACAGGTGCAAATAACAAGGTGCGACGCTCAGCCGTTTCCGAGAAATAAATTTATGGAAATTTCCCTGCCTTTATCTACCTTCCACGTTAACGGCGCAACAGCGAGCGGCGTGGCGCAGCGGCAGCGGCTTCGCTTCATAAGCGCGCGGTCGCTGGATCGAATCCCGCCGCGGATTCTTTTTTTTTTTTTTTTTTCCTCCTTCAAATCAATCAAAAAATCATATATAATTTAATATTAATTTGTGTCTTCACAAATACGTGTACTTTTATACGTATATGTATAAGGCACCGTTCGTTCCTTTCATCACTTCCGTGCCAAATTGTGCGACGACAGGACATCGTTCATGATTTTTTGATTGATTTGAAGGAGGAAAAAAAAAAAAAAGAATCCGCGGCGGGATTCGATCCAGCGACCGCGCGCTTATGAAGCGAAGCCGCTGCCGCTGCGCCACGCCGCTCGCTGTTGCGCCGTTAACGTGGAAGGTAGATAAAGGCAGGGAAATTTCCATAAATTTATTTCTCGGAAACGGCTGAGCGTCGCACCTTGTTATTTGCACCTGTTATACCTGTGACGTCAACCTTCACGTGTACCAAAGAAGAACCGAATCGGCAACCTACTAAGTTGGCCCTCCCCAGGCTCGAGATAGCCGGTTCTTCAAGCGATTCCTGAGATAGCCGTTTTTTACAGCAAATTCTGCGATAGCCGGTTTTTCCACGTGGCCGTGCATTGTTGCTAAGTAATTAGGTTATTATGTCGTCAAAAATTCAGATTACGCTTCGAGCGTATGCATTGAATGATCCACCTAGTTAATGGATGCATTTTTTAAAAATGAATACAACTTAAAAAGATGTCATTCTGTAATTTTTTTTTTTATAAAGTTGCAGAATCTTTTTTCTCAACATAATATCCGCTACGACAAGAATTTATATTTATTTTACTTTACGGTAAAATTAATGATCATAGATATTAGATACATACTGTCGTCGATATTATGTTATAGAATTTTTTTACTTTACATTTTTTGTTCTCCTCATTTTCAAAGTTGTTTTTCTTAAAATATCATCTGAGCAATCGAGTTTTATACCCAAAAATACTCCAAGGGTCAGCAGGGGTTTAGCCACCTCATTTATGATTGATATGAGAATGTCTGTAAACAATTTAGAGCACAATGAATGTCACGTTCGCATGATAATCGTAAATGAGGTAGTTAGCCTTCTGCTGCCACCTAGATAAGAGTAGCTTTGGGTAAAAAACTCAATTGTGTAAAAGAAAGGTGGCCGCTCTGAATTCGTGGTTCACCTGTTTGTTGAATTTCAGCATTTAAGTATCGCTTGTAACTGATTTTATTGAAATCCGAACGTCACATAAGTAACTGCAGTTACATGTAGACCAAGGATACTGCAATAATTTATAATAATTCAATGAACAGGTGAGTCTTGATCCCCGAGCCTCAATTCAATTGCGTTGTTTATATTTTACGTGAAACAACTTTTTACCGATTCCCACACGTTTCCGAATTCTTGACGATACTACGATTTATATGCCTGATCATTCGCTTATTTTAATTTTTTTAACCACATGTTCTTTTGGTTCGTCAATCCTTTTTTCCAAATGCTTTGTCCCCCCCGCAGTAGCTGTTTGAATGTCAACTTTTCTTCGTCAATTTTTCTAATGTTTTTCATGGTCTTCATCGCGAAGTGTATTGGATTCGCTGTCAACAGATAAACATCATTCGGATTAGATTTTTTTAATCTTTTTACAGAACGAAGACATTCATGGGATACTTCTGTTAAATTTTGTAAATCGCTATTAGAGATCTCACCTATTAAAAAATCATTCTAGTATTTTTTTTAATAATGGTAGTATGGTATGAGCTGTTGAACAAAATTTCAGCCTCCTGCAATGAAAGTGTAAGCGCAAGCAACCTTTTTGAAAATATTTTGCCCACCGTTGCCAAAAATTCATCACAGACTTTCATCGCAGGAGGCTTAATATTTTTTTCACAGCCCATACTGCCATTGTTGAAAAACTGCCTGAATAATTATTGTATACACCTCTTTTTAATATTGTAAAAATCGAAAAACCTATTTTTTACAAAAATTTAACCGAAGTCTACCCTTAATTTTTACTCGTCGAACTACAGATCTTACTTCTTTTTTTTTTTACAACATTTCAGATTTTATTCGCAATCTTTTAAATTGTCTTAATTTTTTGCTTTTTGTGACGTATCCCATTTGTGGATGGCTTGATAGATATCTGTTTGTATGATGGGTTGAGCTTACGATACATACCGTGAGTAACCCTGGATACCGAACACTCGGTTTAGCAGAAATGGCGGCGGCGTGAGCGTAGACAGCCAGTGATTCTCGGTGTTCGGACCCGCACAGAGAGGAATTCCAGATATGCCTCGTTCAAGCTAACTTGGTTTTGTTTCAACGCGCCGAAACGCGCGATTCAAATTTTGTGGTTAGATTGAGGTTAAGTGCAATTGATTACATTTCCATTATAAATTAAAATTGTAATTCACAACAATAATAAATTACAATTGTAATTGCAACAATAATAAATTACTTAGGTCAGGAAGTAATCGATCAAGTCGAGTCAAGTGACTCTCTCTTCTCTCGTCTCTTGACTCGACTTGATCGATTACTAATTCCTGACCTAATTAATGATGTCGAGTGATCACGCTAATCCAATTGTTGGTACAACAATAATGAATTACATTTATAACAATAATGAATTGCGATTGTAATTGAGTAATTACAAATTCGCTCGACACTGATTGAGAGTATTATAGGAAATGTTCTGATGTTTATGAACCATTAAAAATGATCAATGACACTGAATTCTTTCGCCTTGGTTCTACCGAGACTAGATTCTTCGCCTTAGGTCTACAGAGACTAGATTCTTCGCCTTAGGTCTATGGAGACTAGATTCTTCGACTCAAGTCGACGGAGGGTGACTTCTTCTTTGACGGAGACTAAATTCTTCGCCTTGAGTCTCCGGAGAGTGAATTCTCTGGCAACGCCTTGGGTCCACCAAGACTAGATTCTTCGCCTTGAGTCTCCGGAGAGTGAATTCTCTGACGACGCCTTGGGTCTACGGAGACTAGATTCTTCGCCTTAGGTCTACCGAGACTAGATTCTTCGCCTTGAGTCTACCGAGTGAATTCTCTGGCAACGCCTTGGCTCTACGGAGACTAGATTCTTCGCCTTGAGTCTCCGGAGAGTGAATTCTCTGACGACGCCTTGGGTCTACGGAGACTAGATTCTTCGCCTTAGGTCTACCGAGACTAGATTCTTCGCCTTGAGTCTCCGGAGAGTGAATTCTCTGGCAACGCCTTGGTTCTACCGAGACTAGATTCTTCGCCTTGGGTCTACGGAGACTAGATTCTTAGACTCAAGTCGACGGAGGGTGACTTCTTCTTTGACGGAGACTAGATTCTTTGCCTTGAGTCTCCGGAGACTGAATTCTCTGACGATGCCTTAGGTCTACGGAGACTAGATTCTTCGTCTCAAGCCGACGGAGGGTGACTTTTTCTCTGACGCAGACTAGATTCTTCGCCTCGAGTCTCCGGAGAGTGAATTCTCTAACGACGCATTGGGTCTACGGAGACTAGATTCTTCGCCTTAGGTCTACGAAGAATCTAGTCTCCGTAGACCTGAGGCAAAGAACCAAGGCGTTGTCAGAGAATTCACTTTCCGTTGGCTTGAGGCCCAGAATCTGGTCTGCGTCCACCCAAAGCATCGACAGAGAATTCACTCTCGGTAGACTCAAGGCGAAGAATCTAGTCTCGGTAGAACCAAGGCGAAAGAATTCAGTCTCTCTGATCATTTTTGATGGTTCATAAACATCAGAACATTTTTCCTCCAGTGTTGAGCATACAATTGTAATTCATTATTGTTATAAATGTAATTTATTATTGTTGTAAAATACAGTTACAATTGTAATTTATTATTGTTGTAAAATACAATTACAATTGTAATTTATTATTGTTGAATGTAATGAATTACACTACGTAATTTGCAGCTACCCAACACTGCTCTTAACCTCAATCTAACCACAAAATTTGAATCGCGCGTTTCGGCGCGTTGAAACAAAACCAAGTTAGCTTGAACGAGGCATATCTGGAATCCCTCTCTGTGCGGGTCCGAACACCGAGAACCACTGGCTGTCTACGCTCACGCCGCCGCCATTTCTGCTAAACCCAGTGTTCGGTATCCAGGGTTACTCACGGTATACGGGGTGTATCAATTTTAGAAATACAGTTGAATATTTTGAATTCCTACACCTTGGCGTCTCGACTTTCGAAAAGAACAATATCACCAGTTTTTTCCCCTAACAACTTTTTTTTTAGAATATTGACCATTGCTTTCAATTTAAGATGTTCAGCTGGATTATTTGAAATGGGACATTCTGTACTCCGACAATATTTTTCAAAGATTTAAGTGAATGATATTTCTTTTTCACATGAACTAAATTTTTTCTCTTTATTCATATTTTATCACTCCAATTTTTCTATATGGGTGAGAATGAATAGTTTGTTTTTATAATAAAAACATCATAATGGTTTTTGAGAATACATGTGTGATTCTCCCTAGAGACTATTAACTATAAGTGTGAAGTGAAAAGTGTATGTGACGTAAATATAAGGAATGTATGAGAATGAGTGCGACGATGTATGTGTATGAATGCGAGACGGGACAACGGTCAAGAACGGACCAAGCCCCCGATCGAACAATAGGACGATTAGAAGTAAGTCAGTCCGTGCCCGATGCTCGAAAGAGTAACACTCACGTATGAACGAATAAACGTCCGAACGATACGATCGCAATTACGGTACGGCACTTAATATTATCTCATTAAATGTTTACTTAAACAACCCGATCTGTATTATCCTGTCTAAATTGGCCTGTGAGCCTAACTACGTGGTTTTTGTTGTGACGTCTTTACCATTATTAATTTCTATAATAAACCTTAACATTTTGACGGCAGTTGCCGAGTCCGAATTATTCAAACTCCCCCGTTTTTACGATCCGCTACCCTGTCAAGTTAAATCGTTAACAAGATTCATTTTTATATTCAAACTGAGTCTATTTCCGATAATTCCACATATTTATTCGAGTGTATGATCAATATTTAATCAAGGAGTATTGGTAGGTTCCTTGACGTTAAATAATTCTGCTATTATTCCTTCATTTTTTTAAAGAGCAAATCTTCGTGTATGTTTGCATGTGAAACTATTGAGCTCCAACTCATCACGACGTTTTGAGATCGAAAAGACTTTGCATATCACATTACGTACGAGAAATTATCAAAATCGTTGTTCTTCCGGTGTCATATAATTCTCATTCCTTTTGCACCAATATAGGCCGACAGCATGGTAAAAACCTTAAAATGAGTTTGATCGAGTGGTGATTGCGTTGTATTTATTTTAAATTCAAGGTTGTCCAGAAATTCTAATCTAATTGTGTTTTTAATTTTTAATTTTTTACCCCGAAAAATGAGTCTTTTAGAGAGAATCACCCATATCGAATGTCGTATAATGACGTAATTTAACCGTCAAACGCTACAATGGGTCGTGGGAAACCCAAGCGTTTTTAAAAATCGGCTGTATCATCGAAAAAACATTTTGTTTCTTTGAAAAATATTTGTTATAAGCAATAAACAATTTTAAGTTCATGTTACATACTCATTTAGATTTATGAACTTTGAGTTACAATTTAAAAAAAAAAAACAAAAAAAAAAAAACACTGTATTGTGTCAATCTGAACACGAGATATTGTGGTCCAAACTTTGCTCGGATCTCTAGGGACCCATTGTAGCGGGAATGTTAAATTCTGAGATTCTATCGTTTGTGGGTCATTTTCAATAAAATATACGTACCATTCATTTGGATGAATCCAACGACTTGGACGTGGTCCCCTTTTTCCAAGTCCAATTTATCTTGATCATCGTCGTCGGGATTGTTTGGAACGCGAATTCCCAATTTGTAGTCTCCATCCGTGATGGATCCGCAATTGAACTCGTTCCCTCTTCCGCTCTGTTTTTTGACCACTGAAAATTTGCTCTTAACGAATCCGTTGATTTCTGTAACATAATTTTTGATTATTTTATTGGTGTGATAAGTTATTTGTCATATTTGATTTTTTTAATTTTCAAAATTGCACTTTTGGTTTCTTGAATTTAAAATTGGTATACAACTGTTATGACACATTCATAGATTTTCATTCATTCTTTTTTTTTTTAATATTAATTTTCTCATCATGTTTGCTCTTGAAAATTCAAATTTAAATATACCGCCAAATTTAACATGGCACTGGGTAACGAGGCTACAAACTCGGAATCCCGGATGACCCACCCTATTCATTCGTGTTTATGAAGTCACACAGTTCAGATCGTTGGTCTGCGTCTAAACTCTCGAGACCACGATTGTGCGATCTCTGTGTATCACTTATCGCGTCCGCGGGTGCACTCTGCGATATTCCGGACACCACAACCACATACAACTACACATCAATCTACAAAAAACATCATCACCAAGAATCAAAGAGCTGGCCAGCACGAGTGAGTACCTTTACACCCATATGCCATGCTTCGCGAGTTCTCAGATATCATTTCTCAATCGAAACAATAAGTTTCGACTACATTTTTTGGTCCTTCGAGCCGGATCGAACCGCCCGTGGAAGACACTTGGTTGCAGCATCTTGCCTTTTATCCAGCACCTTCCACGTTTTGTTCCCCGGCATTTATGCAATTATACAGTTCGAAGATATAGCGAGATCATTGCTGTATTTCGAACGCTCTCTCCTTCCTGCTCTTGCGCGTTGCTTCTCTCTCTATGTTTTCGCGTTAGCTCAACCTCTGTGTACCTTACCTCAGATACACCCTGCCTGTTGTCAGGCGACTTTGTTGTCATCGCCTATTTCCATTTATTATAGCGGGTGACCAAATACCTTGCTGTGGAGTTAGCGAAATACGTGTTATTCTATGTACATCACTGAAGTATTCCTGCTCCTTGACCTATCCTCTGGCTTTACTGCGTTTTTGGAATATTAGGTTCAAACATGGATCAGGGACTCGTGAATAAACGTCATAGTGCTATTATTCGAGTTCAAAATTTGCTCGCATTAGCTCAACGCGCACGTACCGATGCCAGGTTGCTTCCTGAACTTCAGGCGCGATATGAGGATTTGCCCACCGCAGTAAACGCATTTGAATCCTTTCATTTGGATCTCCTGGCTACGGTCTCATCTTCGGAGATGGAAGCTCAGGATGAAGTTCAAACGAATTTTGATAGCCTGCACTATTCGATTAAATCAATCTACCGAGAAATATTCGGGAATCCAATTAGCGTTGCGAGCGACTTTAATCGGTCAAATCATTCGTTGAATTCATCCCGAGAAAGAAGCTCCCGAGATAATATAAAACTACCCCGGATAGAAATACCTAAGTTCGACGGCAATATAAAGGGTTGGCCGACCTTCTACGACGTGTTTCGTACATTAATTCACGAAAACACGGGTTTAACCGACATTGAACGGTTTCAATACCTCGTCGCTTCGCTATCCCAGGACGCGTTAACGGTCGTGAAGAATCTGCCGATAACAGAGGACAATTACAAAATCGCGTATGCGGCACTAGTCGCGCGATATCAAAACAAGCGCGTCTTGCTCACCAATTATTGGCAATCTATTGTCCACGCTCCCACACACAAAGACGAGTCAGCATCTAGGTTAAGGTCACTGTTGTCTACATTTGCAGAGAATTTAACCGCGCTCGATCAATTTGGGGACGATATGTGGGATTTCACGAAGTTTAACCTACTGTTACAAAAGATTGACGTCAACACTCGCAAACGTTTCGAATTGGACGTTACTGGATCTGAAGTGCCTAAGTATGATACTCTTTATCAGTTCTTGCAAAAGCAATGCCACGCGCTCGAAGCCGCTGGAATGTCTTCCAACGGTAATGCATCTAACCACTCGTCTCAACACAAGGGAAAGAAGTCAGATCAGGGGCAAGCAAAAACCAGTACTCCCAAATCCACTGTAACTTTGGTCACCTCACCCGAAAAGACTACCTATACTTGCGCGTATTGTAGTCAAGAGCACTCGATCTTTAACTGTAACGGCTTCCTGCAGTTGGACACGAGCGCGCGACACAAATATATTAAAGATAACGCGCTTTGCTTTAATTGTTTCGCGCGATCACACGGCGGCAACCGTTGTCCGTCAAAAAACTCTTGTCAGAAGTGTGATAAGCGGCATCACACTTTACTTCACTTTGCTTCTCCAGCTGATTCGGCCAAGGGCGAGTCCCCATCCACTGCATCATCGTTGAGCGAGGCTCCTGTACCCGCGATGACTACAACGCTTTCGCCGGGTACTATTTTATTTCAAACTGCTCTAATTTGCATCCGCGATGCCCACGGTAATTCCCATCATTGCCGAGCTCTATTGGACAGCGCGAGCGGGGCTAGTTTCATAAGGTCAGATTTAGTTTCTCAACTTGGACTTTCGACCTCTCAACCCACTACAAGACCGATTCGCGGTCTGGCGCAGATGTCTATGTCTGCCGAACTAAGTACGGTGAAGTGCACTGTCACTCCACGCGCTCCTTCTTCCGCTCCGATTACATTGGAAATGATCGTCATTCCAAACATTTGTGACCATCTTCCCACATCTCGCGTCCGAGTGTCAGATTGGAAAGGATTGCGAAAACTGTCACTCGCCGATCCAAGCTTCAGTCACCCGGGTGCCATCGATGTCATGTTCGGAGCAGACGTTTATTCTAAACTGGTGAAAGAAGGAATCAAGCGCGTCAATCACGGAGAATTGACGGCTATCAATACGATTTTCGGCTGGGTAATCACCGGTACCGCCACGGCATCTCCCAATCACGAGATTAATGCGTTCTCGACCTTCGTGCATCACACTCTTGATGACACGGTAAAACAGTTCTGGGAACTCGATCAAGTTCCTCAAACACTGAGTTTGTCCGCCGACGATCAACGTTGCGCCGCTTTATACGACGAATCGTGTGTCCGCGTTACTCCGAACAGATATGTCGTTGCGCTACCTTTTCGCGATGATTCCCCTTCCTTCGGTGACTCGTATCATAGTGCGCTGCGACGTTTCGCATCACTTGAAGGCCGATTGAATCGGGATCCACAACTTCACGCACAATATGCATCCTTCATGCAAGACTATTTAGATCAGGGCCATATGCGCTTGGTCTCGTCAACGGATCTACGCTCGGAGGATGTCTTCTACATTCCACACCACTGCGTTTTCAAGACGCCAGGCGATCCCGCCACTATCCGTGTGGTATTTGACGGCTCAGCCAAATCTTCTAACGGAGTATCATTGAACTCCGCCCTTTACACGGGTCCCAAGCTTCAACGTGACATCGCGTCCGTATTATTGGCCTTCCGCATTCACAAAATTGCGTTTACGACTGATATTCGCCAAATGTATCGACAGATACACATTTCGGAAGCGCATCAAAACTATCAGCGCATTCTATGGAGATTCTCTCCGCGCGAACCTATTCGACACTATCAGCTGACCACGGTCACTTATGGAGTATCGTCGAGTCCGTATCTCGCGATTCGTACTCTGTTCCAATTATGTGACGATGAAGGCACTCGGTATCCTCTTGCTGCTCAGGTTCTTAGAACCGACACATATGTCGATGACATCGTCAGCGGAGCGGAGTCGCCTGAACAGGCTCTAGAGCTGCAACAACAGCTGATAGCATTAACGGGTGAGGGTGGGTTCGAACTCCGCAAGTGGGCAAGCAGCCATCCAACGTTTCTATCGTCGATTCCCGCAGATCATCAACAGCCCTACACATTTGGATCCATAGAACCAGCGCCGCTGAAGATTTTGGGACTGCAATGGCGCCCAGATTCAGATACGCTTTCGTATCAAGTTGATCCTATCGAACGTTTATGCACAAAGCGTACCGTACTGTCAGACTTGGCCAGGGTTTACGATCCCTTAGGTTTTTTAACCCCCATAACTCTTTTCGCGAAGCACTTAATGCAATGTCTGTGGAGTCGGGGGCTCCAATGGGATGAAACACCCCCGCCTGAAATCGTCGAGATCTGGTCGCGCTATACCGCTCAACTGTCCAGTCTTTCCGCGTTACAATTGCCACGTCGCGTGATTTGCGACAGTTCGTTACCCACGGAACTTCACGGGTTTTGTGACGCGTCGGAAAACGGGTATGCTGCGGTAACATACCTTCGGCAAGTCGCCTCGACCGGCGAGGTTCACGTAAGTTTTTTATGTGCGAAATCAAGGGTATCACCACTAAACCGCGTCTCTATACCGCGCTTAGAACTGTGTGCTGCCGTGTTGCTCGCAGACCTCATCGAATTCATCCTTCACACCTATGAAGGCCGTCTAACACTCGATGAAACTTATGCATGGTCTGATTCCACTGTCGCTCTGTCGTGGATTCAATCATCTCCTCATCGATGGAAAACTTTTGTAGCCAACCGGGTGAGCCACATCCAAGCTCGGGTACCGCCGAGTGCTTGGAACCATGTGGACGGGGTTGATAACCCAGCAGATTGCGCCTCTCGCGGTCTGTTACCCGACGCTCTCCCCGAGCATCCCTTATGGTGGGCGGGGCCGTCTTGGCTGCAATCTTCGCCACAATATTGGCCACAATCGAATCGCGTTTTGGAACTGCCTCAGGCGGCCGACATGGAGCACCGACAAATAGTCCTACTCACGCATCCTGCAGACACAAGCATCATCTGTGGATTACTCATAAGATTTTCATCCATCCGCAAGATTATGGGCATTGTCGCATATTGCTACCGTTTCAAACTCAACTGTACAAAGTCCAAGGACACACGCAGTTTCGGTACCCTATCTGAAGCAGAACTGTACCACGCGCAGACAATCATTGTACGCGACATGCAACGCGATGTTTTTTCGGAGGAACTCCAGAATCTTCGAAAGTCTAAACCGTGCTCTAAGCCAATCCGAAAACTGGCTCCGTTCCTCGACACACACGGTGTGATCCGGGTAGGTGGTCGGCTCCGACATTCGGAATTGGAATTTGACGCAAAGCACCCTATGCTTTTGCCTCGGGCACATCGACTGACGGAATTGATCATCCGCGATGTTCACGAAAACAGTTTGCATCCCGGTCCGCGAACCCTTCATTATCTGGTATCTCAGCGATTTTGGATTTTATCGCCTCGTCGCGCAATTAATCACACGATTTCAAAGTGCTTTCGGTGCACTCGCGTCAACCCAACCGCGATTGTACCAAAAATGAGTGATTTACCTCCTACTCGAGTTTCGCAGGTCAAGCCATTCTCGCACACCGGCATTGACTTTGCCGGCCCATTTACAATTACGATGGCTAAATCCCGTGGAGCGAAGAGCATGAAGGCATATGTCTGTGTCTTTGTGTGTTTTGCCACTAAGGCCATGCACCTCGAGTTAGTATCGGATCTCAGCTCCGAAGCCTGTTTAGCAGCTATGCGCCGCTTCGTTGCTCGACGAGGCCGCTGCAGTCATATATACAGCGACTGTGGCACGAATTTTGTCGGTGTCAACAGGACACTCCTGTCCTTATGCAAGGACGCTGCCGAAAGTTCAGCCATTGCTTGGCACTTCAACCCACCCGCTTCTCCGCATTTTGGCGGACTGTGGGAAGCCGGGGTGAAATCGGTCAAAACACATTTGAAACGCGTTGTAGGGCTTCAGTGTCTCACGTATGAGGAACTCCTCACCGCGCTCACCCAGATCGAAGCTGTCCTAAACTCACGCTCTTTGTGTCCAATGAGTGATAGTCCGAACGACGTTTCTGTGCTAACCCCGGGACACTTTCTAACGTTGGAGCCTCTAAACGCTCCCCCTGATCCCGATTTAACCACACTCAACGTTGGGCGTCTGAATAGGTGGCAACTCGTGCAACGTATCCAACAGGATTTTTGGCACCGCTGGCACGTCGAATATTTGCATACGGTGCAACAACGCGGAAAATGGACGACAACCTCCACTCCGCCAACCGAAGGCGCTCTCGTCCTATTGAAGGACGAAAACCTTACTCCGCTACAATGGGCAATGGGACGAATCGTCAAGTTTTATCCCAGTCGCGATGGTATCCCTCGCGTAGCTCAAATCCGCACTAGGAAGGGTGTTCTTGATCGTCCGTTGGTCAAGCTATGCCCGCTTCCAACGCAGTAGTCGAAGCCGTCGTCTATCTGCATTCTATGTTTGTGATGTCCATCCTGTTTCTACTCCTTCCTACTTCAGTGAATCTTGGAATTCATTTATTTTGTTTCCGTTGTGCTTTTTTTTTTCTCTTCTTGAGTTTTCTACTGATTGAAAGGCCATTGGGCTACACTTGTATCTCGCAAGACACAGGAGGGAGAGCGCACTAGTTTAAGCTATCCACATAATCTTGTTTTCTTATAAACTGCCACGACGGTGGGAACGATGCTGCAACCACGTCCTACCACGTAGTTTCAAAAAAAAGGGAGAGGAAAATGACACATTCATTTTGGTGGGCGGAATGTTTGCTCTTGAAAATTCAAATTTAAATATACCGCCAAATTTAACATGGCACTGGGTAACGAGGCTACAAACTCGGAATCCCGGATGACCGACCCTATTCATTCGTGTTTATGAAGTCACACAGTTCAGATCGTTGATCTGCGTCTAAACTCTCGAGACCACGATTGTGCGATCTCTGTGTATCACTTATCGCGTCCGCGGGTGCACTCTGCGATATTCCGGACACCACAACCACATACAACTACACATCAATCTACAAAAAACATCATCACCAAGAATCAAAGAGCTGGCCAGCACGAGTGAGTACCTTTACACCCATATGCCATGCTTCGCGAGTTCTCAGATATCATTTCTCAATCGAAACAATAAGTTTCGACTACACATCAGTATTTCATAATCTTTTTTTAAAATCCTTTATTCAAATAACGAATAAGTCACGAATATAATTTTTTGCAATGACTAATTTTTTGTACATGGGGCATTCCACGCCAACTCGACCAGTGTTAAACCCCGACCATCTCAAAATCATCCCATGTTTTTTTTCTAACATTCTAATCAGTAAAAAACGCATCCTACATTTTTTTCAGATTTTTTTATCAAACCGTTAATTTGTTATTAATTTTTTAAATTGATTGAGAATGTCCCTTTTTAAAGATCTTGAAAAATTCTCAAAAATCCAGTGGATGACACAAAACAGCCCCCGTTTAAGAAAACGTGGGCCGAAATTTTTTTCTATTTTTTTTCCACTCAATTCGGAATTTTATAATTTTTGAAACTGAAATTATCTAACACAGGATCAATTCAAGCGTCAAATAAGGTTCAATTTACTTTGATCCTGTAATAATTTAAGTTTTTTGAATTCAAAAATTCCGAATTAAGTTTGTTAGAGAAAGATTTATAAGTTTGTCAGGTGGATCGCGGGAAAAGGGTATTAGGAAGAGATTAGCTTCTTCGGAGAATTTACCGGTAAATGTAGTTATAACTTCAAACAATACAACAGAAATCTCGTTTGGCGATAATGCCATTTTACACGTAATTAATAAATATATACAATTAATATTATCGATCCGTAGTTCGTTACAGTTTAGTTTACGTCCAGACACGTCTGTCTGCTTGTATCGCCGCGTACGTACTACTTATTGTTCTCATCCATGCTAATCCGGTCACTCACTATCTCTCATTCTATCTCATTCTAGGTACCTATATCATTCATACACATTTATTCCGCATTCGACTACATTCATACATCATTCGAATTTCGTCGTTAACAAGTTAAAAAAAAAAAAAATTGAAAAAAAATTCGTTTTCCTGAACGGGGGCTGTTTTGTGTCAACCACTGGATTTTTGAGAATTTTTTCATATTTTCGAAAAAGGGCATTCTCATTCAACTTCAAAAATTTATAACAAATTGACGGTTTATTAAAAAAATCTGAAAAAAAATTTAGGACGCGTTTTTTTACTGAGTAGGATGTTAGAAAAAAAAACATGGAATGATTTTGATGAACATCAAATCCATAAAATTAATATTTCAATTCCTCCATTAAGAACAAGTGAATATTAGATAATTAAAACCCTTTATCAATTTATATTTTACAATATATATGTGTGACTTATACCGTTATGATTAGTGACTTACTTATGCAGTTCGTGTATCTTGTGGCTTCTCCAATTTCGACCAACTCGGGATCTGTGTCCTCTACTCCCTCTACGTTTTGTTTCCCGATCACATTAATTACTGTGTTCGACTGTATTATTATTTCGTAGTCAACTGTCCCTTTATTGAAATTTCTGTTCACGGTCGGTTTGCAGTACGCCCCATCGATGTGTACGATCTGTAACGGTTTTATCATTGGTGTTAAAACATAACATTTATTTTAGTTTTCAACTCAATACTTCTTTCTTTCTTTCAAATCATTCTGAACGTTTGCCAACATTTTTTTAAAGTACATAGGTAAAACCAGTTGTGCAACGTGAATATATATATATTGTTTTTCAAGGTACTTTGGTTCAACTGTTTACAAAATTATATCAGAAATTAATGAACAATTATTTTAAATTTTAAAGGTGTGCCGATAAAATTTTCAATTACTTACGTAATTGATTCGGATCAGGTGTTCGACGCGTTTAATCTCTGCGTTCCACGTTATTATTTGTACTCTCTCACCTTCTCCATTGTTTACGAAAAACTTGAAGATTTTGTGGCTCTGGGGCCCCACAACTTTTGTGGCCTCGATGGAGTCCACGAATCCAATTATTTCTCTGAATATTCAATGACAATGAAAATATGATTATAAAATCTGGAATTCTGAAGTTTGATTTTTTTTTTGCATTTTTATATTTTTCTAATTTACGTTATATCTTTTGAAAAAAATACTCACACTGTCGAGTCGTACGGCTTGATTGAGTGCAAATCATGTGATGGGGTATATTCCATATCATCTCTTTCAAAATCAGCTAAATTGCAAACGATTGTTTTTAAAAGATGTATTTTTACGGCACAGGCATTTAAAAGACACTTTTTGACGCCTGTTTTTGATTCATCCAGTAGCACTTTATACCGCTAAGTCCTAAATTGTGGTATAAAGGCCTTAATCTAAACTATAAAGGGTATTCCGAAATAAACAATTAAAATTTGTGTAATCGACTTCGCTTGTCTAATTGCCGAAAAATGAGATTTTTGTGCCACAGGGTAATTTTTTTTTTTTTCGTTAATCGCTTTTGAAATAATTGAATCAATTTAAATTAGAAGATTAAAAGTTCAAAAGCAGAATGTTGTACATTGGCGAATACCTACACTCTTTTTACATTATTGATTGTGATTAAAAAATGAAAAAAAAAATGAAAATAAAATGTAGTAATCATCATTTTTGAATTTATTTTGTTATTCATTTATTTTGAATGACTGTAATAATGACTGAAATGTATGAGTAATAATGAAAAAGAATTTTAAAGAAAATCTATGAAAAGTATGTGAACGTAGAGGTAGACCGTCGTAACGATTTTTTTTTTTTTTTTCTTGCAAGTCTATGAAATAGTTGTATGAACTCTTGAATCGCGCAGATAATTTTTGAAAACAGGTGTTTGAAAAAGTCCTTTTAAGAATATCCTAATTCAAATGCAGAATTGGGGTGCGGGCGCGTGAAGTGACTGTTAGGTAAGGATTATTTTTTTCGTACGAGCCACTGTTTCGCGTTGCGGACCCAAAGTAAAACCAGCGGAAAGTATGAAAAACATAATCTTTGCCGAATAAACAGTCACTTCACGCGCATTCCACATGAATAGCTATTTTAAGGTAAAAAAAAAAATGTTGTGCAGTCTATTAAATGAGTAGGGGAGAGTGGTTCTGAGTCGTCGGCACTGCGGGTCAAGCCGGCACCCTGGCCGAAAGCCGACGCGCTCGCCATCTCTGAGAAATACCATGGTTTCGGCCAGGGTGCCGGCTTAACCCGCTAAGCCGAACAAACACCGCACCAACGTCTGCAAAACTGCACTCTGACTTTCTTTTGCGTTTATCTCGAAACTAGATTTTTAGACCTGGCTGTTCGTAAATCTCGGAAAGTAATGATCCGATCGCCTTGAAATTTTTACACAATACTCTAAGGAGAGTAACTTTAAGTGGACACTCCGATTTGGATGAAAATTTAGCCATAGGTAGTCCTCAGTGTACTGATCAAAACGCTATATGACATTCGGGCAGTAGGGGCCCTGGGGCGGAGCAAAAAAATTGAAAACGTAATTTTTTCATATAATTTTTTTTTTATCGATAACAAGCGTAATAATTGTTTACAATGGTCGAGTTCCGAAGCAGTTGCAGGTATGAGTGATCGGGTAGTTAGAGAACAAAAACTTCACAGTAATGGACATCCTTTATCCCATGTTCGAAGCAAACTGTACGTTTACACCATCCACATTTTCCAAACGCATCGTTGGAACATCCAGCATGGTAACAGACTTTGTTACGGCAATCAAAGAAGAACTTCACTGGATGTTCGGTATTTCGGGGATCGACATCTGTATAACCACTTGCATACCAAGAATACTGCCACATTCTTTGATACCGTGGTGAACTGAATTGATTGTGGATTAGCGATTGTACCTTGAGAATATTGTCTCTTTGATACAAATTGAAATCTTTCTCTTCAAGACGCACCCGATCACCAATTTTCCTTTCAAAGTCTTTCCAAGGACGGAAGCATAAAACGTCCAATGGCTGACACTCACAAGTAGTTTTCGCAGGAATACGTTGAACTTCAATAGATTTACCTTCAGGTGTAACTCTTTCGATGAAAGCATCCTTCCAAACACCCCACGAATCCAGCAGACAAGTCGTTTTATTGCGGACATTTGGAAAATAGCAATTCGCAAACCAATTTTCTGCTTCTTTTATTCCCATCTTGCCGGACTTCGAGCAATCCACATAAAGATTAGGCGCCGTGTACATGCTTGAAACGACACGTGGACCAAATTTTCCGTCTGCTTCTTGTAGACAAATGTATAATGTCTTCGCAAACTTCCCATCGAGAGACAACATTGGCATTATTGTATAAGAATGTGTTGTTGCTGCAAGCGATTGGACAGTTCCAAGCACTTTTTTTGTGCCGACAAATTCCAGAGTTCTACCAGATACAATTTCTTTATTAAAGCCTGATTGGTCAGCATTCCAGACATCACCTTCATAGTATTCCTTGATGATTTCACGAGTTTCCTGGACAAATCTGTCAGCATTGGCCTTATAATCAAGCTCCTCCATTGCATAATGTTTAGAAACAAACTTTGTGACCTTTCTATCTCCAATACGATGAGCTCTTTTAAAATGGTTAATCCATGTGCCAGAAGCTTTAAAATTTGACGTCACTCCTAGTTCTCGCGCCTTTTCTAACGCCCAATGTTTCAAGTTGTAATCATGAACGGTATAGCGTTTTAAGCGTGCTTCTTTGAATTTCGAAAATGTGTCTACCCACACAGTGTTCATTTTGTCGCGATTTGTACCCATTTTATCGACGTCATCAATCCATTTATAAAGTGCACCTCGAGATTTACACAACTTGAACTGATTTTGTAATGTGCACAGCCGTATGTTTTTTTTCCTGACGTTCCCGTTGTTATCAAATTTCCAGTAATTGACACATCGACGCTTGTAATCTAAACTGACTGGGTTTTTATATCTACGAGCAGCTTCACGTGGACTTGGTGGAATACTAGCACTTGAGCCCGATGTCGTGGACAATGTAGACGTAGCTTTTACCAGCGACATTAATTCTTCGTCACTCTGCTGTTCTTGTTCTTCTTCTCTTTCTTTTTCTTCTTCATCGCCATAGTAGATATCAATACTCTCATCTTCATGCAGTTCTTCAAGTACATCTAGCGTTGTTTCCGACTCGAAATGATTGACTGCGGAATCCTGGCATTTAATCAAAATGTCGAGAATACTATCCTTAACTTCGATTTCTTTAGCAGTGGGCAATGTAGCCACTGTTTTGTATTTGAAATGTTCACGTAACATGTCCAATACATTAATGGGATTGAAGAGTTTCATTTGTGGATAAACAAGGGCACGTGACTGGTTGCGTCTCACTCCTTATTCCCGAACTGTAATCGCACAATCAAAACGTCGCTTTCATTGAAAGGTAAGCGTCAACTGACGTGTCTAGGCGAATAATATCGGCAGCTACTCCGCTCAAAGGTGACCCCTCGTGATTTTACCCGTCAGCACTCGCGCTTTACAGCCAACGGACACCCAGCGAGAAATCCTATTTTACTTGATTCAACGAGCTACAACGAAATTTGACAATATTAAAATATCATAATATACATTGGTCGTTCATGACCCATTGATGAATATAATAATAATAATTATTATTATTATTATTTATTTTGGTAGAAGGTCAATATTATATTTATACTCACCTGCTATAATTATGTCATAGTCAAGTGTATCAAATTCCACGAAAATACCAAAAATGTCTAATTAATAAGCCATCTGAAATGTGTGAGAAGTGTGAATTGAAAAATAAGTATGAGAGAATGCCTCGTAGCACGAGTGCAGACGGGTTAATAGACTATTCGACCGAACATAGAGGAACGCATGAATACGTTTGAATAGAAGAATGCCAATGAAGGCCGGCAACTTGTCCGTGTCGAGGGTAAGGAGTTGGTCATGATTACCCGAGAGGGGGGGGGGGGAGTTATATTTTGCCAAATGTACAAAACTTGATCGATCCCGACGAAGTTTTCACTGTCTTGACAGCTTCTACGGAAAGACAATTCTAGAATATTATTTCCTAGTACTTCATGTATTTTTTTCACTTCATTTATTCTTTTCTGAGTTCGTTTCCATGTGTTGAATGTTTCACCCATGAATTCGAAAAAAAGGTTTTCAATTTTTTTGCTCCGCCCCAGGGCCCCTACTGCCCGAATGTCATATAGCGTTTTGATCAGTACACTGAGGACTACCTATGGCTAAATTTTCATCCAAATCGGAGTGTCCACTTAAAGTTACTCTCCTTGTCAGATACATTATCTAAAATGTAGCATAGGATTTTTTCGCTGAGTTAATTATTTTTTTTTTTAGAATTTTTTTTGCTCAAAAAATTTGAACAATTTTTTTTTTTCTCTCATAAAAAATGTCGTAGTGTTAGGAAAAAAAAAATCCTATGCTACATTTTAGTCACACTCTTCAAGAATAAGCTAATATTTTTTTTTTTTTTTTTAGATGACCCGTTCCGGAGATTTATCAACAGCCAGCTACGCGCGTGTGCGGTGGAGGACCTTCACGGCAACAACTGCAGAGCCGCCATTTTTCAATATTTTTTTATGAAAATTATAAGAGATGTTCATCAAGCTATGAACTAGCATGTGTGCAAAAATCAATAAATTCTCTTAAATACTATCGAGTTTACAAATTTTCTTAGAATAAGCCTATTTTCCGTGCGGACAGGGTGGTCAGACCCCTTCACTATAGATGGTTGCTGAAAAGTTTCCTATGTCAGTAGAAGGGATGTGGGGGTTCTAACCCAAGATCCCTGTTACCGACATGTTACCGACCGAGGGGTTCGCATCCGTGCTAATTACCGACAGTGGGTAAGTTACCCTCTGCTACCGACCGATGGTTCTATTTATCGACAGTGGCCCCAGCGCCCCACTGTTACCGACCGAAGTTTCATGCTAATTACCGATAGTTGCCCTGGAGCATCCCAGTTACCGACCGAAGTTTCATGCTAATTACCGATAGTGGCCACGGCGCCCCACTGTTACCGGCCGATGGTTCTATTTACCGACAGATGGCGTCCCTAATTGTTCATTCCCCAGATGTCGCGCCTAATTGTTCATTCCCCAGATGGCGCCCCTAATTGTTCGTTCACCAGACGGCGTTCCCATGATAATTGTATAATTGTATATTCACCATCTGAGACATGGCGCTTGAATCTCAATTCTCAAATCTCAATTCTCAAATCTCAATTCTCAAATCTCAATTCTCAAATCTCAATCCATAGTGATAATTCCCCATGGCGGCGTTCCCATGTGTGTGTGCGCGCGCACATTCTCAGAATTGGTAAATTCTCGAAAAATGGGTAAAATCCCCGAAAAATCTAGACGTTTCAGGTTTTCGAAAGTTTTCCAAAGTTTTCAAAAGTTTTCAAAAGTTTTCAAAAGTTTTCAAAAGATCGATTTTTGGGGAAACCATAGAGTGTCAGCCATATAAAATATACTTTGGTCGAGTTCCACCCAGCGAAAGTGGTCACTTGTTACCCCCCAACCACCAATTTATCTAGTTCCCAATCCCGCCACTGACTTCGCCCGTGCGTGGATGCATTCTCAGAATGGGTAAATTCTTGAACAATGGATGAAATATCCGACAAATCTTGGAAATTTCAGGTTTTCCAAAGTTTTCAAAAGTTTTCCAAAGTTTTCCAAAGTTTTCAAAAGTTTTCAAAGTTCAATTTCCCCCAGAAAATCATAAAGTATGATGCAATATACATCAACCGAGTTTCCCCCACCGGAAGTACCCCCACCCTTCCGGAAGTACCCCCACCACCTATGCCCCACCCCCACTTTCAAAAGTTTTCCAAAGTTTTCGAAAGTTTTAAAAAGTTTTAAAAAGTTTTAAAAAGTTTTAAAAAGTTTTAAAAAGTTCTTTCAGTTACGTTCCACTAGTCGAAGTATCAACATGCGTGAAGAGGCAATTCGTGAGCAGATTGAGGTGTTAGGCGGAATAGCGGATGCTAGCGCTCTAATAAGGCAAAAATGGAAGATGGTGAGGGCCGATAAAGATGCGAGCGATCATGCTGCGACTGAAATGTTCAAACCCATAGTCAATCCGCTGAAAGAATTGGTGCATACATCGAAGCAGCAGATAAAACAGGAGACGAAAGAGGAGCCGCTCGATTTCTCACTGAAACATGAATCGAAACCTATGTATTTCTCGGCGGAAGGTGGCAAGTCTGATGATGAGGAGGAGGAGGATTCAGCCGATGACGTGTATGGAGATGCGGATGCTATGGATGAGGATCATGATGAGGAGAGTGAGGATGATGGTGATGACGGGGATGATACCCTTGTAGCCGGTGAAACCTCGGGCACGGGGAAGGAGGGTGATCTAGTGTGGCGGTACCTGAAAATGTTTGACACGCATGAACAGAAGGATCTAGATAACATCTATGGCGTTCGGAAGTTGCTGCATGGAATGATGATTGGCGATTCACGAATGAAATTTGATGCAAGTGGGTTTCATGTCGGCGATAAATATTACAAGACAACACACGGATTACTCGAATTAATGTTCAAGAAATCACCCGACGTCAGCCTCCTGACCGACGCGGATAGAAAAAATTATGTAAACATTGTGATGGATACGAATGTGCTTCGAAAGCACTACAAGGCCGATGGTATCCCGCGGGATAATAACCCCCATCCGAAATATAAATTTTTCATTGCACGGTATATCGAATCGGGGCAGAGCAAGTCTGGTGGGAGCCTGCCCAAGTATAAGATTGCACGAGCGGAGCAGCAGGGAATAAAATATGTACGCTGGAGTGATCCCAATGTACTAATCGACCGTCTACGGGTTCTCATACAAATGCAGGCAGCTGGTGATACCTTCGTTTCCAACGAGATAGTCTCCATCATTGAAGAGTTGCGCGAAGCTGCAATCATTTATTAGCAAGTGAACTAATTTTAATCGTGTATTGGCTGGAAAAAGGGAGAATAAACATTTTTATTGTAATTTCTGTCTTATCTTATCTTATACATCCTCGATCCAATCCTCTCACTCGCACTCGTATACGTGAAAACTTTTTGAAACTTTTTAAAACTTTTTAAATCTTTTTAAAACTTTTTAAAACTTTTTAAAACTTTTCAAAACTTTGGAAAACTTTGGAAAACCTGAAATTTCCGAGATTTTTCGGATATTTCATCCATTGTTCAAGAAAAACTTTTAAAAGTTGGGGCGGGGCATAGGTGGTGGGGGTACTTCCGGAAGGGTGGGGGTACTTCCGGTAGGGGAAACTCGGTTGATGATTTTACTTTTACTTTATGATTTTCTGGGGGAAATTGAACTTTTGAAAACTTTTGAAAACTTTGGAAAACTTTTGAAAACTTTGGAAAACCTGAAATTTCCAAGATTTGTCGGATATTTCATCCATTGTTCAAGAATTTACCCATTCTGAGAATGCATCCACGCACGGGCGAAGTCAGTGGCGGGATTGGGAACTAGATAAATTGGTGGTTGGGGGGTAACAAGTGACCACTTTCGCTGGGTGGAACTCGACCAAAGTATATTTTATATGGCTGACACTCTATGGTTTCCCCAAAAATCGATCTTTTGAAAACTTTTGAAAACTTTTGAAAACTTTTGAAAACTTTTGAAAACTTTGGAAAACTTTTGAAAACTTTGGAAAACTTTCGAAAACCTGAAACGTCTAGATTTTTCGGGGATTTTACCCATTTTTCGAGAATTTACCAATTCTGAGAATGTGCGCGCGCACACACATGGGAACGCCGCCATGGGGAATTATCACTATGGATTGAGATTTGAGAATTGAGATTTGAGAATTGAGAATTGAGATTTGAGAATTGAGATTTGAGAATTGAGATTTGAGAATTGAGATTTGAGAATTGAGATTCAAGCGCCATGTCTCAGATGGTGAATATACAATTATACAATTATCATGGGAACGCCGTCTGGTGAACGAACAATTAGGGGCGCCATCTGGGGAATGAACAATTAGGCGCGACATCTGGGGAATGAACAATTAGGGACGCCATCTGTCGGTAAATAGAACCATCGGCCGGTAACAGTGGGGCGCCGGGGCCACTATCGGTAATTAGCATGAAACTTCGGTCGGTAACTGGGATGCTCCAGGGCAACTATCGGTAATTAGCATGAAACTTCGGTCGGTAACAGTGGGGCGCTGGGGCCACTGTCGATAAATAGAACCATCGGTCGGTAGTAGAGGGTAACTTACCCACTGTCGGTAATTAGCACGGATGCGAACCCCTCGGTCGGTAACATGTCGGTAACAGGGATCTTGGGTTAGAACCCCCACATCCCTTCTACTTATGTCACACCGGATTTGTCAGAAAAATTTCAGATTTTTACGAATCATTTCATTATTTGCAATTTTTGTACTTGTAGCATTTTAAAGATCCTCGTATAAATCTGATTTTTTTTTCTTTGAATCCGGTGTGACATAAGAAAATGTTTCAGCAACCATCTATAATGAAATAACTCTTGCTTCTATAATATAAAAAAAAAATAAAAAAAAAAAACAGACAGACGATTTTTCAGATTTTTAAATTATGTCGATCAATATGACCATTTTCAAAAATTGTAGACAATACTAACGTCTCATGGTAACAAAAAAAAAAACCCAAAAACGGAGTCCCTTTCAAGTGAGAACAATCATATAAAAAATCGCGGACCAAATCCGAGAGCTCAAGGGTTAAACCCAGGTCGATTTGGCATGGAATGCCCCATATATTTGTTCGTAGGCTTCAGGTTGAAATAATGAATGAATAAAAAAAAGAAATTATTTATGAACATTGTTAAAAAATCATATTTTCATAATTTTTTACTTCACCTCTCTTGAGGCAGTACTAAATATCATCTCAGGAGCTCCAGCTTGTGCGTGTCTCATTGGTTCGTGAAAAAGTCCAATTTTTTCAAGATGCATGAATTGTTACTATATTTTCATTTTTTTTTACTCCCTTTTCCCTTGAGGCAGTACTAAATATTATCCCAAAGAGTCTGGGTTTGGTGAACCTTCATTAGTAGATAGACAACAGGGCTTCTGGGCCACCCGAAAATTTCTAAGTCCCGAAATCGACCTACTGCGCATGCGCGAGGGCGGGAGATTTGAAATTCAGGTTTCGTGCGCATGTGTCAGGGCGGGAAATTCAAAATCAAGGACGATGAGTCATCTTCTGGAACATTCGGCTATGACGTCATTTCCTGTGGTCGGGGAGCCGTTCTTAGCGCCACGCGGCAGACCACGCGATTCCCGAAGCTTTTTTTTAATTGATTGGACTACAAAATTCCTGGAATATGACCTGTTGCGCCACGCGGCACACCGTGAGATTCTGGAAGTTTCAAGGTGACTTTCTCGGAATTGATCGGACTTATAAATTCCTGGAACATGACCTGCTGCGCCATGCTGCACGCAGTGAGATTCTAAAATCTCTGCGCAATTTTCAGCTTCAAAAGACACCGCGATTCAAGTATCAAATTACATTCCACGCTAATTTTTCGAACAATAGTATCGGATTGCTTATCATTAATGAACTGCAGATGAATAATTCGTGAGTCAAGGAATGATTCCTAGAATCATCTTGAACCTTCTCACGGCACCCGTAGGGTTCTAGAACCTTCGTTCTAACGGACGAAGTATCACGTCAGCCTTCCAACGGCTGATGATTCCTGGAATTTACATGCTTAGACCTGTCGAATCGAATGCCTGACGGTGAATTATCTCAGGGTACCCGCATGGTTCCAGAAGCTTCGTTGCAACGGACAAAGGATTGCGTCAGCCTTTCAACGGTCGATGATTCCTGGAATTTGCCTGTGAAATCGAACCCTTGACGGGGAATTATCTCACGGTACCCGTAGGGTTCCAGAAGCTTCATTGCAACGGACAAAGGATTGCGTCAGACTTGCAACGGTCGACGATTCCTGGAATTGACACGTTCGAACCTGCTAAATCGAACTTTCGAGACTGCAGCTTGCAAAGGATGGTTCTGGAAGGTGGGGATGAAGGACTATAAAAGGGAGCATTTTTTTCAATAAAATATCATTCTACAATCATTCTCTGAGTGATGAGAATCACCCGCAAACATCGTGAATTCAAAGTGCGACTTGAATTGTTACTGCAGAATATTGAAGAAGTGAAGAGCTTGATTAATACAAGGTCTAACCTAAATTATCTCACGAAAGACTTGAAAACTTTGAGCTTGAACTGAACAGCATCATGGACTTTACAAAAATCAACAAACTCGGGCGTCTTGAAGAATTCCTTCCAACCCAAAAAATATCCGAATTGCACCCGATGATGGACTACCGAATCACTGGGATGCGGAATTGCAAGACTAAATTTGGAACGAGGACAACCGTCGATCTGGATGCAGAAATCACGGTGTTCCTACCAGCGAGAATCGCGAAGGTGTTCAACGAAGACAACGACTTTTTTCAAGCAATGCTGACAGCTTGTGAGGAGAATCGGCTGCAGATGCGTTATCTTGGAGGACCGTACAATCAAGTTGAATTTAAATATGTGTAGTCTGCATTACACCAAATCTGATTTTTCTACTTGTTAACTCGTATAGCTTGTTTAATCAGAAAATTTTTCAAAATAACTACGAATCTTTATTTTTCATCAAATAAATTTATAGTTGAAATCAAAAAAAAATCTTTTCATTGAAAATAAATCTTCCATCAACCATTTACATTTAATTAGATTAATTTATTATCTAATCTCCTGAATTGTCTTACGACAGCTTGAGAAATAGGTAAAAATAAAATGCTAGGGTTGAGAGCAATTGAAGGTATAGTTGAAAAAGAACGAGTTTTTTTTTTTACAACAGAATTATAAATCTGTGATGAGTGTATATATTTTTTGAAGTTTTGAATGAGCTATTTCACATAATTATTTTTCAAATTTTCAATCAACGATAAGTTAGCCAGGAACCTCCTCCGATTTTTTGAACCAGTAGTGTCCTTCGGAATCGAGGTTTATTTTGGTGCAAACGCCGAGGTAATCCACATAGATAGTGTTAATATCCTCATTTCGGTTGACGTCGATGATCACTTCCAGTACCTCTAGTAACTGTACAACATCCCCGAAAGGTTGACCGTGCACCCACTCGCGTGGAAGATGGAAGCGATTCAAAACACAGACGTATTCCATATCTAGAAAGAACAAATTTTTTTCTTTGGTTACTATCGTTTGTTATTCATGATACAATCATTATATTCTAATGAATTCACATGGCAGAACAGTCTTATGAAAATGAAAGATAATATCGACTGTCAAAAAAAAAGTTTGCTGATTCAAACATGAAAATTCTATTTATGGTAAAAATAACCCTTGAATCGTATATGGATAAGAAAAAACGATCACTACAGTTTCAACACAACAGTAAAGTTTATTGGTAAATCCGGAGTTTTTAATCTTCAAAAAAGGTGTAACGCGAACAAACTTATTTTAGATAATTAGATCATATCTTACCTGCACTCATGTCTATCCGTTTATGTCCAGCCTGTAGCGTAATTCGAATAGCCCGCTCAACAGAAAGGAAATAAGTGATAGATGGAATATGAGGAGAGAGAGAAAGAGTATGAGTCAGAAGATAGACCAAATTTCCGCCCACTCTACACTCTACGGGAAGACGCTCTAGGCATCAGACCTATTTTCTCTTATCTATCCCCTGTAGTAGTAAATTATATTTTATTCTTTACAATTTTAATTAATTTATACACATTTAATTCTTATACACATTGTAATCGTTAACCAGCATTGATAAAACAAAATTTACACAATTTCACTATCTGCAAATCTATACAAATTAACAAAACTACGAAAACGAATTTCATCACCACGAGGCAGAGAGTCTGACGAGACGCAATATTTCCGCCATTAATTGGAAAATTCTCCTCAAATCTACAATAATCTACGGAACCTGCTTGGTCACCAAATACATGCAAAAGATAAGTTGAAATTGTTAAAATATAAAAGAAAAGGCTGTTAACAAAAAGACAAACAATTAAAAAACACAAATTTAATGAACAGATAAAATTGTAAAGATATATTCGAATCAATGAGCGTAATTTTAAACAAAATAATTTTTAAATGGTATGATTGTTTTTTGGTATGAATGTGATTTTAACTTTAATTGTATTTTCTACACCTTTTGATTATTGATAAAATTTGACATTGAAATTTATACAATTTTTACACAAGAAATTCGTTAAATAAATAAAAAAATTAACTATTCGAAATATTATCACACTGAAATTGCTTTTTGTTAATTTATTTATAATTTTAAGTACCCTTTTTCGTTATATTATTGTAGCAGATAGGGCAATCTGTTATAATTGGCGCCCGAACAAATAGAATCCATTTATTTGATTAAAATTATCTAAATATTTTAGCTTGAAAAATTAATATTGTTATATTTTTAGAATATATTGTTGCTTAATTAATTTATGACAAATTCTAATGCAATTTGATGCTTACTAGGTCAAAAGTAGGAGCGACAAAGAAAATCAGTACACCGGCAAGAAAGACTGGTATACGGAAAGTTTTTCGTAAAAACGCAAAGATGCCTAACGAATCACAACAGGGTCAGCAGGACGACATAGACAATGTCAAACAACAATTGGAGGACATGCAAACGAAAGTACGAGAATTGACGCTTCACATGGAAAATACTTTAGCTCGACCAAACGCAAGTAACGCAGCAATTGATAATAGACCGATACAAGTTTTGAGTAACAATTTCTCGATTGATATTAGCGTACCAAATTTTCAAGAAGAAAAAGATGATAATCCATTTGATTTTTTACGTGACTTGAAAGATTATTTTCGACTTAAATTTGTACCAGATGATTTGAAATTATCAGTTATTGGAACAGCGCTTAAAGGACGTGCGAAAGCATGGTTTGAGAATTCGAGAAGTACTTTTGAAAATTTTGAGATTTTTGAGAGAAATTTCAAATTGCAATTTTATTCTGTAGATCAACAAATTAAACTCAGGAGAAAATGGAATAATAGTAGATTCACTGGTCAAGATGGTTCTTTGCGCACATATTTTTTAAAGAAATCTACCGAAGCTAGAGTAATTATGAAACACGCTGGAGAATGGGAAATAAATTCACTTATAGTTAGTCAACTACCAATCAGTGTCAGAAAAAAATTAGCAGGAATTAAGGAGTCTGATATTATTTTGCAAACTCTATCTGATTTGGACTTGATATACGAAGAAAAGGAACTAGAAAAAAAGAGTAACCAGACAAATTTCCAACCGTCATACAATGGAAGGCAATTGAACGTTAAATATAATCAACATACGAACGGTCAACAAGAACCGCAGAGTTACAATAGCTTCAATCAAAACAATCGTTCAAACTTCGTAATGCCTAACATATATGTTCCACCACCAGGTTTTTCTGCGCGTCAAAATGTAAATAACAACTATAACGGTCAGAGACTAAACCAAGTTCAAAATTTAAACTAGTAACCGACTCGCTGAATAAAGGTCCGTCATCGAGTTCGGATTTTGTTGATTTTGTACAGGATCTAGAAGCAGATATATTGGAGGGAGAGAAACGTGTTTTGACACCAAAACTTAATAAACAAGCCCATAGTCCAATAATTTTGTGCAAAATACACGAAGAAATTGTATACGCATGTGTAGATACAGGCAGTCAAGTAACATGTATTTCACAACAATTATATTTGCAACTAAAAAACAAATTTGATATACACGAGTTACCAGTTTCAAATGTTAAAATTTTAGGTGCTATTGGAAAGAAACAGACAAACATAATGAGACAAATTTTTCTCAACTTTCGTATACAAGACTTGGACATTGAAACAGTTTTATTAATTCTACCGAACATGAATGTAGATATTATTTTAGGTACAGACTGGCTAATGAAAAATGACGTAGACATTAGTTATAGAAAACAAAAGATTGGTATTAATGACAGATGGCTGGATTCAACTTATGTGTCGTTTGATGGGAAGTTCATGGAGAAGTTTGGGTCTTCAAGCAATGAAGATTTGAAAAGAATGAATAGTTTACAGAAAATTGAAGTAGGATTAGTTATAGAAGAAAATGATTTAAATAATTTGTTTGAAGAAAATATTGAATTGATTGAAAAAGATGATAAAATTGAAAACTTGTCGGAAAATGACAATATTGATTCTGAAATTATTGTTTGTGATGAAATTGTTAATGTAAATATCATTTCTTGTGATCAGAATGATAATTTGAAAACTATTGATTGTAATGATGAAACTATTGTAGAAAAAACGACTTCTAACGGAACAAATCAGAATAAGATCGGAGATTATTCAAAAGATTGTAACGAAACGTGGATAGAGAATCTCAGTGCTGAGGACCACAACTTTTATATGGAAATCCAATCATCCGTGCGCGAGCTCACGACCATAAATGAAGACCAGAAATCAGCTTTACTAAATGTGCTATTTGAACATCGTAAAGTTTTCTCAAAATCACCAGGATGCACGAATTTATATACTTATAAAATCAAACTAAACACTGACAAGCCTTTTATACGAAAGACGTACCCAATACCGATAAAATATCAAAATGAAGTAGATGAGGAAATTCAAAATATGTTAAAAGAAGGTATAATAGAAAGATCTCAAAGTCCATATGTAAATCCTTTACGCATTGTAGTAAAAACAAAAGATAACAAAATTAAGGTACGTGTATGCTTAGATGCTAGACAGTTAAATAAATTCATAGAGTCAGATAACGAATCACCACCACGAATGGAGGAAATTTTGCAAAAATATAATGGAGTGAAATACATGAGTACAACTGACCTAACGAATGGTTATTGGCAAATACCTTTAGATAAAGAATCAAGACCTTACACTGCATTTTTACATGGAACATCACTGTATCAATTTTGTCGTATACCTTTCGGATTGAAAACAGCAAGTAGTGGATTTATTCGTGCTATGAACATGGCATTAGGCGATTATATGAATTCCTTTTTAACTTCTTATGTAGACGATCTAATGATAACTTCACACACGTTCGATGATCATTTGGATCATTTATCTTTAGTGTTCAAAAGGCTAATTTATTATAATTTTCGTTTAAAGTTTGAAAAATCAATGTTTTGCCGTGAACAAGTAAAATTTTTAGGCATTATAGTTACTAAGGAAGGAATCCAACCTGATCCGGAAAAAATCAAAGCTATACTTGATTATAAAACTCCTACAGATCGAAATAATTTGCAAAAATTTTTAGGATCTTGTAATTTCTATCGAAAATTCAGTTTAAATCATGCACAACTAATGTATCCATTTCGGGAATTACTTTGTGAAAAAAATCCGTGGAGATGGACAGAAATTCATCAAAAAGCTCTTGAAGACATTAAACAAAGTTTCATAGATTCTGTATTTTTGAGTCATTATATTGCTGATCAACCCTTTTACATTCAAACTGATGCTAGTAACTTAGGGATTAGTGGTATTTTGTATCAATACGATGAAGATAATGATCAAAGAATAGTTTCTATAGTAAGTCGAGGTTTGAGCAAATGTGAAAGTAACTATACAACAACCGAAATTGAACTATTAGCACTTGTTTATGCCATAATTAAATTCAGAACGTACATTTACGGTACTAATTTTTTCGTGTACACAGACCACAAAGCTTTAACATTTCTTATGTCAAGTTCATATTATAATTGTCGTTTATTGAGATGGAACCTTCTATTGCAACAATACTCGTTTACCATACAACATTGCCCAGGAAAAGAAAACATAGTAGCAGATTTCTATAGTCGTAATTTTCCAAATTCAAACCAAAATGTAAATTCAGACGAACTAATGATTTTATCAATGACCTGTATTGTACTTGAAGACGCTAATTTAGAAAAAACCGAATTGAACAAAGTCTTTAATATTTTTGCAGAACAACCTTTGAAACCACAATTACAAAAAATAAAAAGATTACAAAAATTAGATCCGGAAATAGAAAAAGTTCGAATAATGTTGGAGAAAGGGGAGATTTGTAAAAATTTTAAATTGCACAATGACGTTTTATTTCAAAAAATGGATAATCAAACTTACTGGCGTCTAGTTATTCCGAGTAACCTAGCAAAAGAATTAATAAAAACTGTTCATAAAGAATTAGCTCACATTGGTATATATAAAACAACTAAATATTTTGAACAACTATATTTTTGGAAAGGAATGAACAAGGATATTAAAAAAGTTATTCGAAATTGTGACTTATGCCAAAGGGTAAAATATAATAACGTATGCATGGAGGGTGAATATCAAACAATTATTCCTTCTAAACCATCAGAACTTGTAACGTTAGATTTTTATGGACCACTTCCAACATCAATAGGAGGCGTTCAGTATCTATTAGTGGTAATGGATGCATTCTCAAAGCACGTCTCTTTTTATCCAATAAAAAAAGCAACAACTAGAATTAGTTTAGTTAAATTAATAAATGATTATTTTCCAAGACTTGGCAAACCAGCTGCAATATTATCTGACAATGGCTCTCAATTCACTGCTAAAACATGGAAAGAAACGTTAAAAAATGAAAACATTAAAGTAGTTTATTCATCTATAAGACACCCACAATCTAATCCAACAGAAAGATATATGCGTGAACTCGGGAGATTTTTTAGAACTTATTGTTCGGAGAAACATACAAAATGGGCAAAATATGTGAAACAAATAGAAGAAATTCTAAATTTAACAACACACCATAGTACTGGGTATACTCCATATGAAATTCACTTCAACAAAAGTCCAAAATTCAAAATACAAGAATTAATCGAGTTTCCAAAAGCAGTTCCAATAAGTGACGATGTGAGAATTTATAATGCATTAGAAAATCTGAAAGCTAGTAGTAACAAACGAGCAAAAAATCAAAAATCTATCTCGAGGATAACCTTTCAAGTAAACGATTTAGTACTTTTAAGAGTACCACAAATGTCAAACGCTTTAGATAAAGTAACCAAAAAATTTTTCCACCTATATCAAGGACCTTATGAAATATCGAAGATTGTTGCTAAAAATGCGTATCAGTTACGTGATAAGGATGATAAAAACAAAATCATAGGCACGTATAATCAATTGAGTTTAAAGCGATATAACAACGAAATAGTATAAGAAAAAACTCGTATTTTCACTTGCGGGTCTTACAATTGTTACTTTTCATCAATGTTGCTAGTTATTGTTGGTGTACTGATATTTTGCGAACTATAGATATAAAAATAATTATTTGCTTAAAAAATTTAGGATTATTTTTCTTGACGAATTGCTATAACAATTGATATGATAATTATAATAGACGATGTATAAATTCTGAATGACAATTAGAAAAAGAAACGACGATTTGTAATGATTAATGTAATCTACGGTGGTTTTAATGACCCAAAACATTGTACAATAATTTTAAGGATATGAATGGATTTTATTTTTACAAATATGATAAACATACAAGTATGGATGGATGTGATTATGAATGGTATTTTATGTGTTTGGTAAAAGTAACCGTATCATAATCAAGGGGGGGTAATGTAGCGTAATTCGAATAGCCCGCTCAACAGAAAGGAAATAAGTGATAGATGGAATATGAGGAGAGAGAGAAAGAGTATGAGTCAGAAGATAGACCAAATTTCCGCCCACTCTACACTCTACGGGAAGACGCTCTAGGCATCAGACCTATTTTCTCTTATCTATCCCCTGTAGTAGTAAATTATATTTTATTCTTTACAATTTTAATTAATTTATACACATTTAATTCTTATACACATTGTAATCGTTAACCAGCATTGATAAAACAAAATTTACACAATTTCACTATCTGCAAATCTATACAAATTAACAAAACTACGAAAACGAATTTCATCACCACGAGGCAGAGAGTCTGACGAGACGCAATATTTCCGCCATTAATTGGAAAATTCTCCTCAAATCTACAATAATCTACGGAACCTGCTTGGTCACCAAATACATGCAAAAGATAAGTTGAAATTGTTAAAATATAAAAGAAAAGGCTGTTAACAAAAAGACAAACAATTAAAAAACACAAATTTAATGAACAGATAAAATTGTAAAGATATATTCGAATCAATGAGCGTAATTTTAAACAAAATAATTTTTAAATGGTATGATTGTTTTTTGGTATGAATGTGATTTTAACTTTAATTGTATTTTCTACACCTTTTGATTATTGATAAAATTTGACATTGAAATTTATACAATTTTTACACAAGAAATTCGTTAAATAAATAAAAAAATTAACTATTCGAAATATTATCACACTGAAATTGCTTTTTGTTAATTTATTTATAATTTTAAGTACCCTTTTTCGTTATATTATTGTAGCAGATAGGGCAATCTGTTATAAGCCTCAGGATCCGTTTATGTCTAGCCTCACGATCGGTTCGAAGGAACACTGAATTCAAATTGAAGAAATAAAAAATTGAACCTATGTTGACTAACAAGATTCAGTAAAATCAGAAGTTGGAATAGAAATGATTGAAACGAAAAATTATATCTGTATAATTTGGAAGACGAGAATTGAAGACATAATTCAAACGTAGAGTGGAAATGATTAGTAAAATATTTCAAAGTATGAAATTTGAAAGAACTATTCACTTAAGAAACAGTTAAACGTTGCCTATGGTTGATAATACTGAACACGATAACCACCTTTTTTTTTTACACTTGCTATTTCGCTGGAAGTCACAAGAAGACTGATGCATGAGCAGTGCATGGTCGAGATCTTTTATGAACCCTATCTCATGTTTAGGGTTATAATTGCAAACATGGTTTGGCTCTAGAACCGTCTTTAATTGTCGATGCTGTGTCCCACAGCTCTGCCAGCATTGTTTATAGCGGTAACCGATACCTAAGATAGCAAGAGGCGCTCGATGCATCTCACGAACCTCCACCCGAATTCTGTTCTTGAATATTCGATTGTAGGCAGGAGAATATTTTTCAGATTATTCCATCCATTTTCCACGAAAACAAGATTTTTTGCGCCCGTGATCATTTCGTATGTCAACTTTTCTTTAATTTTCGGACAGATTTTCCGTTGAAGGTTTCAAGGCTCTGCAAATCTTCGATCTACAGGTTCTCTGCAAATTAAGTATAAGGAGCAAGTTTCACTGCTCTCACACTCTATAAAAGAGATTTGGGTTATAATCGCAAACATGGTCCGGCTCTAGAACCGTCTTTAATTTTCGATGCTGCGTTCCACGGCTCTACCAGCAATGTTTATAGCGGTAACCGATATCTAAGATAGCAAGAGGCACTCGATACAGCTCACGAATCTCCACGCAATTATTATGAACGAAAATTTTTTAAATTTCTTGTGAACAGAAGCTTCGGTCCAACGAACAAGGGGTTGCGTCAGCCTTTCAACGACCGACGATTCCTGGAATTGACACGTTCGAACCTGCTAAATCGAAGTTTCGAGACTGCAGCTTGCAAAGGATGGTTCTAGAAGGATAGTGGTGGGGGTGGAGGACTATAAAAACAGAGCATTTTTTCAATAAAATATCATTCAACATTCATTCTTCACGCTGCTACTCAATGTTCTCAAACAAGTGGAATTATGGAGATTATTTTAGACGTGCAAGGTTTTCTCCAAAGCAACAATGAATTCGTACCGAAGGAACTAGCAGCAATCTCAGTTCAACCAGACGGAGAAGGTATACAGAGTTTGGCCTGCATTCTTTTCGAACCACCCTGCGCGTGGACAACGTTACCGGCTAAAAACAGAGCTACCAATGCCTGGTTAACACGAAATTATCACGGAATACCGTGGGATGTTGGAAATATGGCTTACACCGATGTGCAGAAAGTGTTGAAGAAAATTGTTCAGGACGCGAGTTACCTGTACGTGAAGGGACTGGAGAAGAAAGAGTGGGTGGAAAAAATAATCAACTATTCGAAACCTGTCATCGACTTAGCAGAGCTGGGATGTCCGGCATTCCGACAGCTACAACACATCGGTATATGCCATTGCATGTATTATAAACATCACGAAGCCCTTCCAAGATACCACTGTGCTTTCGAAAACGTTCAGCTTCTGAAGCAATGGTACGTGACGGAGTGTCCGAGTTCCCTCAGCAAATCTTTGCACTTGTACCTACAACTGGGTAGTCTGAAGCAGATGAAGGCGGAAGATATTGCCTTTTTGACGAAAGATTTAATTCTCATTTACGGATCGAACATCATCGATGAGGTGTGGGAGAAACTATCTGAAAATATGAAGGCGGACCAAGACATTGCCGAATGTCGGAGATGCCAGGAAAATTATAAGCCATGCGGAGATGAATTTGACGGACCGATACCAATGATTAAAAATTGTCCACAGTGTAAATTATCTCTGTAGAATATTTTGACTTCAGATAAAGCTGCTATGATAAATCGTAAGGACTCTATGTTATTCGTTTCGGATAAATAAAAAGATCTGCTTTGAAAAATGGTCTCCTCTTTGATATCCCTCACACGATTCATCTTAGTTCATAGTTATCTCCTGTTTATACAAGTTGCAAAAATTTTACAAAAAAAAAATGACTAAATTGAAAAAAATTACTAAATTAAAAAAATCTACTAAATTAAAAAAATGTAGTAAATTTTACAAAAAATGTACTAAATTTTACGAAAAATGTACTAAATTTTACAAAAGATGTACTAAATTTTACAAAAAATGTACTAAATTTTACAAAAAATGTACTAAATTTTACAAAAGTGTACTAAATTTTACAAAAAATGTACTAAATTTTACAGAAAAAATTTACAAAATTTCGATTCACACAAGCTATATTCGCAAAATACTTTCTGGATACTCTTGTAGCGTTGAGTGTTAGGTAATATGGTATCAAGTAACAGCAGCCTTGCGTAGCGACGTGGACGATACTGCTATAATGATTCAGTCTCTCGAGGCTCAGTTCCGGGAAGATTCGAAGAATTATCTCATCAACATGGAGACGGTAGAAGACCTCGCGACTCGCAACGCACAACTCATTTCACACATAGACGAGAGACTGAGAACATTAGAGAGAGTTGGAGAGCAGTTGAGAGAGCGAATACTTGCACTTGAAAATGAACGATAAAAAGCTAGAACTCGTGAGGGAGTTTCATACACCGGCGAGAAAAAATTACCAACGTCGACGTGTAGAAGTTCGTGGTATTGACGAGACTTGGCAAGCTGATCTCGTTGATATGATTGCTTACGCTGGGCAAAATAAAGGCTACAAACACCTGCTCACCGTCATTGATATATTTTCAAAGTATGCGTGGGCTGTACCGATCAAGAGTAAGACTGGTGCTGATGTTACCAATGCCATGGAGTCTATATTCCTCCAGGGACGTATACCTAAAAAATTACACGTGGATCAAGGAAAGGAATTCTACAATACGAAATTCGAATCTCTCATGAAGCGTCACGGTATCGTGTTTTACTCTACGTAAAGTAATTTAAAGGCATCAATCTGTGAACGCTTTAATCGTACACTGAAAAGTAAAATGTGGATGCAGTTCAGTCTCCGAGGTAGCTATAAGTGGACCGATATCTTGAATGAGTTGGTATCCGCTTACAATAACACCAAACACCAAACTATACGCATGAAGCCTAAGGATGTGTCAGCTGCGAACGAACAGCTGTTACTACGCATCGTGTACCAGAAAGTTCGACCTAGACCTACGAAGCCGCCGAAATTCAAAGTCGGAGATAAAGTTCGAGTCAGCAAATTCAAAAATGTTTTCGAAACAGGATATACACCGAATTGGACAACCGAAATATTCACTATCATACAGGTTGTGAACACGCATCCTGTGACATACAAGCTGAAAGATTATCGAGATGAACCCATCGCTGGAGGTTTTTACGAAAAAGAGCTCCTCGCTGTCAAGAATCCTGACATCTACCTTGTGGAAAAAGTGCTGAAGAGGCAAGGAAACAGACAATATGTTAAGTGGTTAGGTTTCGATGATACACATAACAGTTGGATAGATAAAAATGATCTGTAAGGTATTTGAATGAATAAATGAAAAATTGGTTTTATTAATGCAGTTTTTATTTCGTTACACACCCGACGTACATCCGTCCTTTAGAGTGGCAACGTTTATTGAGACACGTTCAGTTGTACCGAGTGTTATCAGAGGGATCATATTACCTAACACTCAACGCTACAAGAGTATCCAGAAAGTATTTTGCGAATATAGCTTGTGTGAATCGAAATTTTGTAAATTTTTTCTGTAAAATTTAGTACATTTTTTGTAAAATTTAGTACACTTTTGTAAAATTTAGTACATTTTTTGTAAAATTTAGTACATTTTTTGTAAAATTTAGTACATCTTTTGTAAAATTTAGTACATTTTTCGTAAAATTTAGTACATTTTTTGTAAAATTTACTACATTTTTTTTAATTTAGTAATTTTTTTTAATTTAGTAATTTTTTTCAATTTAGTCATTTTTTTTTTGTAAAATTTTTGCAACTTGTATAAACAGGAGATAACTATGAACTAAGATGAATCGTGTGAGGGATATCAAAGAGGAGACCATTTTTCAAAGCAGATCTTTTTATTTATCCGAAACGAATAACATAGAGTCCTTACGATTTATCATAGCAGCTTTATCTGAAGTCAAAATATTCTACAGAGATAATTTACACTGTGGACAATTTTTAATCATTGGTATCGGTCCGTCAAATTCATCTCCGCATGGCTTATAATTTTCCTGGCATCTCCGACATTCGGCAATGTCTTGGTCCGCCTTCATATTTTCAGATAGTTTCTCCCACACCTCATCGATGATGTTCGATCCGTAAATGAGAATTAAATCTTTCGTCAAAAAGGCAATATCTTCCGCCTTCATCTGCTTCAGACTACCCAGTTGTAGGTACAAGTGCAAAGATTTGCTGAGGGAACTCGGACACTCCGTCACGTACCATTGCTTCAGAAGCTGAACGTTTTCGAAAGCACAGTGGTATCTTGGAAGGGCTTCGTGATGTTTATAATACATGCAATGGCATATACCGATGTGTTGTAGCTGTCGGAATGCCGGACATCCCAGCTCTGCTAAGTCGATGACAGGTTTCGAATAGTTGATTATTTTTTCCACCCACTCTTTCTTCTCCAGTCCCTTCACGTACAGGTAACTCGCGTCCTGAACAATTTTCTTCAACACTTTCTGCACATCGGTGTAAGCCATATTTCCAACATCCCACGGTATTCCGTGATAATTTCGTGTTAACCAGGCATTGGTAGCTCTGTTTTTAGCCGGTAACGTTGTCCACGCGCAGGGTGGTTCGAAAAGAATGCAGGCCAAACTCTGTATACCTTCTCCGTCTGGTTGAACTGAGATTGCTGCTAGTTCCTTCGGTACGAATTCATTGTTGCTTTGGAGAAAACCTTGCACGTCTAAAATAATCTCCATAATTCCACTTGTTTGAGAATATTGAGTAGCAGCGTGAAGAATGAATGTTGAATGATATTTTATTGAAAAAATGCTCTGTTTTTATAGTCCTCCACCCCCCCCCCACTATCCTTCTAGAACCATCCTTTGCAAGCTGCAGTCTCGAAAGTTCGATTTAGCAGGTTCGAACGTGTCAATTCCAGGAATCGTCGGTCGTTGAAAGGCTGACGCAACCCCTTGTTCGTTGGACCGAAGCTTCTGTTCACAAGAAATTTAAAAAATTTTCGTTCATAATAATTGCGTGGAGATTCGTGAGCTGTATCGAGTGCCTCTTGCTATCTTAGATATCGGTTACCGCTATAAACATTGCTGGTAGAGCCGTGGAACGCAGCATCGAAAATTAAAGACGGTTCTAGAGCCGGACCATGTTTGCGATTATAACCCAAATCTCTTTTATAGAGTGTGAGAGCAGTGAAACTTGCTCCTTATACTTAATTTGCAGAGAACCTGTAGATCGAAGATTTGCAGAGCCTTGAAACCTTCAACGGAAAATCTGTCCGAAAATTAAAGAAAAGTTGACATACGAAATGATCACGGGCGCAAAAAATCTTGTTTTCGTGGAAAATGGATGGAATAATCTGAAAAATATTCTCCTGCCTACAATCGAATATTCAAGAACAGAATTCGGGTGGAGGTTCGTGAGATGCATCGAGCGCCTCTTGCTATCTTAGGTATCGGTTACCGCTATAAACAATGCTGGCAGAGCTGTGGGACACAGCATCGACAATTAAAGACGGTTCTAGAGCCAAACCATGTTTGCAATTATAACCCTAAACATGAGATAGGGTTCATAAAAGATCTCGACCATGCACTGCTCATGCATCAGTCTTCTTGTGACTTCCAGCGAAATAGCAAGTGTAAAAAAAAGGTGGTTATCGTGTTCAGTATTATCAACCATAGGCAACGTTTAACTGTTTCTTAAGTGAATAGTTCTTTCAAATTTCATACTTTGAAATATTTTACTAATCATTTCCACTCTACGTTTGAATTATGTCTTCAATTCTCGTCTTCCAAATTATACAGATATAATTTTTCGTTTCAATCATTTCTATTCCAACTTCTGATTTTACTGAATCTTGTTAGTCAACATAGGTTCAATTTTTTATTTCTTCAATTTGAATTCAGTGTTCCTTCGAACCGATCGTGAGGCTAGACATAAACGTATCGTGAGGCTGGACATAAACGGATAGACATGAGTGCAGGTAAGATATGATCTAATTATCTAAAATAAGTTTGTTCGCGTTACACCTTTTTTGAAGATTAAAAACTCCGGATTTACCAATAAACTTTACTGTTGTGTTGAAACTGTAGTGATCGTTTTTTCTTATCCATATACGATTCAAGGGTTATTTTTACCATAAATAGAATTTTCATGTTTGAATCAGCAAACTTTTTTTTGACAGTCGATATTATCTTTCATTTTCATAAGACTGTTCTGCCATGTGAATTCATTAGAATATAATGATTGTATCATGAATAACAAACGATAGTAACCAAAGAAAAAAATTTGTTCTTTCTAGATATGGAATACGTCTGTGTTTTGAATCGCTTCCATCTTCCACGCGAGTGGGTGCACGGTCAACCTTTCGGGGATGTTGTACAGTTACTAGAGGTACTGGAAGTGATCATCGACGTCAACCGAAATGAGGATATTAACACTATCTATGTGGATTACCTCGGCGTTTGCACCAAAATAAACCTCGATTCCGAAGGACACTACTGGTTCAAAAAATCGGAGGAGGTTCCTGGCTAACTTATCGTTGATTGAAAATTTGAAAAATAATGATGATTTATTGAAAGACAGAAAAAAAAAGTGAAATAGCTCATTCAAAACTTCAAAAAATATATACACTCATCACAGATTTATAATTCTGTTGTAAAAAAAAAAAACTCGTTCTTTTTCAACTATACCTTCAATTGCTCTCAACCCTAGCATTTTATTTTTACCTATTTCTCAAGCTGTCGTAAGACAATTCAGGAGATTAGATAATAAATTAATCTAATTAAATGTAAATGGTTGATGGAAGATTTATTTTCAATGAAAAGATTTTTTTTTGATTTCAACTATAAATTTATTTGATGAAAAATAAAGATTCGTAGTTATTTTGAAAAATTTTCTGATTAAACAAGCTATACGAGTTAACAAGTAGAAAAATCAGATTTGGTGTAATGCAGACTACACATATTTAAATTCAACTTGATTGTACGGTCCTCCAAGATAACGCATCTGCAGCCGATTCTCCTCACAAGCTGTCAGCATTGCTTGAAAAAAGTCGTTGTCTTCGTTGAACACCTTCGCGATTCTCGCTGGTAGGAACACCGTGATTTCTGCATCCAGATCGACGGTTGTCCTCGTTCCAAATTTAGTCTTGCAATTCCGCATCCCAGTGATTCGGTAGTCCATCATCGGGTGCAATTCGGATATTTTTTGGGTTGGAAGGAATTCTTCAAGACGCCCGAGTTTGTTGATTTTTGTAAAGTCCATGATGCTGTTCAGTTCAAGCTCAAAGTTTTCAAGTCTTTCGTGAGATAATTTAGGTTAGACCTTGTATTAATCAAGCTCTTCACTTCTTCAATATTCTGCAGTAACAATTCAAGTCGCACTTTGAATTCACGATGTTTGCGGGTGATTCTCATCACTCAGAGAATGATTGTAGAATGATATTTTATTGAAAAAAAATGCTCCCTTTTATAGTCCTTCATCCCCACCTTCCAGAACCATCCTTTGCAAGCTGCAGTCTCGAAAGTTCGATTTAGCAGGTTCGAACGTGTCAATTCCAGGAATCGTCGACCGTTGCAAGTCTGACGCAATCCTTTGTCCGTTGCAATGAAGCTTCTGGAACCCTACGGGTACCGTGAGATAATTCCCCGTCAAGGGTTCGATTTCACAGGCAAATTCCAGGAATCATCGACCGTTGAAAGGCTGACGCAATCCTTTGTCCGTTGCAACGAAGCTTCTGGAACCATGCGGGTACCCTGAGATAATTCACCGTCAGGCATTCGATTCGACAGGTCTAAGCATGTAAATTCCAGGAATCATCAGCCGTTGGAAGGCTGACGTGATACTTCGTCCGTTAGAACGAAGGTTCTAGAACCCTACGGGTGCCGTGAGAAGGTTCAAGATGATTCTAGGAATCATTCCTTGACTCACGAATTATTCATCTGCAGTTCATTAATGATAAGCAATCCGATACTATTGTTCGAAAAATTAGCGTGGAATGTAATTTGATACTTGAATCGCGGTGTCTTTTGAAGCTGAAAATTGCGCAGAGATTTTAGAATCTCACTGCGTGCAGCATGGCGCAGCAGGTCATGTTCCAGGAATTTATAAGTCCGATCAATTCCGAGAAAGTCACCTTGAAACTTCCAGAATCTCACGGTGTGCCGCGTGGCGCAACAGGTCATATTCCAGGAATTTTGTAGTCCAATCAATTAAAAAAAAGCTTCGGGAATCGCGTGGTCTGCCGCGTGGCGCTAAGAACGGCTCCCCGACCACAGGAAATGACGTCATAGCCGAATGTTCCAGAAGATGACTCATCGTCCTTGATTTTGAATTTCCCGCCCTGACACATGCGCACGAAACCTGAATTTCAAATCTCCCGCCCTCGCGCATGCGCAGTAGGTCGATTTCGGGACTTAGAAATTTTCGGGTGGCCCAGAAGCCCTGTTGTCTATCTACTTTCATTTTTAGTTTTAAATTAGAAGAATTTCAACATGCGTCAGTATTTTTTTGATTTTTTTGAAATTTTGTTCTATTGTCTTGAGGCAGTACTAAATCTCGTCTCACAGACTGTGGGTTTCACGAACCTACTTTTTTCATGAATAGGCACCACCTTTTTGGCATGCATCAGTGATTTTCGAAAGTGAGGGTTTTTTGAAACACCCTATTATATATCCTGTGTATGTGGATGATATATGTTATGGATATATTTAACATACTACCACTATATTATCGAGTTTGTATGTCATATATATATCCTATTAATATATGTGGATGATATATGTTATGGATATATTTAACATACTACCACTATATATCGAATTTGTATGTCATATATATCCGATTAATATATGTGGATGATATATGTTATGGATAAGTTCAACATACTATTACTATATTATATCGAATTTGTATGTCATATGACCGAATCCATCTCAAATCGGGCAGGCAAGGCTAAAATGGAAATCGTGATTTCACGGAATTTTTTCAAATTGAAATATGTTGTTGTTTGATGAAGAAAAAGCGACCCGTATTTTTTTGTTTTGGAAAAAAAAATTTTGCTACGAAGTTACGGCTATTTGAACATTTAATCGTGCGCTACCAAAGTTCTTGAAAGAGGAACACTTTTTTTCTTAATAACGCTATATCTGCGGAACGGATCATCGCAAATACTTCATCTTGGTCTCATTTTGTAGAGTTTTTCGCACTCTCTTGGAATTCGAAGAAAAATTTGAGGATTTTTGAAAATTGACGGAATGACGTTCATTTTTCGAAAATTAGGGAAACCCGATTTTCTCGAAAAGTGATTTTTTTATTTTCTCAAAAATTTCACACAATATGTGGGGTGATACGACGGATATATCCTATGAGTTTCATCGCTGCTAAAACACTGCTTCATAACGAGAAAAAAAAAATTTCGTGCGTCACTGAAATTCGTCAATTTCTGTGCTGGTGTCTACTTTGTGAGCATCGTTGAGATGTGTACAGATTTTTCGATCCAAATAATATTACCTAAACTTGATACATACGTAACTGAGGGAGTACATGGCCAAATACCGTATGATGTATAAGACTACCACGAAAAAAATACAAAATTTACAATCAGGGATTTATTGTAGTAATAACAATATCGTACAATAATAATATGATCATAACTACATAATATTAAATACTGAATCTATAAAAAATATAATATAATAGTATAAAATCTACAGATCTTGCATGTAACGCAAGCAGCTGATGCATTGAAAATGTCCTTCGTTATCTTAGTTTTCGTGCATTTTTTCATCTGAATCTCTGAATTTACATGCTGCGCTATTATTATTGCCATCTATGATTACACTAAGAATCATTATGTGCACAGTGAAATCTACATCACCTAAATGTCCCTCGTTCTATTGTTTTTGTTCTTTTATTATTTATTTCTTCAACTTTTCATTACGCACTTCCGTTGCATTGCTTCCGTTGCATCGCTTCCGTTGCATCGCTTCCGTTGCATCGCTTCCGTTGCATCATTTCAAGATTTGACCCCACAGACCTCACTAAAAACGGAAGCATTTTCAATGCTAATAATAATATAATGATAAAATCTACCGACCTTGTGTGTAATGCAAGCCTCTGAAGGCATTGAAAATGTCACCTGTTCTCTCGTTCTTCGTGCATTTTGTTTTCATATATTTGTATCTGTCGCATTTTGATTTGAATTCTCTTAAAATGAAGTTTAAACAAAATGTAATCTTGACAGATCGATGATCGGTAACAATCTGATAGATTAACCATACATTTGGATCGGTCACAATATGACACATCGATCATCCATAATCTTTTCCCATTTTTCTTCCTATTTTCATCTTTTGTCTTTTGCAAACTTTTTTCATCCGCATTGTTGTTACTTTCGTTTTGCACGCATTTCTGTCCCGTTCACATTTTTGTTGCAGTTTAACATTTGATCCCCTATACCTCACTATACACCATACCACGAAAATAGAAGCATACTCAACAATATTATTATACGATATTGTTATTACTAAAATAAATCCCTGATTTTTAATTTTGTATTTTTTTCGTGATAGTCTTTATTAGCAGATCAATATTCGGTCTACGATGTTATACATCATACGGCATTTGGTCATTTACTCCCTCAGGTACGTATGTATCAAGTTTTGGTAATATTATTTGGATCGAAAAATCTGTACACATCTCAACGATGCTCACAAAGTAGACACCAGCACAGAAATTGACGAATTTCAGTGACGCACGAAATTTTTTTTTCTCGTTATGAAGCAGTGTTTTAGCAGCGATCAAACTCATAGGATATATCCGTCGTATCACCCCACATATTGTGTGAAATTTTTGAGAAAATAAAAAAATCACTTTTCGAGAAAATCGGGTTTCCCTAATTTTCGAAAAATGAACGTCATTCCGTCAATTTTCAAAAATCCTCAAATTTTTCTTCGAATTCCAAAACAGTGCGAAAAACTCTACAAAATGAGACCAAGATGAAGTATTTGCGATGATCCGTTCCGCAGATATAGCGTTATTAAGAAAAAAAGTGTTCCTCTTTCAAGAACTTTGGTAGCGCACGATTAAATGTTCAAATAGCCGTAACTTCGTAGCAAAATTTTTTTTTCCAAAACAAAAAAATACGGGTCGCTTTTTCTTCATCAAACAACAACATATTTCAATTTGAAAAAATTCCGTGACATCACGATTTCCAGCCTGCCCGATTTGAAATGGATTCGGTCATATACATCCGAAAAATATATGTGGATGATAAATGTTGTGGATAAATTCAACGTACTATCACTATATATCGAATTTATATGTCATATATATCCGATTAATATATGTTGATGATATAGATATGGATATTAGGGTGGCAATATTTTGACCTCAATTTTTCGATTTCAAGTCTCACCCCAAAAAATGATAGTTTTCAGCGAGAAAACAAACCCCTCCAAAGATGAACGTAATTGGAAAATTTTTAGAGGTCGCTCAAGGGGGTCGAAAAATCGAGCTTTTACCTGAAAACCGGTTTTTCAACTTTTTAATTCCGGGCCTCTCACTCTCTCAATGTCTTCATTCTCCCAATTCATGAAGGTGTACCAAATTTCACTGAAAAATATTGATGTTTAGAGGTCGCTCAATACCTCCAATAAAATTATTTTGCCCAAATGTCAAAGATTTTTTTTTTAATAACTCCGACTCTCACCCGCTACATTCACTTATACTTGACATCTCTCAAAGTACACCAAATTTCAATGGAATCGATTCACCCCTGGTTAAAAAGTTTGATAGAATCACATTCAAAATATGCATATAAGGTTAAATCGTGTTTCTGATTCCTGATTATCATAAGTGCTATCACGGTCGGCAGATTCTGAGTGTATGGGATCCTATTTGTGTCCTCGGATGTAATAGAATACGGAGTAATTCGTATTCTATAGTACAATTTTTCTACATTTTTAAATGGTATTGTATGACACCCTGCCTAAATGTATCATTATGCGATTTACAATATAAGTGATCCATGATATTGAATAAATCTCTATCTGAAACCGCGTCACAGATGAACCAATCATAAGCTATCGTGTTTCTGATTCCGGGATTTCGGAAAGGTACCGTGTAAGGTGGGTAATTCGAAAATTTGTATCACGATCTTTCGTATCCGATATAAAATCTTATCATACGGTAAGCGTTTCTTTGTTATCGGTACTTTCACTGCCTATCATGAGCTATGTGCCGCGCGGATATAATGGCTATGAAATCATATCGTGTTCTATCTTGCTCAGTTTCTTTTCACCCGTGAATTCTTTCGTTTCCATTCGTTTTCTAAACTCTAGCTACCCCATTCTGTACTTTCCTTCGTATTCAATACCAAATTTCGTATCGTACTGTTGCGTTTCTTTGTTATCTGTACTTTCACTGCCTATCGTGAGCTATGTGCCGCGCGGATATAATGACTATGAAATCATATCGTGTTCTATCTTGCTCAGTTTCTTTTCACCCGTGAATTCTTTCGTTTCCGTTCGTTTTCTAAACTCTAGCTACCCCATTCTGTACTTTCCTTCGTATTCAATACCAAATTTCGTATCGTACTGTTGCGTTTCTTTGTTATCTGTACTTTCACTGCCTATCGTGAGCTATGTGCCGCGCGGATATAATGACTATGAAATCATATCGTGTTCTATCTTGCTCAGTTTCTTTTCACCCGTGAATTCTTTCGTTTCCATTCGTTTTCTAAACTCTAGCTACCCCATTCTGTACTTTCCTTCGTATTCAATACCAAATTTCGTATCGTACTGTTGCGTTTCTTTGTTATCTGTACTTTCACTGCCTATCGTGAGCTATGTGCCGCGCGGATATAATGACTATGAAATCATATCGTGTTCTATCTTGCTCAGTTTCTTGTCACCCGTGAATTCTCCCGTTTCCTAAACTCTACCTACCCCATTCTGTAGTTTCGTATACGCGTCAAGTGTCTTCGATCGTCTGTCGTTATTAATTATATAGGTATGTCGTTATTAATGCGTTCTGGGAAACGCGTGTGAATTTATATCAGATGGTTGTTATTGAATCATAAGCACTTAGAATACCATCTCACTCTTTCATGTTTGGTGTTCCTACCCTCTAAAACTACCATCAGTTTCTTTGATTACCCATAATAAATTCTTTCGCGTGCAGTCGTTATCTAGGTGGAAATAATGATTACCTATCGTTTTACATATTATGCTTTCTTGACCCGTTTCACCCAATTTCATCCCTCCTGTAAATTTTTTGTATTCTGGTCATTCTGAAAACGCATAGTAGAGTAAAACACAGAATTTGATAACAAAACAAGCGGGTTTGGGCTGACTATGAGCCAGCCTTCGAACTTCCCGTTATTTATTTTATTCTCAGCTATTTTGAAATTTGTAAATCTGACCTCAGATTCTTGATCAGCGGTTCAAAAAACCTTCGAGTACAAATTTCCGTAAGATTTCGAATGTTTTTAGTATTTTTCCCAGCAAATCGGACTCGCCATTTTGAATTTCGCTAATCTGACTCCAGATTCGTGATCAGTGACCCAAAAAACCTACGAGTACCAAGTTTCATCCAAATCCAAATGTTTTTAGTTTTTTTGCAGCACATCGAATACGCCAAATGAAAATTTTGCAAAACTGACTTCAGATTCGTGATCAGCGATCAAAAAAACCATATGGTACCAAATTTCATTGAAATCCGTTGATTCGTTCTCAAGATATCGTCATTTTTGTTGCGTTTTTTAGAATTTTGTTATTTGAATACTTCAAAAAGTACTAATCCGATCAAAGCCAAAATCTAATCAGTTCTAAGTTGAGAAAAGCCCCGTCGATTGAGCCCTATCTGATCAAAATCCGCGAACTCGTTCTCGAGATATCGCGCGGACAAAAATGTGGTCACATACACACACACATACACACACACATACACACACACACACACATACACACACACACACATACACACACACACACACCCAGACGTCAAACTGAAAATAGTCGGAGGTGATTCTTTGGACCTCGAAATGTGGAGATTTAGTAAAAACTCGACTTTTCATTTTCGGGGTGATCACAATAACTTCCTTTTTTCTCTGAAAACAGAGAAACGGGAAGTTAAAAATTATGTTCATATGGTACTACAAGCGAACTATCACGATAGAGATAAAAAAACATCGCATGTGAGGCAGTACCTACTGTCAACGTATTTTCGGAGTTTGCTGCGGGAAATAATGTATATTATATACCCTTGAATTTTTTGAAGTATATTAAATTTTATACATACTCTCTAAATTCTTACTAGTGACTATTCACTTCACTAGAATGAATATCGCACCAGTAGGACATGAGTGACTTTTCCACTCCTTGAGAGTGAAAGAGTCACTCGTTTGGGAGTGAGAATTGTCCCAGTTGGAACGGAGTAAATCGTCACTCCAAAGAACATGAAGAGTAAGTCTATAATTTCACGCAGTTCGGTATAATCTTATGAATCTTCATGAGAAATTTATACAATGTTATGCGTTTGTTTAAGATTAATCAATCATATAAATTTATGGGCACATAATTTCGTATCATCTCAAAGGGATAAGTTTGAGAGATGATTTTATAAATTTGGACCTGATAACGCATGAAAACGTTTTTTCCTAGGTTGAGTTTTGTGGACAGTTTATGAACACGGTTTTCAATTGCTGCTGTATCCAATCAATTGGAAGTATAATGTCACCATAATCTGAATGACTGGCGAGAAATAGTACGAATCATCGTTGAAAAATACCTGCACATGAATAGAATAAATTATAACGACGTGGATTATAATCGTGAAAATGATATATTGAAAGAGTAAGTAACCATAACAGCATACAGTAACCATAACTTGACATTATCGGCTAACGAACTCTATAAAGGACCTCGTCACTATGTTAGACATTTCATAAAATGAGTAAGTTTTAGTTTGAACTTCCTTAGTAATATCTTCAAATCAGTTCAAGTCATATAAACAATACTTTACTTACTTACTCGAAGACTCACAGGTCAACTTATAAACATGTTACAAAAATAATCCCATAAATACCAGTAAAACTTTTCTGAAAAGACTCTTTCTGGAATGTGTATAGCTTCGAGTGCACAATATTAAATTAAGAGTCTGTAGCGCTTATTTTACCGTAGTAATATCGACGGCGCCCCTTATTCGGAACCCTCATCTCAAAATCATCAACTTGTATCTTTTGAATATTTATTCAGATGAGTTTTTCGATGTTAAACGAGTTCAAAAATATCAATTTTTGAGATACAGTGACTGAAGGTTAGCTTAATATAATTCGAATAACAATCAAAAGTAAAAAAGGAACAATTCAAAACAAGCGTGTAAAACACATGTTATCAGCCTTCTTTCAACCTGGCATATAATCCCATATGTGTACAAAGATTTGAGATCAAACGCCATCAGCTCTCACGCTGTCTTGAACGATTATCACACTAGGATGAGTAAGTACTTGAGATTAACATATATATATTATGATAAAACATATAAAACAGTTATATTTTGTATTTATTCCTCTCTGTCATCATTCTCGTCAACGACTTCACACAATTGTGCGGGATCAACACTTTCTGTTGATAATGACGATAAAACTTCTGAGCACCTTGGCGAACTTTCCACCTGATTCATTTCTTGTAGCTCACTCTCTGCCAACATTGGTTCTTCATCTTCAGCACTATTTGGCTCGGTTTCATCTTCGGGCTCTCTCTCTGCCGACATTGGTTCGTCATCTTTAGAACTAATGGACTCATTTTCGTCTTCTGGCTCATTCTCTGCCGACATTGATTTGGCGTCCTCAGTACTATTGGGCTGATCATCATCTCCCAGCTCATCTCCCTCTTCTTCAGAATCGTTCGGTTCAGTTATTAGAAATGGTTGTGATAATTCTTCATCCGATTCTGGAACATCTTCCACTTCAGATTCTGGAACAACTTCTGGCTCCACTGTGAAGCACAACATAATATATTAATGACAGAGGTGAGTAGTACTAGTGCACTACGAGTATGCATGATGATATTCGAACAAGCCTTAGATGAGCCAATACTTGTGATCAATGATAATGATTCAAAGACTATTTTTCCCTGCGATTACGCCATTCTATAAGTTGCAAAATAGATATATGTGGAATCAAACATATTTATGTACTGCACAGAATGAAGATGCCTGTAAATCTACTGCAACCACTCATGGATCGATCTCGGACAACTGAATACATTGAAATAATTATTATTGATCGAAGTATAAAAAAGTCTTGTATCAAGTATCGAATTATTCCAGAATGATGATTACTGTTCTTCATACAAGAAAAGTTTTTCTGTAGGGATGAACTGAAACAAATTTCATTTGCAAATCACTGGCTTGGAGTATGCAACGGAGCGGTTGGTCGTAAGGACTTATATTAGTCTGTATAAGATTGGAACATCTATTGAACAGAAAAAAAATTGACTGCATGGCTCGCACACATTGCAATAACGCGTAAAATGTATACAGGTAGTTTCACCCAGTTAAATTTATGAATGAAGTGGGAAGAGAGAACATAGTTACGCTGCCTAGTGAAAAAAAGGAGGTAATCATACCCACGACAGTGAGAGGTAGAATAACATGTTCTATAACTCAAATCGTTCAATATACATACCATTCGCCACTTCTAAACGGATCACAGGCTCTTTTGGTTTACGATTCAGTTCATATATTTTGTGGCTTATGTGAGTTCCAACGAGCTGGACTTCCAAGTCTATTGATACTTCATCTTGACCCTTTTCAACAGTAAGCCAGTATCGTAAGATGTCTGTGAGAAATATGTATATTAAGATTATCCTTGCATAATTGTTACGTCAGAGAAAAATTTGTTATTTTAATAGAGGGATATATATCGCTCAGAAATTCACAGTTAATATATTCGACATTACCTTTAATTGCCACCATTTTTGTGCCATTGAGTTGCGGTCGTGCTTCCACATTTGGAGCAGAGTTTCTAATACGATTTGAAACTTTTCCAGTGACTGAACTATTTTGAAGCGTTGGTGTACCAAAAACAGCTATTGCCATATTTTTTACAAATTTTGCCGACGTGCCGCTCATGGTTGCAATACTGTCGTATTGCGTTATCAGGATCCAAACATCATGGCCAAGATGAATCTGTGAATCATATTGGATTAGGTGAATATTTATGCTGCTGCAATATACTCGGTATATCCTTTCAAATAGCAGCAGGTGTCTGAACTTTATTGATTACACGAAAAGCTCAGTCAAGTTGAACTGCAACGAAGTCACGATTTTGTATTTCATTTCAATATTTATTTTCATATCATACTCCAGATTTTGTAGGAATTTTTTGACTGTGGTGATTCTTACCAGATTTTTATCCAGTCGCCGATATCCCACTGGAAGACCAATCATTTTCCCCGGATCTGCTGCCCCAGGTTGACGTCGACCCACGTCCTCTACGAATACTAAAACGAGAAGCTATTATAATTGATGTTCGTTAATGACCCAATAAAAAGAAGTAAAGTTTCAACACACAATATCTCCAAAATCTTTGAGAAGCAGTATACAGTGGTGTCGTGATCGACTCGGGTCTGATCCCCGTAGAAACTAATTGAATTTTCCTATGTGATTTTCTAAGGTTTCTCTGGTGGTAAAGAGACATTAATAATGTTGTATGTACTCAACTATTCGAGTATTCTGTGGAAATTCTTTCGAAAGTCTGGATGTAAATAGATCATACTTGCGAGTACATAAAAATGAATATATGTATTTTTGAAAGATTTGAATGTCCTATAATCAAGGTTTTTTTAGCGGAAACCTGGTAATCTCTATCAATTTCAATTTTCGGAAAATTAAGAAACTTGATATTCCACAAAGTATTGGATTTCAAAAACAGCACAATGTAAATTCTCATCGACTGCATACGGCGTTGACTGCTCGAACCCAGTAATAATGCGATCGCTTATCAAACACATTTTATACGGGGAATTTTTGTATAGTTAGTTGCAGGTGCGACGTCCGCTATTTTGAAGCACACATTTGATAACTTGAAACTCACTCTTGAGCTCTTCAAGTTCAGCTGTAACAGACACCTGCGAGTTGATTACGTCGTTCTGCAATTTGAGATTGAGCTGAGAGATTTCCCTGAGTTGTTCCCTCGTGTCTTCAAGGCTTCGTTTCAGCTGCACATTAGCCTTCTTGATGTCATCTAGCTCACGTGCTAAGTCTTTCAACTTTTTGGTACAATTTTTTGGACAAGTAGGTTCAGTTGGATTTGCCTTGAATTCAAACGAACAACACTATACAAGCCTCGAAGTTTTTTTTTTTCATTTATCAGTATATAGGTATTTAAAAACAAAGCAAATACACTATTCAAGTCGAACTGCAATATTAGTGACAAGGCTCTGGAATAATGTTTCAGGTATTGAGTGTACCCTGCTTGCGAACTGGGTCAAGCGAATAACTGGCTTGCACCCTACCCCATGTATCGAAACACAAAATATCTCAGTGTGAAATTCCGCAAATATGATTCGAAGCTGTTGATATGTATTTGTCATACCGACATGAGCATAACTTACGGATTTTGTTGTATTCTGGTTCTGGTTTTGTGAGCGGTTGCTGACATAAACACTCGGCAGAGTCCTCGAACGAGAAGACATGGTCTGAACATTTCCTGCAGTCTGCTCATCACTGCTTATTGAAATCTAAAAAAACCGGCAATTATTTACTTTCAAACACAAATGGTGGAAATTACAAAGTTTTCTAAACCCATACATCTTCATTTGCAGCCGCACGATTATGGTTAATTGTAATCTGTACGTTTCCTTTTTTCACGGTGGGATACTTGTTCAATTTCTTATGTTGTATATTTATTTCGTTTTCTTCACTACTCTTGCCAGGGTTTTGTGAATCTTTATCTTTGGCTGTGGAACTCAAGTCAGCTTGGAGAATCTTGTGAGATTTTTGATTTCGCATGTCTTTTACTGTAACGTTCTTCAGAGTTGTATTTTGTACATCTTGGACTCTTACTGCAGCACTCTTAGCAGTTATACCTGCCAAATCTCTGTCTTTGGGTGCAGGGCTTTTGGCAATTTCTTTACTTTTGATATCTTTATCTTTCACTGCAGTGCTCTTGGCAGTTGTACTCGGTAGATCTTTGTCTCTAACTGCAGGGCTACTGACAGTTTTTATACTTTCAATCTTCTTATCTTTCACTGCAGTGCTCTTGGCAGTTGTACTCGGTACATCTTTGTCTCTAACTGCAGGGCTACTGACAGTTTTTATACTTTCAATCTTCTTATCTTTCACTGCAGTGCTCTTGGCAGTTGTACTCGGTACATCTTTGTCTCTAACTGCAGGGCTACTGGCAGTTTTTATACTTTCAATGTTCTTATCTTTCACTGCAGTGCTCTTGGCAGTTGTACTCGGTACATCTTCGTTTCTAACTGCAGGGTTTTTGGCAGTTTTTATACTGTTGATGTTCTTATCTTTCACTGCAGTGCTCTTGGCAGTTGTACTCTGTACATCTTCGTTGCTAACTGCAGGGTTTTTGGCAGTTTTTATACTGTTAATGTCTTTATCTTTAAATGCAGTACTCTTGACAATTGTACTCGGTATATTTTTGCCTCTAACGGCAGGGCTTTCTTTTCTTTCTGTTTTTGTGCATTTCAAATCTCTATCTTTGACTGCAGCTGTGCTCTTGGTAGTTGTACTTCGTACACTTTCGTCTCCGACTATAGGACTTTGGACAGTTTTGGTACTTTGTACATCTTTATCTCTCGCTGCAGTTTGCTTACGAGTCTTTGTGACTACTGTAGACTTAGAACGTTCCAGGGTACCAACTTTTGACTGCAAGGAACGACGAAGAAATTATCTGATTATTCGTCACAGCCTTATGCTTCAGTATTATACTTACACTGACGGGTATGTAATAAAGACTTACAGAACTTGAAATTGAGTTGGGCGTGGAGGTGGCTTTCTTGGAAACTGTCAGTTTTTCCTTCAAAATCCTATCCTCCACGATTGCTGGAGCTTTGGAGGCATGAACTTGTCGTTTTATTCCAGAGCGTAGTACTTTGGAGCATGACTCATCCACTTGATGGCTACCATTATTGGAGTTCTATAAATAATTTGAAATACGTGCTAACTTCAGATAGCATCATTCAATTTTATAACTAATAAATTTACAATTGTGCCGTATCCTTTCTATTTTTCAATTATGATCTTCAACGGTTCACGAAAACAATTAAAAATAACAAAGTTTTGGCAACCCATTATGCTACTTGTAAGATGGCAAATCTATAGTAAAACACTGAAATTTAATCATCCTTAGTTCAAATGGAAAACAAAAATATGCGTTCATTATTTGAAGCTACTCTACCGAATGCACTCATGAAGATTTTAAAACAAGATTTAGGATGAAAGTCAATTACTATTCAGTCAAGCAATGAACCATAAGAAATATGCAGGAACTGCAAAAAATCAAGTGAAGAAATTCTATCTCGGCGGTTTGACTGTGAACTCTTTCTCACTGGGCTGAATAGGGAAACGCTGTCTCAACGGGCAGCCATTAGCCAGGAACGAGTCGACATGAACGATGATACATATGAACCGCGAGCCTTTCTGTCTTCTGAAAGAACTAAGGCGGACGCTCACGGTATCGGTGGCGTTAGATGACAATCCTTTGCATTGGAATGCATTGGACCCCACCAGTGACCCAATTAGAAACTCTCAGTAGCATAGTTGACCTCTAAAATATTCTTCGCAGCAAAAGGAGTAAAAGTTGATTTCTGAGAAATCTCAATATTTTGACCAGTCATAGGGAATCTGGAGTACCGGTGGACCTAAATCAATCATCTTGTTCTCAAATTTTTCAGAAAACACTTCTTTATCAGGAGAACATAGAATTTTTTGATACGTCAATTTTTGGTGGAGATAAAAAGAAAATCAGCGTAGAAAAGAAAAAATATGCAACCAAAAATTGTGAAAACCGAAAAACTTTGCCAATTCTTGCAATATCAAAAAGTTCTACGTTCATTTGATAGAGGCATCTTTTATCAACGATTTGAGACCATTTTTCACCTGATAACGAAGGATTTTCTGAAAGATTTGAGACCAAGATGATTGAAACCGATCAACGGGTACTCCTGATTCGCTATGACAATTGGTCAAAATATTGATTCCTCAGAAATCAACTCTTAATGTGCTTGCTGCGATGAAAATTTTAGAGGTCAACTATGCTACTGGGAGTTTCTAATTGGGTCACTGGTCGGGTCCATTGCATTTATAAACTTTTCCATTCTTTCTACCTCATCTGCACCTCAGACCGGACTACGTAAAGTTAAAAGCTTGTTATATAACTCCACCAATACCGTGAGCCTCCGTCTTAGTTCTTTCAAAAAAGCTCACGGTTCATATGTATCATCGACTCGTTCCTCATGTTGGATTGTAAGTAACCGGCTGGATATTGAATTATGATGGTCGATACTCACAGAATCTGTTTGAAGTTTCAACGTGGCTCGCTCAACCTTTGCCTCCAACAATTCCTTCGTCTTGAGCTTATCATTCTGCAAGGATGTTGGTCAGGGATATATAATCAAGTTTGGTTTGCTTGCTAATTCTATTATAATACATCTATAACTGCAGGCTGGAAGTAGTAGACAATAAGAATTACTTCCATCATATTTACCTCTGAAATAAGCTTTTCATTATTTGCGGCATTGTCACTTTCGGATACGGAGTCACAAAGTTCCATAAGTGGTACTGTTAGCCGTTTATTTGCAATTTTCTCCTCCACGTCTGCTTCAGTATCTGTACATATTATTTCAAACGTTAGAGATAGGTAATTCAATAATGTAACGATGTAGTGCCAGGTGTTAACCAACTAGCAACCCTGCCCTCGGTTCCTGATTGGTAGCACTAGGCTGCTCACACTTTAATGCCTGGCACCACGTCGCAACAGAAAAACCAAAATCTATTCCCAGATGGATAATTAACTTCTATCAACATATTTTTTTCAATAAGCAATATGTTATTGACGACACAACTCTCTATTGTATTACACCACTATTCGGCATCTGGTGGCCGGTTTTGCACTATATATCAAAAAAAAGAAAGCAAACCCCGTTAAGGTTATGATCTACTTCAAACTTTTTTAACCATTATATATATTCATCTTTTTGGTAATAAACATACAGAGATCAAATGAAATGCTAAAAATTGTTCGTAAAATATTGATTAGATGCGAGAGAAACAATGATAAGATGACTACAATATATGGCTAAAAAAAGTTGAATATAGATAACCTCTATAATAACCTCAAGGATTTGTTTTCTTTTTTCGATAGTGTGAATCCGGCCACTAGATGACGAGTAGTCTTCTTCTTCTTCTTCCTTTTAGGATCTCCGATTCTACCAAGTGGCAAATAGTCCTCTAACACAATATGGGCTTCATCTCAGCCTTTGTGGTCTCTATAACCCTTCTTGTTTGCTCGATAAAAAAAAGAGTTGTATCGTCAATCACAGAGAAATGTTGCAGCCATGTATATCAATGAAAGAATACTACGAGAAAACCTATTAAAATTATACTATTTTCTCAAATTACTGGCCTCGCATCCGCGGTGAAACGGGCCACTCTCGAAAACCCACACCAACGAGCTGAGATGCGTCGTACGCCTCGACGCTACCGACCCGCGATCCAACAGACTTTTCGGTGTTCGGCGTTCGGTATCACCGACACACTTACACGCGTACGTGATTGGTCGACCCCCACCCCCCAGAAAATCCCCGCGCAATCACGTACGCGTGTGAGTGTGTCGGTGATACCGACGCCGCAACGAAAAGTCTGTGTTAAGATTCGAGATCGTCCGGTTTCACTGTGGACGCGAGCGTATTCCAAATGGCGCGTCCACAGTCGAAGACGAGTACGCAGAGGGTACGAGCTGCACATATGTCTGACGACACTAACAGGCTATTGCCAACCTTCGTTTCTACTGTTTGTTTCGCGAACCGCGGTTTGTTCAGCGCTTTGACAGACATTATACATAACATGTAAACTGAGAAATAAATGTTAGTTATTGTAGAAATAAATGTAAGTTATTATGCATAGTTTACTGACATTGATTTCTCAGTTCACTGTTCACAAATGTCTGTCGAAGCGCTGTACAATTAGGAACGGCGGTACGCGAAACGAACACTAGAATAGCGAAGGATGGCAGGCCCGTTCGTGAGCCTAGAACGTACGCGTAGCTTTGAATCTCCGCGTACGCGACTGCCATTTTAGATTTAACACGATGGGGTAAATTCTCGACGCTACCAACAGACGCTTTTTGAGTATAGGTATTCGACATCGTCCGCTTTCACTGCGGACGCGAGCCTATTCCAATGAGAATTACCTCTTGTAATGAAAATGACACGCATGTGCTCAGAAGATGTTATAATCACGAATGCTAAAGACTATGAGCAGATTAAGAAAATATCGAGACTTACCTCCTACAGTAATTATGATGCCATCGTACCACTCTCCCTCCCACAAAATTTTATATTTTTTAGTGTAACTGATATTATCACTTTGAAAATTTTTTATTTTTGTTGTTTCGACGATATCTCTCTGACCGTCTCTATATTTCACGTAGGCGAACATGATCAGGCGATCAAACAAGTACTTGTTGAACAATTTCTAATTATGGACGCAACAGATAGATCCTCTAACCAGGCCTGGCCTGGCCCTTCAACACTCTTGGCGAGAGACGAGTGTAAAGGAACATGACGTCATAACGACGCGCACGAGCGGACCCGAGGATTCACGAATCCGGTAGACCCAGCGTTTGGACCAACCGCCGATCTAGCCGAGTTCACGTTCCCGGAGTCGCGCTCAAAAATAACCAATCACATCAGTGGTTTAAAAATAAACGGATTTTCACTTTGATACCCCACGTGTGATTGGTAAAGTATAAGTTTGAAAACCGTACTTTCCGCTGGAACGTTCGTACAGTCGATCGGTTTAACGCGCCCATGAGTTTCACGTCGTGTAAACAAATGCTGGTCACCAACAGAGGTTTAGCGATAAACAATGGCCGATTGCTAATTGTATAATAAAGCTTTTTAAGAAGTATATATTTTCCGACTTATTGTATTACGATCACCGGGAAATATTGTCAGCGGTAAGTTTCAATATTAATGCGTCTGGCAATAGAGCTGGTTAATTATTACATCAAATTTTACTGTTAAGAGTCCGCATAACTAAAAATGGAAAGACATGACGAGTTGACTCCACTACGTGGGAAAAAAAGAAGGTACAAAGCCTTTCTTGAACCAGGATACAACAAAACTTGTACGAGTCCTCAAACAGATCAACGATGGCGAACTCGTCTTAATCAACATATCGGTAATACCATAATATATAGCCAATACGATCTGAATTTGAATCATTTTCAGAGATATAGCTAATATCACCAATATGCCTATAGAATAATTTAATTTAGAACTTCGATAAGAATATTGGAGAAAAGTCGAATCATTGATTCCGACAGCGATCGTAAATATGAAGCTACGGAGTGATTATTTAACGTAATATCTCAGTACCTTTATACCGGATGAATTCCTAACGACTCGTTGATCTGAAGTTGGCTAGAATCGAAAAATGAACGTTTGGACACTTTAATTGTTTCAGAAATCTCTGAAAGCTTGTTTCACGATTCTATAGCCAACTTCAGATAAACGATTCGATAAGAATTCACCCTATAATGCACCCTGCACCCTGCAGAGGGAGTGCAAGTATTCAAAAAATTCAATCAACTCGAAGGTGGTTTCACCACATTGACGATCACTCAGCTAGGCCCAGCTCATATAGTTTGGGGTTATCATCATTGCGCTGTACGTGTCGTTTATTTACGCGTTGGAAATTACCAAATTAATTCTCACACAAGTCCCTTTCAATGTCTGTGTATTCGGTTTAGTATATTAGCTCGAGCTAATATACTAAGCCGAATACACAGATCAGTAATGAGGTTGTCCACGTAATTTGATCATCTCCGATTTGATTCGTGATTTTTCATTTTGTTGTGCAAGCTCCGAAACATTCCATCCGAATGTTTAGAGATTTTTTTCTACAAACCCATTTGAAGTCATGATTTTGTTTTAAATATGAAATTAAGATAATTTTGTGGAATCTGAAAATTGCAGAAAAACTTGATGGATTACGTAGTCAAACTACCCTTCGCTCAAAAAAATGTCGGCGACCTATTCCTTCTATTTTTTTTTCTATTTCCTCAAATACTTTTGAATGTTTTTTTTTACTTTATTGAAAGTTTTCCTCCTTTTTTAGCAATGTTGTTGCATTGACGATGCAATGAAAGGAGTTCTTGCATTTTTTTTAATTTCAATTCAACCTTTTAGTAATATAAAATAGGGAAAAAATGGCAAAACTTGAAAGGAACATTTGGTCCAGATTTTTGAAAGCAATGAATTTTTGTGATTTTTTTTAGATTTCACAAAATAGTCCTAATTTTGCAGTTCAAACAAATCATAACTGAAAAAGGGGTGGTGCAAAAGATCAGAAAAATGTTGCAGAGCAACTATGACAACTATACATGAAAAAATCACAGATCAAATCAGACATAGTGAGGTTTGTAGGCTCACTGATGAATTTGCGTATATATGATTACGATATTTTTTGTTCATATAAAATTTAATTGGACATACAATTAACAAGTATTGTTTTCAGATTCGAGTCAACTGGAAACATGTTCCAATCAAAACAGCGGTGACACTGAGGGAATGCCAGCCGTAGATAATGATTCATCTGCAGCTGCTGGATCATCGGAAAAAATTGAAAACCGGATCGAGTATTGGGATAACGAATCGATTACTAGTTACTCTGGTAGTGAGAGTGATGGTAACGCAGTTTTTCGTGGCGAGTTTGATGGTGATTTGGATTCAAACAGCGAGGATGAATTCACTGGCAGAGAAGCTGCTCAACCCATTGATCATGAAAATACCGACAATGACGAGGATGATAACGACGACGAAATGGAAAGTATACCTGCAGCTAAGGATTCACAAGATTTCACGGACAATACTGTAATGTTTGAAGCTGCAGGCCTTACTGTGTCAAATGTTCTGCTGATGATACAGGGCTTGGCATTGCGTTATCATCTCACCGATGAGGCAAGGCAGGGAGTAGTACAGTTGACTAAGGCATTGGCCGGACCGAAGTTCGTAGATTTGAACATCAGTAAATACACAATATCAAAGAAATTTGATCCCCCACCGGACAAAATATCGTACATTTTCTACTGTAAGAACTGCTATCAAGTACTCTTTGGCCCCGCATCCAAGAGTAGTATCGGAAACGTCCTACAGGGTGGTGTATGCGATTCTTGTCGTACGGAATTTGAAATTTCTCTGAACTCTATGAACTATTTCATATCAATTGATATTGCTTATCAAATTGAACTGATGCTGAAAGATTCAAACGTCCTATCTGCTTTGATGGATAATCTTACTGCAGTCAAAAATCGGTTGAATAGGCGTGAAAATGTTATATATGATATACACGATGGGGAATTGTACAAGAACGTGGCTCGACAAACGCGTGATTCCAGAAAAACCGTTTTGACCTACAATTTTAACACCGATGGTACTCCGCTATTTAAAAGTTCTAAAAAAAGTCTGTGGCCGTTGCAGCTTCTATTAAACGATCTTCCCCCTAAGATGCGCTCCAAACGCTTGATACTAGCTGCGTTGTGGATATCTGAGTCAGAACCAACTCCGGAATTTATGAATCTGTACATGTCTATATTCATCGCGCAAATACAGGCATTCAGCCTCACTATAACAGATAGTACAGGAATTAAAACTTCTTTCAGTTTAGTACCATTGTGCGCGGCAGTAGATTCGGTCGCCCGCCCGATACTGCAAAATAGGCTCCAGTTTAATGGGTATTTTGGATGTAGCTGGTGCTATGCTCGAGGAGAATACGCCGAAAGATCTATGCGGTATCCTTTAACGCAAGATGACCCCCCTCTGCGCAATCACAACGATTACCTACGAGATGTTAGTGAAGCTGAAAGATCTGGGTCGAAGGTAATCAGAGGAGTCAAAGGCAGATCAGCACTCACAGAACTGAGATTATTCGATTGTATTTGGGGCTACCCGTTAGACGACCTACACGGTATATTTTGGGGCGGTGTCCGCCAGATATGGGAAATACTGACACAGCCTGGAAAATCGTGTGTATTACCAGCATCGAAACGACGTATTGTTGATAATCGGCTATTAAACATCAAGCCTCCTCAAGAAATTCACCGTCTACCAAGATCATTGCTGAAAGATCGAGCCCGCTGGAAGGCAGCAGAGTGGCGATCATGGTTGTTATTTTATAGCTACCCTTGTTTGGTTGGAATATTGGATGACGAACGATTGCTCTCCTTGACACTGCTGATTCGGACGGCATACTCTCTCCTTGGGACCGAAATTTCTGAAGACGTTCTTAGGCAGTGTACGATCGACATGATACGGTTCGTTGGGGAGTGCGAAATATTCTATGGAAAAGCTTCAATGACATTCAACTTGCACAGCCTGGTCCATGTTGTTCAAAGTGTACGGCAAAGTGGTCCCTTATGGGCAGCGTCGACTTTTCCATTTGAAAGCGGGATCTTTCATCTGAAACAACCAGTGAGTGGACCCAAGGGAACAAGCAACCAAATTGCGAATAAAACACTGCAAATGATTGCTTTTAAGTCTCAACTAGCCAATACGTCAGGCACCGGAGTATGCTCGATTTACTGTGAGACTCTTTTCAATAGGCGAAGATTGTCGACAAATCACGTCAAGACACGAGGTGGTGTGTTACTAATCGGAGAAATGTCGGAATTGGAGAATAACGGAACCTATCTCATGCCCAGCACCACTAACGATCTCAATTTCCATAAAGGAAAAGTATTCAGTCGATGCATCTATAGGGATACCGTATTTCGTAGTGCTCTATACGATAGACCGAAGAAAACCAAAGATACTGTGGTTCAACTAACATCTAACGCAGTTGTCGAGATTCTAAACTTTGTTTTGGTTGGCGAAGAGTGCTATATTAGAATCTGTGAATTAGTTCTGGCCTGTGTACTGCCGGCAAGTGAGAGATTTCACATCAAAAAGGTCACAGGAAAGTTGAACAGGTGCGACGTTGTTCCAATAGCTAACATTAAGCGCAAAGTTATTTTTATGGACGTGAAACATGCTTCATTTGTGTGCACATCACCGAATACATTCGAATGTTCATGATCTGGCCAATGTATAACCATAACGCCCATAACGTAATTAAAGAATAAAACATATTTGTTCATTTCAGAGAAAAATAATTCTATGTATCTGAACAAAGAATATATGTTTCCAACACGATTTCTGCACTATATGTTATAATCTGTTTTATATTCTACGAATAGAAGAACTTTAGTTACCTGATGGAAAAGATTACTTTAAAAAAAATCATTTTAGCATTTTTGTTCTGCACTGCACTTTTGTCACCGCTTGTCCAACAATATTGCTACGGATATTGATAAATATTGTTTGTAAAAATTGTGGCTGATTCAATATTTACTACGGACTTGATAAATAATGATTGTTATGTGGTTTTTGACTCGAAATAAGCATACGATTTGGTGTTTGTTGTTTCTTAATAACCCTTACTACGACGTATACCTCACGCACACTAACCATTACATCAAACTGAAATTTAGGTTCAGACACGATTGTGAAGGCAGCGCGTCTGCACGAGATGGGATTGGCTTGGCGTCATGACTTCACATTCAGAACGATAGAGTTCCCGCGAGTGGATCGAGCCGACGGTTGTTGAATACTGATAGGTTCAGATACGATTGTGAAGGCAGCGCGTCTGCACAAGGTGTGATTGGCTCGGCGTTGATTTCACATTCAGAACGATAGAGTTCCCGCGAGTGGATCGAGCCGACGGTTGTTGAATACTGATAGGTTGAGATACGATTGTGAAGGCAGCGCGTCTGCACAAGGTGTGATTGGCTCGGCGTTGATTTCACATTCAGAACGATAGAGTTCCCGCGAGTGGATCGAGCCGACGGTTGTTGAATACTGATAGGTTCAGATACGATTGTGAAGGCAGCGCGTCTGCACAAGGTGTGATTGGCTCGGCGTTGATTTCACATTCAGAACGATAGAGTTCCCGCGAGTGGATCGAGCCGACGGTTGTTGAATACTGATAGGTTCAGATACGATTGTGAAGGCAGCGCGTCTGCACAAGGTGTGATTGGCTCGGCGTTGATTTCACATTCAGAACGATAGAGTTCCCGGAGTGGATCGAGCCGACGGTTGTTGAATACTGATTAGGTTCAGATACGATTGTGAAGGCAGCGCGTCTGCACAAGGTGTGATTGGCTCGGCGTTGATTTCACATTCAGAACGATAGAGTTCCCGCGAGTGGATCGAGCCGACGGTTGTTGAATACTGATAGGTTCAGATACGATTGTGAAGGCGGCGCGTCTGCACAAGGTGTGATTGGCTCGGCGTTGATTTCACATTCAGAACGATAGAGTTCCGCGAGTGGATCGAGCCGACGGTTTTGAATACTGATAGGTTCAGATACGATTGTGAAGGCAGCGCGTCTGCACAAGGTGTGATTGGCTCGGCGTTGATTTCACATTCAGAACGATAGGAGTTCCCGCGAGTGGATCGAGCCGACGGTTGTTGAATACTGATAGGTTCAGATACGATTGTGAAGGCAGCGCGTCTGCACAGAGTGTGATTGGCTCGGCGTTGATTTCACATTCAGAACGATAGAGTTCCCGTGAGCGGATCGAGCCGACGGTTGTTGAATACTGATAGGTTCAGATACGATTGTGAAGGCGGCGCGTCTGCACAAGGTGTGATTGGCTCGGCGTTGATTTCACATTCAGAACGATAGAGTTCCCGGGAGTGGATCGAGCCGACGGTTGTTGAATACTGATAGGTTCAGATACGATTGTGAAGGCAGCGCGTCTGCACAAGGTGTGATTGGCTCGGCGTTGATTTCACATTCAGAACGATATAGGGTTCCCGCGAGTGTGGATCGAGCCGACGGTTGTTGAATACTGATGGACCGGAAACCACGGTGAAGGCAGCGCGTCTTGCACAAGGGCAATTGGCTCAGCGTTGATTTCACATTCAGAACGATAGAGTTCCCGCGAGTGGATCGAGCCGACGGTTGTTGATCTGATAGGTTCAGATACGGTGTGAAGGCAGCGCGTCTGCACAAGGTGTGATTGGCTCGGCGTTGACTTTCACATTCAGAACGATGGAGTTCCCGCGAGTGGATCGAGCCGACGGTTGTTGAATACTGATAGGTTCAGATACGATTGTGAAGGCAGCGCGTCTGCACAAGGTGTGATTGGCTCGGCGTTGATTTCACATTCAGAACGATAGAGTTCCCGGGAGTGGATCGAGCCGACGGTTGTTGAATACTGATAGGTTCAGATACGATTGTGAAGGCAGCGCGTCTGCACAAGGTGTGATTGGCTCGGCGTTGATTTCACATTCAGAACGATAGAGTTCCCGCGAGCGGATCGAGCCGACGGTTGTTGAATACTGATAGGTTCAGATACGATTGTGAAGGCGGCGCGTCTGCACAAGGTGTGATTGGCTCGGCGTTGATTTCACATTCAGAACGATAGAGTTCCCGTGAGCGGATCGAGCCGACGGTTGTTGAATACTGATAGGTTCAGATACGATTGTGAAGGCGGCGCGTCTGCACAAGGTGTGATTGGCTCGGCGTTGATTTCACATTCAGAACGATAGAGTTCCCGTGAGCGAACTGAGCTTATTGTTTCCGCTAGTGTGATAAATTCACATATAATTTCCAATACGGTGCATCTGGATCGGAGATCATTCAAGAAATATAACTTACTGTCTACGGAACGATTGAAAACCATGAAGAAAAATTCCGTTGATCTCTTCTGCGAATGCCATATGTTCATATATCATTTGTGCCCATCAAAATGAATAGAAACATTTTCTTACAGATTCAACACGATGGATTCGAAGTTATAACGTACCATAAATTTCCATAGATCATATGAGAACGGATAACATCTGATACATTTTTGATGCTCAAAATGGAGCCAAATATTTTCTATATTTTTTCACTATAGAAATTGATTGATAATTCGATGAACTTAAACGATACTTATGCAATAACTTCAAATGCCATGAATATCCCTCATTCGGATAGATTTCGTTGCACATTTTCCGGAAAAGATCATATCCTGCTCTACAGCAGATCAGAAATGATAAGCTTCATATACTGGAAAAACGAACGTTCACAACCAACATACTGACGCCTCAGACACATATTCAAAATTATATGAAATGTTTGATATTTTTCGCATTATTTCAGGTCACTCCGATGTAAAATTATCCAAAACGAAACGATTCTTATGACGAAATTCCCTCAAAAATAATTCGTATTGGAAGCCATTAATTTCAATAGAACATGTATCGGACATCAAATTGGTCGTTGGATAGACCCGATACGTTAGGAATCAACATAATACAATCTTATATAGAGTTGATGTATTCGTATTGCATTCTATCGAATTTTTTAACCAGGGACATTTAGGGGTCGCTCAATCAATCTGAAAGAAATTTCTCGGATTTTGTATAATTTTCAACCACAGCTACCATTTAACAATGAAACATTGATAGTCAACGGTTGAATAATTATTTTTGGATCAATTCAGATCAATTTTGATACAAAAATAATTATTAAACCGTTGATTACAGTGAAACTTCATTTATACGATTCGCACTTGTACGTTTTTCTCGTTTATACGTAACATTTCTTTGGTCCCGGGAGTAGATTTGCAGTAATGACCTCTAAACATCAATATTTTTCAGTGAAATTTGGAACACCTTCATGAATTTGGAGAATGAAGACATTGAAAGGGTGAGAGGCCCGGAATAAAAAAGTTGAAAAACCGGTTTTCAGGTAAAAGCTCGATTTTTCGACCCCCTTGAGCGACCTCTGAAAATTTTCCGATTACGTTTATCTTTGGAGGGGTTTGTTTTCTCGATAAAAACTATCATTTTTTGGGGTGAGACTTGAAATCGAAAAATTGAGGTCAAAATATTGCCACCCTAATGGATATATGGGGGGTTCCATGGCATTTCACCTAATCGGTGAAGGTCACCGACGCCGTACTTATTGCCAATTTTTTTCTCAATTCGTCCATCGAAAAAAGTGAACACGTGTTCGGCCGTTTTTCGATTAGTCCACTTTTTCTATTCTTTTGCATTTTCCAATTTTTCATCCTTTTCGCAAACGGACTTTTTTCAACTGGCTCCAACTTCAAGAGCTTTGACTTTATTCGAAAAATGATGGGGACATAAAATGTGCCAAAAAGTCCGAGCTTTTCGAAAAAAAAATTGAACAATATTTTTCAACCACATACTTTTGGGAAATTTTCGATAATAGAGAAAAAATCAATATATTATTCATTTGGACACCTTTGATTTTCCTGAAACTTTTTACCTGAAATCAAGCACTTACAATCAAGTTATCCTCCAAAGAAAATTATGGGCCTCGGATTCGTTCGGAAGTTACAGCATCATAAGTGCCGAGAAATCGGACAAATCGCAAGAAATCTCAGATTTCACAGATTTGTCATATATTCCGGATATAACTAAAATATCTCCAAATACATCATTACAAAATTTACGACGGGTCGAGTCCGTTCGTGCGCTTTTTTTTTTTTTATTTATTGAAAAGCGGTCAAAAATGATTCCATTCAGTATATATTTTTAGCGTTGAATTACATGTGACATATAAATAATATCGCGTGTCTAATGGTATAAGGTCATATGCGCCAATATACGACTTTTTACCATGCGTAAAGGTAAAAGGGCATATCAATTTTTTTTCTCCGTATTTCCGCTAAAAATGTGAAAATACGTTCAGAAACATAAAATTGTGAAATTGATCGACTAACGGTGAAAGGTCGTAGGTACGGGCGGTTACGTCCTTTTATTTCCACTTCAGAAAAAAAATCGTGTTCACTAATGATGTATGTATTTATGTTTTGAACTCTCGGCTACAGCACGCATATACAATTGACTATTGTCAATATAGTGAGTGAGTGAATGTCCTCACATACACTATTCGGTAAAGACATTGGTCTTTAAACCTTAATAAACAATTCTACAGAATGTAGAGCCTTATTTCGCCATGGTATTTCCATTTTTCAAGTTTTTAGGACTTGAAATATGATGAGAAAAAATTAATGATGTATGGTCGTATCCACCATTTTCATTTATATTTAATTTTTTTACAGAACGTCTAAGAACCTCAGAAACGCATAGATCAAGTGAATTTCGGACGAAATTCCAAAATTTTTATTCTTCAAGAAAAAAATTTGACAAGCTAAAGGTATAAGGTCGTATCCGACATTTTTTTTTCTCATCTTGAGAATCGGAATTTTTGTTTTTCTATGTGTTCACAGGTTTTTAGAGTATTTCGGAGAGACAAAAAAATGGCGAATATGACCGTATACCTTTACCGTGTTAATAATTTTTTTTCGATTTTGAAAATTTTGAAATAGTTCGAAATTTAATATTTCTCTACGTTTCACGTGATTTTAGAGTATCTTGAAAAAAAATATCAAAAAAATAGAAATAAAATAATGTCGGATACGACCTTATATCTTTAGCTTGTTAATTTGTTTCAATAAAAAATAAAATTTTTGGAATTTCATCCGAAATTCACTTGATCTATGCGTTTCAGAGGTTTTCAGACGTTTTGTAAAAAAAAGTATTAAAAAAAAATGGTCGATGCGCCCTTATACCTTTAGCTTGTCAATTTTTTTCTTGAAGAATAAAAATTTTTGAATTTCGACCGAAATTCACTTGATCTATGCGTTTCAGAGGTTTTTAGAGGTTTTGTAAAAAAATTATATGATATAAATGAAAATGGTGGATACGACCATACATCATTAGTGAACACGATTTTTTTTTCTAATCTAGAAATGAAAGGATATAACCGCCAGTACTTACGACCTTTCACCTTCATTTTTTCTTCCGGCTAATTTTCATAGATGTATGCGTTTTGGACACTATAATAGCGAATGGCAAAGGACAAAAAAAAATATACGACCTTTTACCACCAAAACCAACTTTTTGGTGGACACGACCTTATGCAACAGACACGCGATATATTATTCTCGCGTATATATTTTTCCATGTGGGTCTCAGATCTTTGGATACATATCTGAGATATAAAATATGCATGAAATATGTATTACAACATATACAGGGTGTTTCCTTCAACTCTGTCAAAACTTTTAGGGTATGTGGGGGCTGCCTATACGAGCATTTTGAGGTAAGGCAACCATGGTCGGAAACTCATCCTAACGGCTGTGGAGGGCTTTGAAGGATTTGGTACCACGCGCTTGTTCGTGCAGTGTATTAGTAGATAGGCAAGGACAGTTCTGGCTCATAGGCAAGGGGGGTCGCGGTAAGGGGGGCGGGGCTCGAGATAGGTAAGGAGAGTTCTGGCTCATAGGCAAGGGGGGTCGCGGTGAGGGGGGCGGGGCTCGAGTTCTGGCTCCTCGGCAAGGGGTGGGGGTATCGATAAGGGGGCGGGGTTTCTGCTTGAAAGTGTTGCGTCATTATCGATGACGTCATCATCCAGAAGGTTCTGGAAGGTTCTGGAACATCGATGACGTCATCGAGAAGGTGGATGACCTGACCTGGTGACACCTTAGCGGTAGCTCCTTTGCCGGAAGGGTCGATACCCTCACCCGGTTGGGGGAAGATTTATGACATGACCCGGCAGACGCATGACATCACCCGTCTGCAGGTTTCCGCAGGTTGCTAACCGTCGTGAGCGCCGTCTTTGTTTCCGGCGGGTCGGCGCTTGCGCGCCTCGGATTTCGGGTGATTGCGCTTGGTTTAATTGCATCTCAGTCGGATAATTCCGAGAGATTTCAAATGATTTCTGAAAGATTCTGCAACATCTCGGAAGATCTCTGAACATATCGAATGAATTTTCAAGAGATCTCGAAAGATCTCGAAACATTCCGAAAGCTTTCAGACGATTTCTGATATTTAATATTATTTTAATTACAGATATCACTTCTTTCAGTGATTGATGAAATGTTTAACATAGGTAAAAGCAAAACATACATGTTACTCAAAATATATTTGATTTTATTATTATTATTTCAATCGTAGATGAAGATATAAAAAGCATGTAAAATGATAATGAGTAAGATAATAAAATATATTCATATACCTAGTTTCTACACAATTTTACACTGAGCACAGTTTTTAATCAGAGGGTTAGTTCCATCGAACGTATCACCATCGTAGTCCGATTGCCAGGGATGTAGTTGACATCTGCGGTACCCAGCGATGTCTTTGTCCGTTTTCATATTTTCAGGTAGCTTGTCCCACACCTCATCGATTTCGTTCGCAGCGTACATGATGATAAAATTTTTAGGCAAAAATGCTATATCTTCTTTCATCATTTTCGTTAAAGCTCCCATCGCGAAGAATAGTCGCAGAGATTTCTCGAGAGACGACGAGCAGTATCTTTGATACCAAATTCTTAGTCTCTCTACGTTTTCAAAAGCGCAGTGATACTTAGGTGTATGCATATGATAACCGTGATACCAACAGTGAGCAACTTCTGGTTCGCTCAATTTCGGACAACCCAAATCTGCGAGGTCGATTACAGGCTTCGAGTAGTCAATCACGCTTTCCACCCACTGCTTCTTCTCCCGGCCTTTTACGTAAACCCGACTCGCCTTTTCAACAACTTTCATGACAATTTTTTTCACATCGTCGTATGACTCCACACCAGCGTTCCAAGGCAGCCCGTGATAATTACACATCAGCCATGCGTTGATAGACTTGTATTTCGATGGTAAGACCTCCCAGGGACACGGCGGTTTGAAGAGAACGCATGAGAGACCTTGGTTACCTTCTTCGTCCGCTTGAATATTCATCGTAGCCAATTCTTTAGGTATAAATCTCTTGCCTGATCGTTGGAACCCTTGAACATCCAGTATCATATCGACTCCTTGGAAGTCTTCTTCTTCATCGATAAGGATAGATGTAGCACAGAGATCCTTCGGTAAGTACTCGGTGTAGGGTTCTCCAACATCTTGCTCATCAAGACGATTCATCGTTGACCGAAGGTTCTTCAGTATAAATTCGCAGTAAAATCGATCACAATAACCGAGTAGTGCGTTCATAATCGTCACCATCGTGCTAGTTGATTGTAGAGCTGTCAGACGTCGACTGAATAATCGTTGTAGTGATTAGCTCTTATATATAACTTCCGAAAGACGTTACGAAATTCATTCTTCTCTGTATTAGGGTAGACGATACTTCCCATAACTCTCTGTAATGTTAACTCTCCGTAAACATTTAATTCCAAGTAATACAATAATGAAAAGAACGCTTCATGCATTTAATTTAATTCATTCAACGTCAAACGGAAATATAATACGATAATATTAAACACGACATAATTCAGATTTGGATATCGCGATAAAGAAATTATTTAGAGTTCGAGACGTAAACACTTGCGAGCTGTTGAATCGATGTCAAAGAGCTCACCAGTACGCTCTGAGATTTCACTTCGTATACCACCGCGAAGGCGTTCGTCTCCAGTCCGGATTAAAAAAAAAAACGTGCAGCGGTTGAAAGGTGTTTGTAATTAATAGCATTTGATCATGAATAAGAATAAAGTAAGTATAGCTTTACACCTTTATCACATATACTCGATACCGTATGATCCTAATAATGCTTGCCCTTGCAAGATGGCGAGTGAAGGAAACGGTATTTCAACTATACCTAGACATGTCTCCGCACCTCACGATTCAGATTCGGAATCGGATGAGGAGAAGAACCCAAAGCGTTTCCTTACCCACGGCATCAAACGTAAGCACTCTGATCAGACCGAAGAGGAGGAGGAAGAGGAGGAAGAAGATGCAAATGAAGGTGAAGATGATGAAAATGAGGAAGAGGATGATAGGAACGCGGAGAACGATAATGCACCAGCGGTGGAGCATGATTACATTTATTGGCGTAGACGGTTTGCTCGGCCTGACCAAGAGGATGAGGAGATCAACCCATTTGATCACATTTTGCGGGGTCCAAACGACTCCGGATACTCTTCATCGTCGTAGTGATTGTCCGTTTTTAGGTAAGCATATTCTGGTCTTATCCGCGAAGAGTATCAAAAATACGTACACGAGGTACCATGGTGGTGATGTCTTATTCTTTATTTCGTCAACACCACGAAAATTTTCGTTATGTTCCTCATTAACGCTTGGAGCAGAGTCTTTAACGCTTAGAACAGAGCTTATATTCATCGTATCAAAAGTATAATAAACACCAAACATATACACAAATAAACTCGAAGCGGTATCGAAGAAACGTCGAAGGTTCGTAGACGTAATCATTACTCCTTGAACCCTCGCTCAGTGCAGGTTGTCGAATTTTAGAAGTGAGTGTTCTCGGACATGGTGTTGAATTGTATAGTGATTGGGTGAAATTACCTACTCTACTGAGTGTAATTGTTTTCAAATTTACAGAGAAAGAAGAAGAAAGAAAGATGGAAACTGAGCACTACAGATTTATCACGCGTAGAATCGCAGTACCCATGGAGTGGTTCAGGCGGTGGCCTGCCCAGATAATAGAAAGCATGGCTATGCTTCTTATACTACTAAGCGACGATCAGCCGGGGGGCACGCAGTTTCAAATGGATGAAACCACGCACGTCAGACTAATCTACAACCGACACAGAGATATTTATTGGATTCAGAAGGATCCAGCTGCGGAAGCACCAGATGAGGGGGTGGTGTTGGAGGAATAAAAAAAAACGGTGAGATACTTTTCCCTTTTATTCGCTTCAATCTGAGCAATCACCTCACCTCTATCTATCTAATTTCACAACGTAGTTCTCCATGTATGTGTCACTCAACCAATTGATCTTTTTCTTTCTGTTACAGCTGACTGATCTGTTGTTTATATGTATATTCAATGTAAGATTTGTATTTCATATATTTTTTTTCTAGTTAGTTTAGTTTTAGTACTCCAAATTTTCATCATTATTCTACTTTAAAAAATTCCAATTAGACTGTAGAAAAAAATGATATTATTACGAATATATTATATGATAAAATTACTCTACATCAGAAAAAATTATTCTCCCTGTACTTATGATCCTGTCCCATCCAATACCACTCGTGTTGAGAATGCCTGAAGGAAGTGGTTGATGAGATTGAAGCAGGGTAAGAAATGATTGGAGAGGTTCAACATCGATTTGGATAAAATTCAACATTCGTTTTATTTTCGAAAATATATTCAAGCATATCGATATTAACTTTTAAGTTTGAGTGAAAAGTACATATTTCAATTTACTTCGCATTCACAATGGTTATAATGAGTGTATGAATGAAAAATATAAGAATATAAGAACATTAGATCGCATGGTGTGATATATTTTACAACTGAAGGAATTCGCACTGATTAAACGAACCACCCAAGTAACGAAGATGCAGTCCTCCTTCGGCAATGATGGTTTCGTACTGCTTGAATTCTTCATCGTTCTGGAAAACCTTCGACAGTCGGGCAGGTAAGAAGATCATAAAACTATCTTCAATTGCAGCCATGGTTTGCAGTCCATATTTCGTATTCACTCTTTTGAAAGCTGTCACTTTGTAGCTCTTCCCAGCTTCTAGGTCAGCCATCTTCTTCGTTGTCAAGAAGTCGTCACACCTCGAGATTTTGTTAATTTTTTCGAAATCCATAATTAAGATTGAATCAACGTATTACTTTTGGATTCACTGAGTCTTCCCACAAGACTGGAGGTGGAGTTGTAATGTTTTTATGACGCTGAAGTCAGACGAAAGACGAAGAGTTGTATTTTTTACCACACTGAAGTGTGACGAATACTCAGCTATTTTCACTTGTCGGATGTGGGTACGATTTGATTTGCAAGTATCGTTCCTAACTTTCAATAGTAACGAATGCTTGCACGGTAGAAAAGTGATTGAGTGTCGGAACCATGATTCCTACCTTTTTATAGCAACGAATAACATAACAATTGACAATAGGCAATTGTATATGCGTGCTGTAGCCACGAAAATTAAAAATAAATACGTAACAAAGGGGGAAAATTCTTAGAAAACTGATGAAAGACATAGCTATATGTTCTAACGAGTTGCAGTTGATACTTAGAATTCATTAACCAAAATTGTTTTATTATGAGAGTTCTGATTACAGTATAGTTTACATCTGAGTATTATTTACTAATTGATCGAATTCGTGAAAATATGCTGATTCTTTGATAAATATTTGATACTCCGATGACATATTTATTAGGAGAACTATAGTCCAAGTCGTGGGATAAGGTTATATAAAGGGCACACCATCTGAACTGTGAAATCATTGATTCGTTCGTCGATACTTAGAATTCATTAACCAGAATTGTTTTATTATGAGAGTTCTGATTACAGTATAGTTTACATCTGAGTATTATTTACTAATTGATCGAATTCGTGAGAATATGCTGATTCTTTGATAAATATTTGATACTCTGATGACATATTTATTAGGAGAACTATAGTCCAAGTCGTGGGATAAGGTTATAAAAGGGCACACCATCTGAACTGTGAAATCATTGATTCGTTCGTCGATAGAGTGTTAACGTCTGAAAATATGGATGCTGCAACGTGTCTGAAATTGATTAGTATTGTCGAAAATGGCTATAAGTCATTATTGAACAATACTTCTGTACCCCGGATCGCACGATGGAAGAAATTGTGTACTCGGAACATTCGACTCCTCAATAAGATCTTAAGGAAAGTGACGCTTTCTGTCGGCGAGCGATCTAGAATTCTCACAACGATTTCTATTCTCCAATCATCGGGTGAAAAATTCAAACTTCAACACCGCGGTGGAGGTGCATCAAAGAAAAGGATCACCGACAGAGTTATATGGAAAGACTTAGAGTCCGTATTCCAGAGTCGAATCCGTACGGGTACTATCGTGAATCTTCGACATAAGGACCTCAGATCTTTCTTGCAAGATTCGAAGACCATAACCGTAACACGATTGAAGAATTCCTTGCAGAAAGAGGGGAACTTGAAGGTGAATGGTGTACTGGCATGTAAATTTTCTGTGATGAAAAATGGTGAGAATGTGGAAGAAACGAAATTCTTCAACACCAAGAACGAAGTGATTCTTCCGGGAACCAACATCAAGAGGTGGTTCGATGAGAACATAACCGATCGATTGATGACGAAAGTTGAAGATTTTCAAGAGCGAGACTCAGGGTGGACTTTAGTAGAAATCATCAACCTGATGATAAACGTCAACAGTTACGAGCCACTGCGCGGAGCTGCATCTACCTACGTGCAACTACCTGCGAGTATCCAGAAGAAGAAAGCTGTAGTGAATATCAAGAACGAAGATGAATTCTGCTTTCTCTGGGCTATCACCGCGGCACTTCATCCTGCGACTGCTAACAGTGATCGAACGAGTTCCTACCCTCATTATAGCTCCGTGCTTCATTACGAAGGTATCAATTTTCCTATAGCCTTCAAAGATATTTCGAAATTTGAAAAAAAGAATAGCTTAACGATCAATGTTTACGGTGTAGATAGTGTTAAGGACAAATCTCAGAAAATAGTACCTCTCTACTTAAGCAAAAATAAATCAGATAAGCCTACGATTCACCTACTCATGGTGGATAGTTGCAGTACGAACGAAAGCGGTCAGGTAGTATATCATTTTGCTTGGATTAAAAATCTTTCGAGGTTGCTGAGTTCGCAAGTTTCGAAGCATGACGGTTCCAAATTATTTTGCGATAGATGTTTATGCCATTTCCAAATTCAATCTTCATTCGAAAAGCATAGACAAGATTGCGCCAATATGAACAAATGTAAAATGGTTTTACCAGACGAGAAAGATAAAATTTTAAGTTTCAAGAATCATAGATTTAAAGAACTAGGGCAGCACGCGCGCTTCGCGCGCGATTGGTTTTTGTTTGCGCTGTAGCGCATTGATTTTATTCCATTCTTTTCCAACTTAGTATACTTGTGCATTTTTTGTGCTCAGTGGAATATTCTTTGAATTGTATTTGCTCAAGTGAACAATTCTGCGTATACGTGATTTTTGACTGAATTGCCTCTCCGTTGATCACCAAGGTACACTTTCAAACTATCCCAGGAGCGTACTCGTGAGAAGGCCACATATAGCTGACCATGATTAAAGACATCCTTACGGAGGTCTATTCCGATTTTTTCGAATGTTTGTCCTTGTGCTTTGTTAATAGTCATTGCAAAAGCTAATTTTATCGGAAATTGACGTCTCTTAAATGTGAAAGGGTATACGTCTTCACAATGTAATGTTATGCGGTGTAAATAAATTATTTCGCCGGATTTGTCACCTGTCAGTATTTCACATCGCAACATATTATTGGCAAGGTCTAGAATCATCAATCTTGTTCCATTGCACAGGCCTTCGTTGATACTCAGATTGCGGATAAGCATAATGATGCAATACCTTCTCAGACGTAATTCAGGTGGCGGTAAGCTTGATGGTGTCAATGAGTTTAAATATTCTGGTAAAAGTGCCTCATTGATTTCTTCGTTTTGGTCACAGTATTCTGCATTGTCGACGCTTGTGTATATTTTTTCGCCTGTAGAGTCAAGTAGTTCCACGACGCTTCTGTTGATTTCGTCGACGTCGACATTTCTAGCTGAAAGTATAGCACATTTTGCAGCTTCTTTATATTGTTTTTCTTTAACGTATTGTCCATATACTTCATCGACTATATTTGAATTTGCTGGTGCTATGCAGTGTTGTGGCAGTACAATATTATTTTCACTATCATTCAATACACCACTTCCTACGTCCAATATAAATTTTGCAAAGTTTATTTCTTCTGGTAGTGCTCTCATATTTTGTGTCAGAGAAAACTGTAAGAAGTGTTTCCATAATGTGCTATGTTTGATGGATAGGTTAACAATTTCACAGCGTGTACCTCTAATTTTAATTGGGAGAAGTTGTTTGAAATCTCCTCCAAGAACCACGAGTTTGCCACCAAATGGTAAATCGTTATTCATAATGTCTCGCAAAGTTTGCTCCATTACTTCGAGTGCATAACGCGGTGCCATTGGTGCTTCATCCCAGATAAAAACATCAACTTTCTCAAGGTATTTTGCGTCTTGAGACTGAAGTTTAATGCTTGATGTTGAATCAGGGTATAGCGGGACTGGTAAACCAAATGTCTTATGTACCGTCCGTCCCTGAGGAAGCAATGTTGCCGCAATGCCAGTAAACGCCATACAACTTACACTTTTATTTCTGCTGTTGAGCAAATGCCACAGGGTTGTGTAAACAAAAGTTTTACCGGAACCTCCTGGTCCATCTATATATATACAATTATGATGACTTTGGTGCTGATTGCCTGAATCGATCGCATCCAATACAGTGTCTACTACTTGTTTTTGACTATCGTTCAGCTGTTCATAGCGTCGTGTTCCAATTTCTCTTGACTGTTCAGGTAGCATGATATTGTCCGATTCAATCGTTTCTGTGGTCTGTTCCATACTCGGGAATTGTGAGAGGCTCCACCCTTCTTCGGACAGTATAGCGGCAATTCGAGCATATGCTGTTTGTTCACCTTGTAACAACCCAACGTGTCTTGTATAATCTTCGGACATTGCCCCTTTGAATTGTGTCCAGAGTTCTTCTGGATGTACTGGTTGGCAGTTTATTAAAATCCTGACAAACATTCTGCGCAATCGACGTGGCATCATCCAAATCGTTGCTTCTTCCATGGCACGTCTCCACTCTTCGTCATCTTCGATGAGCCCCAACTCCAGACATGCTGTTACAAATGTTTCATGAATTTTGCCGTTCACTGTTCTCAAATTTTCGAAACTGTTGGCTCCTTTCACTGTCAATAGTAATAGGCGCAAGTGAAATAACTCTGTTTGTGAAGGGCTTACCGAATACATTCGACCTATTACATTAAATTTGGCTTGACGGTTTTCCCAATGAGATATGTTTTTGCCATCAATTTTTCTGTTCTTGAAAACGTAATGGTATGGAATTTCTGAATAAACATACTGCTTCGCGTTTTCGTCGCGTGCATTTAACGCGAAGTAATCTATTAGCATGGTAACACGATCTAATGCAGATCTAACATCATCTTCATCTAGACTGTCATTGCAAATTGTTATGGATTGTTGGTTTTGTAAATGGACCGGTAGTCGTATGATAGCGTGACTTTTGTGCTGTAAAGGTTTACTCAAGATGCGCCAACAGGCTTCTAAAGGACCCACGTATCTGGCTTCTATGTAGGTTTGTATCTCATTGTGATTGATAACGTTCTCTTCTACATTTTCGCCTACTGTCACAGCCGCTACATCATGACCCTTGTACACATATTTGAACAGATACTTAACAGACTTGATACTTGATACAATTTCAACGTTAATATGACAGTTGAATATCATCGAAGTTATAGGACAATATGGTACAACATTGCGATTATCGACAATGTATCCGCCAGCACGTTCATACGTTATTCCTGCGTTTCGTCTACGATAGTACGGGTAACCATCTTGATCCATGATTGTTTCTTCTTTGAATTCTTTGGGATAATGCTTAGAGCATTTGTTATTCACTTCACACCACGTCCCGCATGGTCCATGTATCATGTTCTTCATGATAATTTCGTGTAGAACAGGATTTTCATTTTTGTCTGGAATTTCTGCGGATATATATCGATCGACAATCTCGGGTGTTGTTATTTTTGAGTCCTGCTTTAAGATCACCAGCATATGCATGTGTGGCAAGCCACGTTTCTGGAATTCGATGACATACACGTATGCACTAACTTTTCCAAATAATTCTTGTCGTGTAATCAGATCTACCAGAGCATCTTTTTTGATATTGAAAACTCTTGCGCAAATGTCTGGTCTGTCACATGCTTGCTGATGCGGAAGGAGGTTTTCTTTTATCTCTCGCCACTGTGGATTACATGTCATTGTTACAAAGAGATCTGGTTTGCCATATTTTCTGACAATCCCCATCGCGTCTTGGTAATGCTGCATCATGCTACGTGGAGATCCTACAAATGTTGAAGGTAGAATTACCATCTTACCTACACGTGCATTCGCATTATTTGCGGTATTTTGCAAATAATCCACTAATCCGTGATACGACTCTGCTCGTAATTTTTTCTGATTCAATTGTATAAATTGAATTCTATCTTTTTCAATCTTGACATAGTTATCCACAACCCATTGCTGAAATAAGCGACGACCCAGTAGAATGGAGTTGAACGCATTATCATTGTCACGCAATGCCATTCGATGCCGAACGTATGCCATTCTAGTCACACGTTTGTTATTTGTAGTTTTTAGATCTTGATGCCATCCTTGTGTCCCGTATGGATAAAACAGTGGATATATCCAGGGTTCTACGTTCGGATCCATTGAACTAATGAATTGTAATTCTTTTGTATTTCTGTCTCGTATTGTAACGTAGGACTCTGGTATTTCTCCGTTAGCTGTTGTTGAGTAAACGGCAGCGACTTCATTCGTTTGTTGAAAGTTATACCTATGACGATCCATTCCAAGTTTTAATGTAAATAATAATTGTAGTTCATCAGGTAATCTTCCGTTGGTTCTGGATGATTGTTGCCGTTGAGCTTCCACTTCTTCGTTCATCATTCTATATGATTTCGCGAAAATATTGTGTTCACGAAACAACACATCTAGCTCTTTTAAGGTTTCGTAATTCAGATTAGAATTGTAATTGAGTCGGCAATCAGCTGCTTCATTATAATCCACTATGAAAAGTTGGCCGTAGCTTGCCTTTTCTGTCTGGTTAGGATAGAGTGATGTATTCATTTGATAATAAATTTGCCCATGAATTTTGAAACAATATGGAGCCCGACGGCCGGTGTTAAAATTGACTAAATTAGCGTTGAAGGAGGCAAATGAAAACGCGCTATTGTAGCTTCTAATGTGCTGATAAAAATCATTTGATTTTGGGTGAGTTCCACCGAATAGTGACCGAAGTTTCACGGGAGGATTCGGCAGTGGTTCGAGGAGAACATTACCATGGTTACAACAATCGTTAAATGAACAGCCTTTATTGGATACCTTTTCTGCTGAAAAGTGTATTGCACTGCAATGATCGCACTTGATATTCATTTCTCCGATATAATGTTCATCAATATTTTGTACGTTTCCTGTCCTAATCAAATCTACACAGCCTCTTCGGCGAGCTCTGCAATCGAGCTGACGAATATTTTGAGTGGTTACATTTCTCTGATCCTCTACCGCAATCTGCACTGGGATTTCTACCATACGATGATTCTCTTGTGGTTCCACATCAATTGACATACTACAGATTACATTATTCTGACGATTATTGTTTGTAGCAATAGTTCGCAGAATTACTTGATTCCTTAGATTGCGTTCGCGTCGGGCACGTTGAAATTCTTCTACTTCATCAGGTGTCCGATTTAGTTTTCTTCGCGGCATGACTCTTATACTTATGAATCACGAAGCATGTTAATTGTTAACTATTATTAATTATGTACATACGCAAATTCGAATTGTTTGAATACAATTATCATGCATGTGTGTGATTATCTATTTCACAAAAATCAACTTTCATCTACGTCATCAGTATTATATATTTTTCGGATCAATTGTCAGATTTCCACATTTTTATCATAATCACATCATTCTAATTATCGTTATCAGTATCATTTATCATCGTCATCATCATCATCTTTATCATCATCCGAATAATGTTGATCCGTGGAAAATGTGTCCTCGTCGGTGCACCTGAAACATAAAATTGGACCCCATATTGAGAGTTATTATTTTTAATCTCAGTTTCATACATTTTTTCCGGAGATAATGTTTTCATTGATATTTTAGGCAATGGCAAGGCCTGCCACCCTTTAGAATATTCCAGAGTTTTCCGCTGTCACACGACAAATTAACGTGTACGTGTGCTATAATAAATTTGTGATATTGTGATTATGGCCGACCTTGCCACTGGCCGGAACGTACTGAGATAAGTTCTTTCGTGAATCCTTGTTTTATTTATCAGACAACTAAGGCTCTATCAAAATTTGATGGAATAGTTATTTTTCTGAAATGCCAGTATATTTACCTTTATAATTTTTTAACAGAGTTCCATGCGAGATGCGACACTTGCACCTGCTGAGGAGAATATGCGAAAACTCTTTAGTGTGCTGAGTGTCTTATCCTTTTTTTTCCGTCCCAGAAAGACCTGCTTAAAGCAAATTCATACGTATATCAGTTGGACGTGTGGTCAGAGTATGATAATCTGATTCCAATGACTGGAATAGAATTAAAGCGAAATGGTTACCGGAATTATGAATCCCATTTTTTTAGATTTATGAATTTTGTGTACGTTATTTCTACCTTTTACCACCTATTCGTTTCAATTCTCCGTTAATGATCCTACCTATTCGAGTTAATGTTTTCAAAAGAATATGAATCATCTGAATCAATAATAATTCTTTTTATGCCTGAATGAATTGAAAGTTTGTCGATGAACCAATACTGATTTTTTGTGTTTTTTTCTATAATCTCCAATAGATAAAACCAAATATGAACAAATAGACGAATTGGAACAAATTCTTATTGAATAAAAATAACTGAATCCCAATTACAATGCCGTAAATCCAAAGAAGCGAGATTTACTGCAATTCTGGTGATCATTTCGCATCGATTTGATAATATTAATATCCATGTACAAAACAGCAACATTTGTACACACAATGCGTACCTTCGATAGATCCACCAGGAAACTTCGCGCTCACACCACACTGATATTATTATTATTATTAACGTGTATTATTATTTTTTAAATTTTTTCACGCCATTCATTTGATCAGCGATATTGTCTAGTCCATTTCTCCATTAGGATATTGAACTGACGAATACCCATATAAGTAAATACACAATATGCACTGCTGGTATTACGTCTTTTTTACAATATTTGCTTTTTTTAAATTATTTTCAGTATACATATTATTGTGTTTATAATATTATCTGCTGTATGCCGTATGTTTCAACCGCGCCATTAATTGCGTTGATTAATCTTATACTCAAACATATGAAATACGATGCACTAATCGATTGATAGAATGAATCGAACTGTCCGATCGATTTTTGAATATAGGTATACGTTCGGTTATTCGATAAAAGTTCAAATATTCACCAATGCTGAAAGTATACGCTGTGAGCAGACACATAATGTCGCGCCATCTGTGTAACCCGGCATTAGGCTCACGATTGACTCAGGATGAAAGAACGGCCAATCAAATCGCACACCTGCCCGTTCTTATCGCGGTGCGATCTGGTTATCCGCTCACTTTATTTCCAACCCCGAATGTAAAGCACATTCGAGCAATTTGTGTTACATTAGCAGTCTACCTATTTGTAAATTGAAGAAGCTTATAAATGTAAGAATTCAATTACACATTTAATTGCAACACTTTTCTTTATTATTAAATTCGTCAGTCGTTTCGTATTTCATTAATATTATATTAAGAACCATGAACAATCAAACTAAATGACATAAATGCACTTCGGAGAAGGTGTATACAGGAAACCGTAGGAGGAAGAAGGTCGTGCGCTCCAAAGCAGGTACTCCCGAGTGACATTTGAGCAAGATTTTTCACTCATCCAGCCTTGGTCTCTGAAATCATACAAACAAACTTGTCATGCTTTGGTCTACATAATACATATAATTAGTACGATTTCTGTAATACCTTCACAGGTACTCTGGTGACGTTTATCATATCTCTTGTCTGCAGTTTGTCTCCCGGTAGAGCGATGATGCTGTTACCATCCGTGATTTGTAGATAGACCATGCCACCTGAAAGTATGGTTTTATACGTTTATTTTTCATTTTTCATTGCTCAATTTTTTCCATCTTTTATTTGTCAAAATATGGATTCATTCATTACCGTGACACACAGTACCCGTGACTGCCACCTGCTCTCCTTTTTCGAGTAGCGGCATGCCGGTGATTGCAGTTGCGTGAATTTCGAGTTTCAGCGTCCCGTCCGTCATCGAACCGATCCCCTGGCTCGAAGCACCTTGTTGATGCTCTGCCAGCGAGATCAAAGTTTTGATGTATCCATTTACAGCTGCAAGATAATTAAACATTTTCCTGTTGTTAACTATGTATTAAGTTTTTCCATTCCGGCCCTTTTCTGTCAACTTACTGATTTTCCCGGTCGCGTCCGCTACGTCAGCCAAACGCACCACCGGCGTCTCCTCCTCGTTGCCGATCTCCCAGTCCCCCAAATTGTTTACTTGTCCGTTTGAATTTATGACAATCTCCCATCCCACGTTTCCCAGGTTAAAATTTTGATTTTCTATGGCCTTCGCCTGGACCCCATCGAGATAGATTATCTGTAACAATTTTTTTTTTCGAAAACTATCAGTATCTCAAATTTAGTAGTATGTTTATATGCAAACCTTATTCAACTGGACCAGTGCCGCTACTCGATCCGCTTGCGCCTGCCAGGCCGTGCACTGCACCTGCCTGCCCGCATTATTGTTGAGGGTGAATTTCATAATTTTGAATTTTTTTATTTTCCCTACTATCTTGGGCCGCTCGATAGAGTCAACGTATCCGACGATCTCTCTAAATATAGTCACAAAAACATGCCATGGTAAATTGTTATCGGCTAAACGGCTAAACGGTGTGTGTCGACGTTAAATACTTACATCGAGCGGTCGTCAGTCCTAATACTATCAATGACTTCGTTGGGTGTGAGGGCGAGCATTATGGTCACCAAAAATTATTTGATTTAAATTTTCAAAGGTCGACTGTCTCGAACGACGATTCAAGCACAGATGACGATTTGTCTGTTTGTTATTTGTCGGTTGCGATGCAGAAATGTGTATTGTTGTGAAATAAAATGCGTAGCACATCACTTCCTCATGTTTCACGATAAAAAATGAAAATACACCATTTCCCGATTTCAAAACCGCTCGAGCGCATAAATAGCGAGCTTGAACCACATGCCACCTTTCGTCGAACTGTCAAGCCAAGGATCTGTCAACCTCATTACCTAAATGTCAAGTCAACGACCTGTCAACCTGTACACCGTGAATTTGTACGCAAACGGCACGTTCACACTGTTAACGCTTACAAGTTGACGACACCAACAGCCAACGGGCAGAGGGCTTATCGCGGTGACAACATTTCGAGATATTCGATAATTTGTGACATAGATCTTTTATAAAAGGACCCGTGCCATTCGTCGTGTACGCCGATCTCGAATGTATCCTTGAGCCAACGGGAAACGAGACATTATGTGAGAAGCATATTCCACAAAGTGCTGCGTATTACGTTCATTGTACCTTCGATGATTCTCTCTCCAAATTCGAAATGAATCGAGACCCCGATTGCGTTCACTGGTTCGTAAAAAAATTACAAGAATTGGCTGGATTGGTTGATTCTTATTTAAATAAAATTGTACCAATGGATGAGCTCACTAGCGAACAGAAGCGAGATTTCTACAATGCACAAGTATGTCACATTTGCGAAAAATCGTTTACACCTACCGATGAGAAACATCGTGATCATTGCCATTTTACAGGCAGGTATCGCGGCGCGGCTCATCCAGGATGCAATTTGAATTACACCAAATCCCACAGTATCCCGATAGTTTTCCATAATCTTTCCGGCTACGACTCGCACTTTTTGATTAGAGCTTTAGCCACGGTATTCGAAGGTGAATTGAAAATCCTCCCGGTGAACAAAGATCGCTATATTTCATTTACAAAACGAGTGCACGAGACCAAGGTTAACTTGAGGTTTATCGATTCATTTCGATTTATGGCGAGCAGTTTGGAAAAACTAGCATCATATCTGGATGACGGTGATATGTTGATTACACGCAGACACTGTAATAGTACTGAGGAGTTCAATTCGCTCAGGAGAAAGGGAGTATTTCCCTACGAATATATAGATAGTTGGGTGAAGTTGGATGAAAAACAGTTACCTCCGAAAGAAAATTTTTATTCAAAGTTGAATGACGCAGATGTTTCGCAGGAAGATTACCTGCACGCGGAGAAGGTCTGGGAGACATTTCGTATCACAACTCTAGGAGAGTACTCAGACTTATATTTGAAAACAGACGTTTTACTCCTAGCTGATATTTTTGAAAATTTTCGTCGGAGCTGTTTCTCCACATACAATTTGGATCCTTTGCACTATTACACCGCTCCGGGTCTCGCCTTCGATGCTATGCTCAAATGTACAGGTGTCGAGCTCGAGCTCCTGACTGACGTTGAGATGCTTCTGTTTATTGAAAAAGGTATTCGAGGTGGTGTAGCTCAATGTTCAAACCGGCACGCCAGAAGTAACAATAGATATATGGGTAAAGAGTTCAATCCAAACCAAGAAGAATCCTACCTCATGTACTTTGATGTAAATAATTTGTACGGCGCAGCGATGAATCAATATCTACCGTGTGGATCTTTTGAGTGGGAATACGAGTTGATCGATGTTTCCAATATCTCTAACGAATCTTCTACGGGATATATACTCGAAGTAGACTTGGAGTATCCTATCGAGCTTCATGAGTCACACAAAGATTTACCCTTGTGCCCTGAGCATTACGTACCTCCGAACGGTAAAAATTCCAAATTAATGACGACTCTTCTTCCGAAGAACAAGTACGTTGTTCACTATCAGAATTTGAAACAATATTTAAGTCTCGGTATGAAATTAGTGAAAATTCACAGAATCTTAAAATTTAAACAAGCACCGTGGTTGAAGTCGTACATTAACCTAAACACCGATATGAGAAAAAAGTCACGTAACGAGTTTGAGAAAAATTTCTTCAAATTAATGAATAATGCAGTTTTCGGTAAAACGATGGAAAATGTTAGAAAACAGAAAGATGTGAAATTAGTAACGAAGTGGGAAGGAAGGTACGGAGCGAAGGCACTCATCGCGCAGCCAAATTTTCACAGTTGTAACATATTTGACAATGATATGGTGATTATTGAAATGAATCGTACTAGGGTACGCTTCAACAAACCAATATACGCTGGATTTTCTATACTCGATTTATCAAAAATTTTTATATACGACTTTCATTACAATTATGTGAAAAAAACATTCGGTGATCGCGCAAAATTATTGTACACTGATACAGATAGCCTTTTGTATCAGTTCACAGTCCCTGACATATATGAATATATTAAACGTGACTTACACAAGTTCGATACGTCTGATTATCCAACCGATAATGTGTACGGGATACCATTAGCTAATAAGAAAGTGTTAGGTCTAATGAAAGATGAATGTAACGGCAAGATTTTGCTCGAATTTATTGGACTACGAGCTAAGCTGTACGCTTTCTTAGTATGGGGTGATGATATAGCGAAAAAGCGTGCCAAAGGAATCAAAGGATCTACCTTGCGAACAATCACGTTCGATGATTATAAAAATTGTCTTTTGCAGCTTCTAGATTTAGTGAAATCCCAATATTTGATTCAAAGTAAAAAACATGAAGTTCATACGATTTTACAAAAAAAAGTTGCACTCAGTTGGCATGATGACAAGAGGGTTATTCTTCCCAATACGACTGATACTTTACCTTGGGGTTATTGTAAACAGTAATGATAAGGATCGGAATAAGAATATATATGTATTGTGTACATTATTTTTTATTGAATATAATAAAGATTATACATCTGATTCAGTGATCCAGCTATTATGTGATTTATCGAAACCTAACCACTTTACAAATAGTTTATTTCCTCGCTTAAGCAACACTTTTTCCACAAGATAAATATCAGGGTGCTTGACTCTGGAGAGTTCCTCCTGATAGAAGCCGCCCTCGATCAGTTGATCCTGATAGTCTGCCAGTTTATAGGTGACAGGGTTGGTGTTTTTCACCTCAGTTATCGTAAATATTTCCGTCGTCCAATTGGGAGTATAGCCTTTTTCAAAAATGTGTTTACTCTTGCTGACTCGAACACTATCGCCGATTTTGAACATTTTCTGCAGCGTTCGATTAACTCGAAGTTTCCCGTAAACGTTCCGGAGGAGAGACTTTTCATGTTGGATGGTGACATCTTTCGGTTTCATTCGAATGGTTTGATGTTTAGTGTTGTTATAGGTTAAAACCAAATCGGATAGAATATGTAACCACTTGTAGTTTCCCTGGAGCGAGAACCGTTTCCACATCTTACCCTTCAGCGTGCGATTGAAACGCTCGCAGATCGACGCCTTCAGATTGCTGAAAGTCGAGTACATGGCGATGCCGTAGCGTTGCATTAGAGTTTCAAATTCACTGTTGTAAAATTCCTTACCGCGATCAACGTGCAATTTTTTTGGTACGCGACCCTGGTTCAGAACCAAATTCATTGCAGCCGTCACATCCTTGCCACTCTTGGTCTTTATGGGAACTGCCCAAGCAAATTTAGAGAAAATATCTATGATTGTCAACAGGAATTTGTGATCCTTGTTATACTTCGCGTAAGCCGACATATCCACGAGATCAGCCTGCCAGGTATCATCAACTCCTCGCATCTCCACGTGACGACGCGGGTAATTTCTCCTCGCGGGTTTGTGGAGCTCGTCCACTAACGCTGCTTTTTTATCGCTCATTTTCCAATGCGGTCAATCGCTTGTCCAATTGTGAAATTATTTCGGAATTGCGCAACGTTAAGTCTTGATTGGTTTTTTGATCCGTTGACGTACGTTCTAGGGTTTCTTTCAGATTCGATTCGAGACTTCGTATCATGAAATTGTTTTCAACCGTGTTCAGTCTCTCAATACGATTTATAAGATTCTCGCTGTTCACACGTTGCGTGTTGACGTTATCCTCAAACTGCGTCTCAAGATGTTGGATCCTCACGCTGAGATCATTCAACTCGTTCCGCAGAGATGCTGTAACCTGATACACGAGATGAACTTCTTGCTTCACAGTACTTTGTACAACTGTTAGGGAAGCCGCATCACTTCCGTCCACAGGCTCCGCAATATTGATAAGTCTCTTGTTATCTATATCGTATTGTCCATCGGAGGTTATTTTAAATCCGTCGCCGGGAGGTCCACGGCTACCCTGAACGCTACCACTCAACGTTAGTTGTCGACCGAACACATCAACGCTCATTTTAAAACTGAGGAGAGAGGTTTAGAAAGTGGATTAATAAATGATTTCAGCCTCACGCAATTCCTCAACAATGGCGATAATCTCATTCGAGTGGCTAGCGTTGCCAGCTGTTTGAGAAGCATAGAGTAAGCGAAGCCGATCCACGAGTTCGTTGATATCATCCCAGTAGACGTAGTCCATCTTCCTTCCAGACCTGGCGGTCAGGTAGCGAGGCAAGGCCTTGCCTGTTTTTTTTTGTATTCGAAGAAATTTTAGCGATAATATTCTTGTATTTATCGGTATTATCTTTGCGAATCGGTTTATTACGGAGAAAATACTTTCGGTGAGCGTTTGTTGCGGTAACAATTTCACGATACTTATCCAAATCGGTAGGGCTTACGATCGTATTGTTGGGTGACTTCTTGAACAATAATTCGAGCAATCCTGAGGTTTGAGGATAATCAGTATCACCAATGCGAATTACACCTTTCTCGAAGGTTACCATCGAATCACCAATCTTGAGAACGCCTCCTTTGAACTTGCGAACACCGTAAGAAGTATCCACATCTTTACCGCCCGTTTCCAGTAATCTGAGATATTTTTGGGATAAATTATCAGTATCATTATCATCTATCGAAGGAAGTTCCATCATAGAAGATTCTCCCTCAGGAAAAAAATTGTCGTCAGCAGCAGCTGATTCATTTTCCTCCTCGGTAGAGTCTTCGTACGCTGTTGCAAACGAATCGTCATCGTGGTTTGTTTCTTCTTTCATAGGTGGTTCATCGATTTCTCTTTTTATAGCTGGTTCGCGTTTTATTGTTCGATTTACCAGCGTCTGAAGAGGAGTTACCACGGGTTTGAAAACTTCACTCATAGCTTTTTCAGCTGTATCTCTACCTAACTTGATTATTTTATGCTTCCGACGAATCGCATCGCTCGCTTTTGCGATTTGCTTCAACACTTCTTTCTGTTGGCGAAAAGCGGCACTCTGCATGTTGAAGATTTTGAATCAACTGATGCCATACCGACATCTGTCACATATTTATAGCCACGAAACAGTCGAATCCCTTCCGGTATCTACCTTCGTTCAGTTCACTGTCCTTATCGATAACGACGAAACCATGTTTATCGTCATTCCAACACGCCGCACACAAGTCTCTGAACTGTGTGAAGGACATATCCGTGTTCACATGATCATCGTAAATGTGTTTGAGATTCATTTCATCTTGTCTAAACAGCACCAGCAGATTGGTATTGTCACGTACCAGATGTTTGGGAATGCGAGCGTACGTCTGACAGAGATAGAAAGAGTCGACGTCTCTGTGTCGCCCCATGCAAAAGTAGGCTCTGATATTGTCCTGTTTTTCGCACGCCACATCATCGAAAATCATAAGCGAATTTGATCGCGCGTCCTGCGGTCCGATGACTTGCTCGTGTTCGTTGAAAGGAAAATATCCCACACCCTTGACAGACTCGAGCAATCCTTTGAGAAACTTGTACTTCGGTTGATCGAGAGATTTCGAGTAGGCGTAAACGTTTTCAAATCTCAGACCGTTGGGGTGCGTTATAAGAGATAACAGAGCGTTGGTCTTCCCACAATTCGATGGACCGCAAATCACTGCGCGCACGCTGTTTGGAAGCAATGCACCGTGACGTTTTCCCCGCTTCTTCACATTGCGTTGCGCAAGATGATCGAAATTTATCACGGGTAACTTGGTACTTTGTTCCTTGAATTTCATCTTCTGGACAGAACACGTACGGAAAGCAGCACTGTCCGTTTCCAACTGACTGAAAAGAACCTATAAATGAGCGTTATATATGCGATTTGAATCAGTCGTTGCGAAACCATGGTCGTGCGCAAACGTGGCAAGGGTCTAGTGAACAGTATTATCAATAAACTTCCTGTGGAACTGCACGTCCCCGGCTACCAGTATTGCGGTCCCGGTACAAAATTACAGAAACGACTTGCGCGTGGCGATCCGGGTATCAATCCACTTGACGCTGCGTGTAAGCAACACGATATCGCGTACTCGAAAAATCGAGATAACATAAGTGCCAGACACGAAGCGGACAAGACACTCACCGAGAGAGCTTGGCAACGTGTTCTCGCTAAAGACGCGAGCGTTGGTGAAAAGGCTGCCGCCTGGGCAGTAGCTAACACTATGAAGGTGAAAACGAAACTTGGTATGGGTATGGAGAAGAAGAAGAAGAAACGGACGGTGAAGAAACGTGAGAAGAAAAGAGCACCGTTGAGGGAAATCGTTAGGGCGGCGAAAGCATCCATGAGTCCGGGTGCAGATGCTGTCAAATCGGCTCTCAAGGGGGCACGTGCAGCTGTGAAGAATGTGGGTGGGAAAAAGAGGGTACAATCTCCACGCGTACTACCTGTACCGAAAAAAATTGGTGGTTTTCTACCCTTTCTCATACCGATCCTCGCTGGGTTGAGCGCCACTGGGGCACTGGCTGGAGGAGCAGCCGGCGTGGCGAAAGCTGTAAACGATGCAAAGGCCGCTAAACGTGAATTGGAAGAGAGCAAGCGGCACAATCGGACGATAGAGGCGATCGCTCTGGGAAAGGGACTGTATCTGAAACCCTACAAGACGGGGTTGGGCCTCCACTTGAGACCAAAAAACGTATAAAGCTACCACATCGGGCACTCACTGACTTGGATCTGTTGAAGTACGCTAAAGCCATGAATATTCGATATTTCCGCGGAGTCTATATGAGAAATCAATTACCCAAAGGTGGACCTAGAAAGTTCGAGTCTGCCATTGTGAATCTTGACGATAAAGATGGCCCTGGAACACACTGGGTTGCGTACAAGAAGAGAAATAATGAAGTCATCTACTTTGATAGCTTTGGCAATCTACAACCTCCAGAAGATCTGATGAAATATCTCGGTGTTGGTAGCACTGTAATGTACAATCATGAACGATATCAAGACTATGACACGGTGGTGTGCGGGCACCTGTGTCTTAAGTTCCTCCGCGATCAGTTATAAAACGTTTTTCCGCGGGACTGAGAGCATCAGTCAATCATCGACTATCATGGGTGATTCCTTCACATTAACCTTATCTGGCACGTCCTCTGTACTAGAGGCTCACTACTTTCCACCGATTGAACTATCGTCATCCAGAAATTACACGTTGGGACTCGTCGAGCTGCTAACTTTCAACTCGATTCCCAATATCGACGAGGGGAACAACAAGTTCTACGCGGAAGAGAACGAAGTCGTCATTATACCCACCGGGAGTTACGAAATTGAGGACATCGAGGCTTATCTGCATAAAGTATTATCTAAGCGTGATGTCTCCATCAATTTACGAGCTAACAATAATACGTTGTGCAGCGAACTCAAGTGCAATCGACAGATTGATTTCAGACCAGCTGATTCGATCGGTCGATTGTTGGGTTTTACACCGCGTTTATTAGAGGCTAATATGACTCATACGTCTGACTTGCCGGTAGCTATTCTCAAGGTTAACTCTCTACGTGTTGAGTGCAACATCACCACGGGTGCATACATGAATGGGCGACAAGTGCACACCATTCACGAATTCTTCCCCATCGTTCCACCAGGATATAAGATCGTTGAAGTACCGTCAAACGTCATTTACCTTCCGATCACCGTGCGTGCAATAGATCATCTTCAACTGAAACTGGTAGATCAAGACGGACAATTAGTGAATTTTCAAGGTGAAGTGATAACCATAAGACTGCACGTGAAGTCGTAATGGGTATTGTTTTTGAGACTAAAGTTGGGGGAAGTTATAAAAGAGAACTACCATGCCACGAAAGAATCAGTCGCCGTGCACATCTCAAGGAGCTAACACATCAGAACCTTCAGTTTTTGAAGAGTCTGGGTCTCAGAATTCGTGGAAGAGGACTTTCCGGAAAGTAAAAGTACAATTTTGCTGTATCGTGATCGCCTGCTTCGTACCATGGAAGAAATCTTAACTATACAGAAGGCAATCGCCTTCGATGAATCCATTGCACACTACGAGACACATGCGCATCAACCATTCGCATCGACAACCTTCGAGAATAATGATGAAATTCGGATCGCTGTGCAACATCAGGACTTGTGTCTGCTACCGAGCAGGAGCTCTCTGCACGTGTATGGGAGATTGACCAAGATCGATGGACGCACTCCGGTTACCGCTACCAAACTCGTTAACAATACCATATGCCATCTATTCGAAGATATACGCTACGAGTTGAATGCTATCGAAATCGATCGTAGTAAGAACGTTGGTTTAACAACGCTTATGAAAAACTATATATCTCAAAGTCCTGGTCAGACATCTCTGCTGGAGAATGCTGGTTGGCTCACTAACGACGGTGATATATCCGATGGGAATGGATACTTCGATATATCTGTACCGCTGAGTTTGGTGCTGGGTTTTGCAGAGGACTATCGTCGAATCGTTGTCAATGCCAAGCACGAGTTAATTCTTACGAGATCCAACACCGATACGAATGCGGTTATACAAACAGCGACGGAACCCTTTAAAATTACGCTTACGAAGATTGAATGGATGATCCCGTACGTGAAGGTCTCAGATGAACGGAAAATTCAGCTGCTGAGTCATATTTCCACGGATGCACCTATTCCTATCAGCTTTCGCACCTGGGAACTGTACGAGTATCCGTTGTTACCCTCTACCACGAAACACGTCTGGGTCGTCAAAACTTCGACTCAACTGGAAAAACCTCGATACGTCATAGTGGGCTTCCAAAGTGCCAAAAAAAATAGTCTCACTAGTAACGCGAGTCATTTTGATCACTGTAACATTCGAGACATTAAACTTTTTCTTAACTCGCAAAGTTATCCTTACGGTAATCTGAATCTTGATGTTGCTAAAAATCAGTATGCTTTGCTTTACGATATGTACGCTAATTTTCAAACCTCATATTATGGAAAGGAGCCTGAACCGCTCTTGAGCAAGGCTAACTTTCTGAAATACGCACCACTCATGGTTATAGATTGTTCGAAGCAGAACGAGTCTCTGAAATCAGGTCCTGTGGACGTTCGTCTCGAATTCGAATCTACAAGTCCTTTTCCCCCGTTGACTTCAGCTTATTGTTTGATTTTGCATGATCGAATTGTTGAGTATAACCCGATTAGTGGTGGTGTGAAAAAATTAACCTGATGAATTTTCTTAACTTTGGATTAAAAATTGAGTCGATTTATAATTTTAAGCTTGTAATCGTTGTATTTTAAAGGATTTTTTGAGAATAAAAAAATTTATAACCTCAAACGTCACCATTTATTTTAATCTTAAGAAATATAGTTATTCTGCAACCACGAATATTAGCATCTAGTTAGCGAAGAAATTCTCGGAACTCTCAGCAATGAACGATTCTAAGAACGATTCATTTCAAAACAATGTATATCTTTGAGAATAAACAAAACAGGATCGAACCGGGCGCGATCACCGGTTCCCGGAAATCCGCGGCGCGCAAGCGCCGACCCGCCGGAAACAAAGACGGCGCTCACGACGGTTAGCAACCTGCGGAAACCTGCAGACGGGTGATGTCATGCGTCTGCCGGGTCATGTCATAAATCTTCCCCCAACCGGGTGAGGGTATCGACCCTTCCGGCAAAGGAGCTACCGCTAAGGTGTCACCAGGTCAGGTCATCCACCTTCTCGATGACGTCATCGATGTTCCAGAACCTTCCAGAACCTTCTGGATGATGACGTCATCGATAATGACGCAACACTTTCAAGCAGAAACCCCGCCCCCTTATCGATACCCCCACCCCTTGCCGAGGAGCCAGAACTCGAGCCCCGCCCCCCTCACCGCGACCCCCCTTGCCTATGAGCCAGAACTCTCCTTACCTATCTCGAGCCCCGCCCCCCCTTACCGCGACCCCCCTTGCCTATGAGCCAGAACTGTCCTTGCCTATCTACTTGTATTCAATCAGATGTGATCACTTTAGACCCAACGTTTTATTTACAAAGTTCTTGTATAAAATCAACAGAATGATAAATTTTGAAGAAAACAATAAACAATCAGAAAAGTAACGAATCAATGAATGAAACGTTGGGTCGAAAGTGATCACATCCGATTCATTACACTACAAACAAGCGCGCGGTACCAGATCCTTCAAAGCCCTCCACAGCCGTTAGGATTGGATTATTTTCCGACCATGGTTGTCTTACCTCAAAATGCTTGCCTTGGTAGCCCCAACATACCCTAGAAGTGTTGACAGAGTTGAAGGAAACACCCTGTATATCGTACATACATAAAATATATAAAATATCTCAAATATACATTCCTTTATATAGGCGCGCCTGGACTAATAAGAAGTTTATATCACTCCGTGCGTAAAGTGCGACTTTACGCACGCGAGCGTGCGTATAATCGGACTTCACCCACGTTTGTGATATAAAATTGGGTTCGATACATGTGCAAAAGTCGTTTTTCCACTCGTGAGATTGTCAACCTCGCTTTGCTCCGGCGACAAACCTCCCACTCGTGCGAAAACAAACCTTTTGCACTAGTATCGTAATATACTATTTCCGACTACTGTCTTTGAGCCATAAGAGCAGCAGCTATATGATCACGTTTCGCTATCCCGTCCTCTTCAAAGCCGTCGACATTGTCACGGAAATCAACGCCTTCTACATTAACTGCATCTCTCTGTCCTTCAGCTATGAAGTCTTCGAAACGGTCAATTGGGTCATCCAGACACAAATTATGTAATACACAGCAGGCCAGGATTACATACGGAATCTGGTCGTCACGATTCATGTCCAAGTATTTGAGACGTCTGAACCGACCTTTGTACAGTGCGAAACATCGTTCTATGCACTGTCTTGTTCGAGAAATCGCTATGTTCAAGACTGTTTGACTCTGAAAAAACAAAAAAACCATTGCTAATTAATGACTTGTGTAATATTACTTTCCTTTTTTATGATAAATGTATAGATAGATAGCCTAAAATGGTGAAAATAGGAAAGGGTACAAATAGAATTCGAATGAAATAAACATAATCGATTTAATTGAGGAAATCAATGATAAATTTGTGTATATTTTCCTTTTCTTTGTTTCGTTTGTAATCTTTACGTGTATAAAAATGAATATAATAATTTAAAAATCCAATTCATTCATCCTTCCATTCATCCATACCATTACATAAAATCCGTGTATATAATAAATTATTAACAAAATTAAATATCGGGTGATCCAATTGATATTGTTCAGTGTATAATTTTAAAATTGTATAATGTGTAAATTCTTTCTAGACTTCAAATTATCTTTCTTTGTTTAAAATGCGTCTCTCTCTCCAAAATAAATTAACAAAAAGTCTCGAGTATAATTCTCTGTTTGTTTCAGTATTGTTCAAATTGTTCTCTTTCATTTACGTGTCATTCTTTTAAACTTTCTTTTATTCTTTCATGTTTCGTCGTTTTCTTTCAATATTAACACTTATCTTTTATTAATCTGTTCGTACCCTACTGAAAAACTCTTTATGATAAAAGTGTTAAAAAAGTACATGATAAATCATATGATAAATCACAATGCGTTATGACCGAAATCACATTATGATTTATCACATGAATTATTATGTATTTTATTATGTGATTCTTGACTTCCGGTGTAACGGAGAACAAAGTAGCACGCACGATAGCTGAGGAGTGAGAAATAATAGTAAAAAGTAAGTCAGTTAGTCGTGCGAGTGAAGGAAGGAGTGAGGGCGAAGGGAAGGAAAGTGAGTGAAGGGATTACTGTAAAAAGGAAGGGAGGAAAGGACAAGAGAGACAAGGTGAAAGTGAAAGGGAGGGTGGCAGAGACAGACAAGGTTAGGGTGAAAAGAAGAAGAGCGCAGGCGCGAAGGTGGCTGACATTGAGACTACGTTAGTCAGGTTGGCTTGGACGGTGCACGGCATGCCGGGTAAGACCGGGGTAGTGGTGGGAAAGGTGAAGGGGCCGAGCGCAGCAGCGAAGAGACTCGGCACGGGAGAGAGTAGGCAGGGGGAGGGGAAAGGAGTGGTGGGGAGACCGTCAAAGGCGCGATTATTTGAAAGGGTCGGAGCGCATTTGTCGCCAGCGCTAGGCAAATTCCTAGAAGGAAATATAGAAGGAAATAAAGAGAAGGAGCAAGAAGAGAAAGCACAGGAAAAGAAGAAGGAAAAGGAGGAAATGGAGACGGAGGAGGAGGACAGGGGGGAGGAGAAGACAGAGAACGCAACAGACGGGGGAGAATGGGAGGAAGAGGAAGCGGGCGGAGAAAAGGAGAAAAGAAAGAGAGGAAGATCTTCGGAGGAGCGGGAAGGCAGGGAGGTAAAGTGGAAAAGAAGTGGGAGCAGGTCCCCGAGAGGAAAGGAAGGGGGGGGAAACAAAATGCTGGAGCGATTGCTGGAAGCGTACAGCAAGGGACAGGCGGCGACGGAGGCAAGCCTAAAGGATTTAAATAGGAAAATGGAAGCGGTGGCGGAGGGAAACAAGGAGACGAAAGAGGAGGTGAGAGATCTAGCGAGAAAGCTGGAACAAAAGAGTGAAGACTGGCAGAAAGAGAGGGCGGAGATGAACGAGAAAATAAGGAAGATGGAAAAGGAGAGAGAGGAGTGGGCAGAGAGGGAAAGCAAGGCAAGAAGAGAGTGGGAGAAAAGGATGGAAGAGAAATTGGAGTGGGAGAGAAACAAGCTCGAGGAGCAGGAGAAAAAGAAAGAGGAGACGAGAAACGTGTGGGAGAAAAGGATAGAAGAGAGAGCGGAAGTAGGAGGGGCAGCAGCGGAGCCGAAGAAGTTAAAAGAGGTGGAGGAAAGAATAAAGTCGATAGAGGAGGAGAACGAGAAGAAAGAAAAAGCGAAGAGAAAGAGAAACGTGGTGGTGAGGGGGCTGGAAATAAATGAAGCAGAGGACAAGAGGGGGGCCGCTATAAACGCAATAGAAACGGCGGCAGAAGGGAAAGTGGGGATAGAAGAAATAGAGGTCGTTAAAATAGGAAGGATAGGAGCGATAGTAATTGTTAAAATCAGGACGTGGGAGGAGAAAAGAAGGGTCATGGGGGGGAAGAAAAACCTGGGCAGAAGGAGGCTGTACATCGATGACGACCTGACATGGAACGAGAGAAGGGTGCAAGGCGCGATCAGGGAAAGGGCAAGAGAGTGGAAGCAGATGGGGCACACGACGAAAGTGGGCTACCGGAAGCTAAGGATAAACGACGTGGAAATGAGATGGGACGATGAGCAGGGACGACTGGTGAGCGCGACAACGGAGGGAGGGACTGAAGAGGAGGGGCAGGGGGACCGGGGGGAGTAGAGACGGAGAGAGAAGGAATAAAAGTCTTATTCTGGAATGTGGCGGGGTGCAGGGGCAAGGATGAGGATTTCTGGGAATACCTGGGGGGCTTTGATGTAATAGGATTAATGGAAACTTGGATAGAAGAGAAAGAATGGGGTGGATGGGAGAAAAGATTGCCGAAGGGGTGGGTGTGGAAAAGCCAAGCAGCAACGAGGGAAATGAAAAAAGGAAGAGCGAGAGGGGGAATAATTACGGGGGTGAGGGAAGAACTGAGGGGGGACGAAACAGTAGGGGCGGAAGTGGAGGGGATCCAAGTGAGGAAAATAAAAGTGAACAAAGAACAGTGGGATATAGTGACGGTTTACAATAGAGGGGGGAGAAAGGATTTATTAAAAGAAATAGTGAAACTAAGGAATGATGAAAAAGAGGAAAGGAAGATGGTAATAGGGGGGGATTTCAATGCGAGGATAGGAGAGGAGGGAGGGAGAGGGAGGGGGGTAGACGGGGGGGGAGACGACCAGAGAGGAGCAAAGGACAAAACAAAGAATGCGGAAGGGGGTGCACTACTGGAGGTAGCGGGGGAAAGAGGGTGGACGGTGCTGAATGGAAACTTACAAGGGGATGAGAGAGGGGAATACACATACGTGAAAGGGATGCAGAAAACGACAATCGACTACGCGTGGGTGAACGAGAGATCGTGGGAGGAGGTGAGAGACTTCAGGGTGGAAGCGAGGACAGAGTCGGATCACCAACCGATAAGAGTCGAGATAAAGGGGGGGGTAAAAAGAGGGAAGGAGAGAGAAAAGAAGAGGAAGGTGCAAGTATGGGGGGGCAGGGAGATAGAAGGATACAAGCAGAAAATTGGAGGAATAAGGTGGGAGGGAGTAACGCTGGAAGAAGAATGGAAAGAACTGAAGCAGAAAATAGAGGAAGCCACGACAATAAGAGAAAGGAAAGAGGAGTGGAAGATCGGAAAAAACGCATGGTGGGATGAAGAGTGCAGAAGGGGGAAAAAAGAGGTGAGGAGGGCGTGGAGAAGGACCAGGGACAGCGAGGACACAGCAGAGATAGAACGATATAGGGGCATCAGGAAAGACTACAAGGGCATGTGCGAGAGGAAGAGAACAGAGTGGAAAGAGGAGGAGGAGAGGAGGGTAGAAGGCATCAGAACGGAGACGGAAGCATGGGAATATGTGAACAAACAGAGAAAGAAAGGAGCAGGGATAAGCGATAAAATTAAGGAAGAAACATGGGTAGAAGTTTTCATGGAAAGCCTGGGAGGAACCAGGAGGAGAGAAGGGGAACAGGAAAGAGGGGGGAGAAGAGAGGGAATAAGGCGCAGTACAGTGACGGAAGCAGAGGTGATGGAGCAGATAGACAGGCTGAAGAAAAAGAAGTCACCAGGGAGTGATGGAATTAGGAACGAAGCGTGGATATACGGCAGAGAAATAATGGGGAAAAAGCTGTACAGGGTGGTGAAGGGGATATGGGAGGGAAGGGGGTACCCAGAAGACTGGAGAGACGGTATCATAGTACCAATCCACAAAAAAGGGAGCATAGAGGAGGTGAAGAATTACAGGGGAGTGACTCTCACGTGTACGGCGTACAAGGTATATACGGCGATACTAAATAAAAGGATAACGAAGGAGATGGAGGAGAAGGGAAAGTTTGGGGAAACACAGGCGGGATTCAGAAAGGGAAGAGGGACGCTAGATAATATATATATTTTGAATCATGTTATACAGAGAAGGATTGCGAAGCCGAAGGGGAAAGTGTTCCTAGCATTCATTGATTTGAAGGCGGCGTTCGATAAGCTGGACAGGAAGGTATTGTGGAAAACGATGGAGGAGAGGGGGATAAGTGAGGAACTGATAGAGAAAGTGAAGGAGGTCTACGAAGAAACGAGATGCAGAGTGAGGACCGGAGACGTGCTGTCAAGAAGCTTCTGGGTGGAGGAAGGGGTAAGACAGGGTTGCCCACTCAGCCCTACATTATTCAACATATATATTTCGGATCTGGAGGAAGTGATGAAGAAAGGGCAAGACGGGGGTGTGGTAATAGGAAGGGAAAAGGTATGGACACTAGGGTATGCGGATGACATAGTATTGATGGCAGAGTCACAGGAGGAAATGGAAGAAATGATGAGGAGAGGAGAAAGGTACTTCAAAAGAAAAAAGTTAAGGGTGAATGCGGAGAAAACAAAGGTTATGGTATGCGGAAAAGGAGGAGGAAGAAGAAAAGAAGTGGACTGGAGGTGGAATGGTAAGAAACTGGAGGAAACGAAGACAATGGAATACCTGGGATACAGGTTCACAAGAAATGGAAGGCAAGAGGAGCACGTGAGGGAAAGAGTGAGGAAGGCAAACCTGGCGATGGGGAAAATATGGAGCATCGGAGAGAGGAACTTCGCAGGGGATATGGGATGGAGGATGAAGCTTTTTGACTCAATAATTAAGAGTATATTGATGTACGGAGTGGAGATATGGGGCTGGACGGAGAGAGAGGAGGTGGAGAGAGTGCAGGAAAAGTACCTGAAGTGGATTCTAGGGCTGGAAAGGACGACACCGGGGTACATAGTAAGGGAGGAGATGAAAAGGGACAAGTTGAGAGTAATAGCGGGCGAGAGGGCAATGCGCTTCGAGGAAAAGATAAGGAGGGATCCGACAAAGTCCATGCTAAGGGAATGCATGAGGGAGGCAGCAAGGGATGGAGAGAGGGGAGAGAAATCGAGATGGCAGGAAGAGCGGGAAACATACCTGAACAGATGTGGAGTCAGTTCGGAGTGGGTAGGGCAGGCAAGACAGAGGGATGAGGAGGTGGGTGAGAGGCTGGCACAGAAAGATAAAGTGGTACAATGGCAAGAAAGACAAGGAAAGATTAACGATTCAAGGAGTGTAGCGAGGTACAAACGGATTCAAATAGAGGGGATGCCGGAATACCTAAGAAAAAGCAGAAATAGGAGAGACAAGGGGATAAGAACGATAGCAAGACTGAGATGTGGGAATGAAGAGAGAGGAAACAAATATTGGTTGGATGCAGAGGACAGGAAATGCAGGATATGCGGGGAAGAGGACGAAACGCTGGAACATTTGACAGAGAGCTGCGTTGGGGATCTACGATGGGAAGGGGAGATTGGAGACCTGGTTGGTGAGGCGGGTGCGGGAAGGGAGTGGGGCGAGAAGCTGGCGAGAGCCAGGCGTCGAGAGGTAGAAAGGAGAGAAAGGGTGAGGGGGGACGGGCAGCCGGGCGTCTGAGCGAGGGGTCGACCCGTCAGGCGGCCGGCGTCGCGCGCAGCAAGGGGGAGGGGAGCGGGAAGGGGGGCACCACAAGGCGGTTTGATTTAGTGGGGTTTTTTGTTAGGATTATGAGTTTGTTTTGTAGGGAAGGTTAGTTGATTGAGTATGGGAAAGTTTTGTTTAGATTTGTTAAGGAAAGGATAATAGATTGTAAGTTGAAATTAAAAGTAAGTTTAAGTTGAAATTAAAAGTAGGATTAAGAGAAAATGTAAGGAGATTTGTAAAAGCCGTAAGGCATTGCAAAGAATAAATATTATTACTATTATGTGATTCTTTAAATGGTCCGTAGATTTGTGTAAAAAACATACTTAATTTTGTAATTCATCATATGATTTTTCATATGATGATATTTCATGATGGAAAAAGAAAAAAAAAAAAAACCTGGACTGGGATCGAACCGACCACCGTCGGATTCGGAAGCAGACACGCTACCGTATGAGCTACGCCGCTCGATGTCAAGCAGTCGCAGTCTTTGGTTCATAAGCTTTGATATCATTACGTATACTTCCCAAGTTCCTTGGAAATGATTGAGATTCATGAGTCTAAAACTGCACAAGCATTGTATCGAGCGGCGTAGCTCATACGGTAGCGTGTCTGCTTCCGAATCCGACGGTGGTCGGTTCGATCCCAGTCCAGGTTTTTTTTTTTTCTTTTTCCATCATGAAAATATCATCATATGAAAAATCATATGATGAATTACAAAATTAAGTATGTTTTTTACACAAATCTACGGACCATTTAAAGAATCACATAATAAAATACATAATAATTCATGTGATAAATCATAATGTGATTTCGGTCATAACGCATTGTGATTTATCATATGATTTATCATGTACTTTTTTACCACTTTTATCATAAAGAGTTTTTCAGTAGGGTAGATTCTCAGCATCCATTTTGTAGTATTGCCTCGTCCTTTCGTCCATGGAATATCCTCGTTTTCTTCTTTAAAGATTTGTCTTTCAAGGAGAGTTACGATAACTGGTGCTTTGCAGAGATTCGTTGATACTTTGTTCACGAATTATGTCCTCATAATCGATGTTTGATGTTAAATTATGAACTGGTTATGTTCTTATTGAAAGTTTAATTTATAAGTACTTAATGGAATGTGAAACACGTCTTGTTTATTCGACGTCCTGGAGAGAAGAGAGCGAGCGGAAATGATTGTCCTCGCCACGAACCGTGTACGAAGCCTCGACACCATACGAGTTTACCTCAATAATCAAATTTATGTATTAGTCCTTGTTTTGATCTCTAGCGGGCTATTTGAATCGTTACAACACTCCCCCTTTTGTGAAAATTGAGGGTGTTTCACAATTTACACAAACACTCGTTCTGTCTTTTAATTTGTCTTTTATCACACACGTTTATCATAGTTCACTTTTGTCTTTTAATCTTTAGAAATCACTGATTCATCCATTACACACACATCCATCCATACAATCCATTCTCTTAAAATCTATTTTACAAATTTCTTAATCTCTTTTGTTTCTTCTTTCTTTTGTACACGAAATCTCGTCAAATTTTAGTCAACATTAAATCTAACCTAAATCACATAAAATTTTCGTCATTTAATCTAATGTAGAGTTCAAAGTCGATGATGAAGTGAAATCCATCGAGACTAGTACTAAAACAACCTATTTCTTTTCAGGTCTTGTCAAAAAAAAAAAAATTTTTTGTATACATATTATATACATTTACAGTGAATTCAGGTTACTAGGAGGTTTGATATTTGCGTAAATTTATTCTATTATAGGTACCTTTGATGTCATTTTCATTTTCTGGATTACATAACACGAATGCATTTTTTCCAATCGTTTTAATAATTTTGTAAGGTCCCTGATATATATGAAAAACTTGTGAGTTACTCGATCAGATGCATTAGATGGCAGTGGTACTTTTAGTAGAACTAAGTCGTTGATGTTAAGAGTAACTTTTGTTATAGCAGTTTGTTGTTTTTGTCGATTACGAAAATTTTTTATTAATCTTTCTTTAGCGATCATTATTTTAGTTTCATGAGTACTTTCTATGTTATTCGGATAAGAGATAAGCTTTTGAATTTGATCTATTGGTTTTTTACCAAAGTGAAGTTCCAAAGGAGTATAACCAGTACTGTGATGTGTAGTTATATTTAATAAATCTTGAATTTTTGAGATATACGTTCCCCACTTTGTATGTTGTTCTGAACATAAAGTTCTAAAAAGCCTACCTACTTCTCTCATAACTCTCTCGGTTGGATTTGATTGAGGGTGTCTAATACTCGAAAAACTTGTTTTAATACCTATATTATTTAAAGTACTTTTCCATTTATGTGCGGTAAATTGAGTACCATTGTCAGAAAGAATTCTATCAGGTTTTCCCATTTTTGGTATGTATGAATCTAAAATTTTCTTTAAACTAATCAAAGTCGTTGCTTTTTTTACAGGAAATAAATTTACATATTTAGAAAAATTATCAATCATTACAAAAATATACTGCACACCTCCAACAGATCGTGGTAATGGACCATAATAATCTACAGTTACTAATTCGCCAGGTCTTTCAGATTTTACCATTTCGTATTCACCTTCCATGCTTTTCGATAAAACTTTTACTCTTTGACATAAATCGCACGAATTTACATATTTTTTAATATCTTTTGTCATACCTTTCCAATAATAATTTTGTTTTAGATACTGTAATAGTATATTACGATACTAGTGCAAAAGGTTTGTTTTCGCACGAGTGGGAGGTTTGTCGCCCGAGCAAAGCGAGGGTGACAATCTCACGAGTGGAAAAACGACTTTTGCACATGTATCGAACCAAATTTTATATCACAAACGTGGGTGAAGTCCGATTATACGCACGCTCGCGTGCGTAAAGTCGCACTTTACGCACGGAGTGATATAAAGTTTTATATTGACCAGGGTGTCCTAATTTTGCATGAGTATGATGTATTAATCGATATATTAAAACAGATGGTACTACTATTCTCCATTGATCATTTTCGATATTATGTTGGAAAAGTATGTCATTGTGAAGTTTAAAGTGTACATCAGGTACATTGTTCGATAAATTCTTTAACTTTTGAGATATCCACGAGTCAGTTTCTTGCAAATTTTTTATATTTTTGAAATCTTTAATCAAAGTTTTATGTAAAGTCATATCATAGATTAAATTGTAATTCTTACTACTACTATTTACATTTGATATGTCCGAGTATGATTCTAAAGTTGATATTATAAGTTTTTCAGGTTCTGAGTCAGTTGTAAATTTACCTTCGGGATTTCTACTGAAAAAGTCAGCAACAATATTGTCTTTTCCTTTACAATATACCACGTCAAACGAATATTCTTGAAGTAATAGGCTCCAACGTATTAATCTTCCATTCTGAAATATGGTGTTTTTCAAAAAAGTCAAACTTTTGTGATCGGTAATAATTGTAAATGTTGCTCCAATTAAATACATTCTTAATTTCCAAACTGCATAGATGACTGCAAGCAATTCTTTTTCAGTAGTAGTGTAATTTATCTCTGGATTAGTAAGACATCTACTAATCACTGCTATTAAATAATGGTTTCCCTCGTCATTGATTTGATACAAAATTCCTGAAATACCCTTATCACTTGCGTCAGTTTGTAAATAAAAAGGTTTACCTGGTAATATGTAATGCAAAACTACTTCTTTCGTAAAATTATCTTTCAAATCTTGATATGCTTTCGCTAATTTTTCTGTCCATTCAAAAGGTACGTTATTTTTTAATAAATGTCTCAGAGGTTCTAAAAAATATGAATGTTTTATACTAAATTGACGATAAAAATTACATACACCCAAAAATCTCTGTAATTGTTCTTTATTCGTTGGTTCTGCAAAATTTTTAATAACATTTAACTTGTTTGGATCCGGTCTAATTCCATCAGGTGATAATATAAATCCCAAAAACTTTACCGATTGTTGACAAAATTTAGATTTTCCAAGTTTTAAAGTGAAATTATGCTGGAGTAATTTACTAAAAACCATGTCTAAATGTGCTATGTGTTCTTCAAAAGTAGGTGAAGTTATTAATAAATCATCAATGTAGCATGTCAAAAACTTGGAGTAATCATTTCCAATTGCTAAATTGAGAGCTCTTATAAATCCACTTCCAGATGTTTTAAGTCCAAATGGAACTCGACAAAAATGGTACAATTGTGATCCATGTAAAAATGCAGTATATGGCCTTGATTTTTCAGCTAGTGGTATTTGCCAATATCCATGAGTAAGATCTATAGTTGTCATAAACTTTGCACCGTGATGTTTTTGCAATAATTCAAAAATTAGTGGTGGTGATTCTTGATCTGATTCAATTACTTCATTTAAAAATCTCGCATCTAGACAAATTCTGATTTTATTTTCTGATTTCTTTATTATCCTCAAAGGATTACAATGTGGACTAATGGATCTTTCAATTATTCCCATTTCTAACATAGCTTTTATTTCCTCTTCTACCGGTTCTCGCAATGCTAAAGGAATTGGATAATATTTTCGAACAATTGGATTCGGTGATTTGACTCTTATTTCGTGTTGATATACTTGAGTACATCCGGGTTTATGAGAAAACAAAGCTTGATACTTTCTTAGAAGTGCACAAACAGTTTCAATCTGTGTTTTACTAAGCATCGTTAGACTTTGCACGATGTTTGGAAACTCTTCAAAAAAATTGTGGTCCTCCCCCTGTACTAAAAATTCTCTATCTTCTACAAAATTTTGACTTTCTTCTTTTCCGTCTACTTCCTCTACTCGACTTTCAAATTTATGATTTTCAATTGATCTTACTATACTAACGTCATCTTTTTCAACAATTAAATCATTTTCCAATAAATCAGCATTTACATATTCAATTTCTAAATCAATTTCATTTTCAATAGGGTAGTCTAGCTGTCGTTCTTCTTGAAACGTCGCATCAACTCCACAATTTTCTTCAACAATTTCAACAATTTCATCAATTTTATCAGTTTCATCATTTTTTTCTAAATCTAAACCAATATTACTTATATTTATTATTTGAATCACAGTAACTTCATTATCAGTTGAGGAAACCAATTTATTTAAAGGTTCCAAATCAAACAACACCGTTGGTACACAGATATGAATACCATTTACCTCTACAATACGATCTCGATAGTTCAATACGACATTGTTTCTCAACAACCAGTCATTACCAAGTATTACACAATTAGATAGCTGTGGAATCACAAGAAAAGAATATTCTATAACTTGATTAGCCAAATTCAATTGTAAGAAAACTTGTTTTTTCACATTAATAGCTTTTCGTCCAATAGCTGGGATTACGACTACTCTACTAACCGGAAGAATAGGCAAATTTGTTATTGTCATCAATCGATCAAAAAATTCCTCGGATATACAAGTCACCTGACTACCTGTATCCAAAAGGGCATGTACTTCAATTCCCGAAATTGATACTAATATATGTGGACATTTTGGCACAGTTAGCCTTGTATTTTTCTGATTATTTTCAAAATTACCAGTCACGTCATAAGATAGGTCCTTAACATAATCAAAAGGATCACGACACGTTATTGGACCTCGAGTCAACGTGCCGTTTATCAGTTTAAATTTTGTTGTTGATTATTGCTTCTACTATTGTTAATCATTGGTTGAGTGGTATAGTTAGTATACGTTTGATTTTGTCCGTAATACGTAGGTGGTGGAAACCTCGTGTTGGGTAAACAAAAATTAACAGCACGAGGTAATGTATTTTGAGAGTTCGCATAATAATTCGACATCCCGTTAGATTGACCATTCTGTTGATAATTCAAACTTGACTGTGTGTTATTCTTTTGAACTGTGTCGCTAACCTTGTATGTGTTGCTATGCGAATTTCGTTGTTTTTCACGTTCTCTTTCTTCATACGTTAAATCTAGTTGAGCTAATGCTGCTTCAACCACACTATTATCTGACAAATCAATAGCAACTAGCATTTCTTTGACTCTGACAGGCATTTGTTGAATAATACTGTAATTTATCTCATAATCAGACAATTTCGGTTCGAAATATTGAGCTTCCTTAGTTTGCTTCAAAAAGTACATTTGCAAATTATTTTCACTTGGTTTAAATCTACGCATAGACCAACGATTTTTTTCTCTGATTCTTATCGCTACAGAATAAAACTCTTTCAGAAAAGCAACTTTAAAATTTTCGTAACCGATAAATCTACTTCTTCTCCCGTCTAACCAAATTCTCGCTCTACCATCCAATGCACTGTGAACAACCAACAACCTTTGTTCTGTGGGTACATGTTTTACCGTAAAATATCGTTCTAAATCATTTATAAATTCTTTAGGATTCGTGTTATCTTCCCCAGAAAATTTAGGTACTTTTATCTCTATATGAAACGATTGCAAATGACTTATCAATCCTCCTACTAACCTTCCTTCGAGCTGATTTTGCTGATTTGGCTCTGCAGCTGACAGTCTTTCAACCAATTCGCGCTGTCGATCATTTTCTGCTGTTAAACGTCGAATTTCTGCATTCAATTCATCTCGGTTTTGTCTTTCTCGTTCTGCTTCTGCCAATTGATCTGCTAATCTTTGTCGTTCTAGTCTCAATCGATTCAGTTCATCATCTCCATTGCCTCCAGTCGCATTTTCCTCATGCTCCACCATCGTTACGTCTAAAATCTTTCTTCTTTTCCGTGTTGATTTCGGTCTAGAAACAGGCGTTCTTTTCATTTAAACTGTACTATACTATGAACTAAAATTAAAATTGTAAATTTACATCCATTCATCACACCCAGATAACAATCGTGCGACGCACGTTAGCCTCACGGCGTGAGAGTCACGTCGTGCATGTTGAGACGCATGATTTGTGCTAGCACTCGCCGCGACCGTGCGACGCACGTTAGCCTCACGGCGTGAGAGTCACGTCGTGCATGTTGAGACGCATGATTTGTGCTAGCACTCGCCGCGACCACGTGATGGAAATTGAGTGCGAGCATAATGAGTCGCATTTCGCCATACAAATTATGATAGTTCATAAAAATCGAAATACGACGTGAAATTATTATGTTCGATCACTATCATAATAAAACTGAATTTCATGCATTTGGAAAAAGATAAAGACAATGAAAAATTTGTGTACGTACTGTATGCGTTATATTTGTAGAGTAATTATATGCGTCAAAAAAAAAATTATGTGAAATTTTATGCGCATTTAAAAAAAATATAATAATGCCAAATTTGATGCATCCAAAAAAATTCAAAAAATTGATATTAAAATTAAAATTTCATGCGCATTTAAAAAAATGTAATAATGTGAAATTTTATGCTTTAAAAAAATGAAAGACCAATGAGAGAATTTTCACGTATTAAAAAAAATGAAGGAATAATGCCAAATTTTATGCATCTAAAAAAATGCAAAAAATTAAGATTAAAATTAAAATTCCATGCGCATTTAAAAAATATAATAATGCGAAATTTGATGCGTTTGAAAAAAATTGAAGAACAATAAGAAGTTTCCTGCATTAAAAAAAAAAATGGAATGATGCTACATTTTATGCATCCAAAAAATTTGGAAAAAAAAGATTACAATTTCATGCGCATTTAGAAAAATATAATAATGCGAAATTTCATGCGTTCAAAAAAATTGAAGACCAATGAGAACTTTCATGTATTGAAAAAAAATAAAGGAATAATGCCAAATTTTATGCATCAAAAAAATGTGGAAAAAAAAATTAAAATTTCATGCGCATTTAGAAAAATATAATAATGCAAAATTTCATGCGTTCAAAAAAATTGAAGACCAATGAGAACTTTCATGTATTGAAAAAAAATAAAGAAATAATGCCAAATTTTATGCATCCAAAAAATTTGGAAAAAAAAGATTAAAATTTCATGCGCATTTAGAAAAATTTAATAATGCGAAATTTCATGCGTTCAAAAAAATGGAAGACCAATGAGAACTTTCATGTATTGAAAAAAAAAAAGGAATAATGCCAAATTTTGTGCATCCAAAAAAATTCAAAAAATTCAAATTAAAATTCAAATTTCATGCGTATTTAGAAAAATATAATAATGCAAAATTTGATGCGTTTAAAAAAAAAAAACAATAAGTTTCATGCGTCTAAAAAAATGAAAAAACAATGAGATTTTTCGTGTATTCCAAAAAATTTGAGAATATCGCCAAACTTGATGCATCAAAAAATGTATAATGATGCAAAATTGTATGCGTTTGAAAAAAGGAAAGAACAATGAGAAGTTTCATGAATTCAAAAAAATATAAGAATAATGCCAAATTTTATGCATGCAAAAAAAAAACAACAAAAAACAATGAAATGAAAAAAATATGATAATGCTAAATTTTATGCGTTTAAAAAAATATACAAATAATTTTCTTAGTAAAAATTATACTTTAGTGCGACGTTACAATTCTTCGTGAGTTAAAGTTCATACTAACAATATAATTATTGATTTGAGTTCAAAAGAAATAATATTATTTCAAAAAGCGCGCGGCAATTGCTGCAGTATACTGTGTATGCCCGTTGGCAGTCGGCGAACGCCCTACCGGCAGTCTGCTTACCGGTTATTCTCGACTTGTTTGCGTCTTGTGGGAATTCAAGTATGTTTCAAAAATCTGGAATATACTACGAATAAAGAAGCTTGTGTCGACACACCTTGTGGTAAGTACACACGTATTGAATCAAAATAACCACATACCTACAATAAACGTGACGTACGTAACGTGGTAGTGTATATAACCTCACTTTTCAATTGTAAAAATTCAACTGTTCCTACTCATCATGTCGCGTATGCATTTTGTTTATAGGGAAGATGCGAGAATTTCTCAACTGTGCCCTGAAAGAAACCATGTCGGATGAACTGGTAATAGTATATTTCGATACAAGTGCGAAAGGTTTGTTTTGAGACGAGTGGGAGGTTTGTCGCCCGAGCAAAGCGAGGGTGACAATCTGACGAGAATAAAAAACTTTCGCAGATGTATCGAACAAAATTTTTCATTACAAACGCACGTAAATTCCGATTACACGCACGCTTGCGTGCGTAAAATCGAACTTTACGCACGGCGTGCGGAAAACTCCTTTACGTGGCCTGGTGGGAAATCGAGTCAGAAGTTTGGTGACACGAAGATTTGTTTTATACTGTCAGTATTATTTTGAAAATCTTATACTACGCAGCAGGCATTCCATATCAGCTCGACCAATATGTTTGTTCGACCCTGACATTTTTTTGTTCTTCGTCCAAGATGGTCACGTTTTCTACTTAAATACCTCAGAACCTTTCAATGGTAAAAAAATGTTTCGGTGATTCTTGAGTTGCAGTTTTACTATTTGATTTTCTATATATTTTGACCAGTTATCACGCTTGCAGAATCGTTTAAGAAAAAAGAAACGATTAAAACTTATAAGTTTGTGAGGTTTTACTATTCACAGAAAAAACAGGTGGATAAAATTCAATTGGGTTGACATAGAATGCCCCATAGTTATTTCGCGCGATTCATGAAAATACGTCCCTTGTTCTCTTATAGTATCAGCAAAGAACTGTCCCTAATTCAGGGGTCCTGATAATAAAGCGGAGTTCAAAACAGAAATGCTGGAAGTTTTGCGCATAACAAAACAAAGATTTCGTAAGCTCTTGAAAAAGTCCCAGCCAGCAGAACGAGAAGTTGACGAAAGAGAGCAGAACCTTCTGCAGGAGATCAAACGATTAGAAAACCCGATTGCCAATGAGAGCTCTGACGACGAGCGTGTTGACGGAGAGGCAGAGGCAGAGGAGGACTTTGATGCGGACTTAGAAACCGATTTCGAAGGAGAGGAAGAGCAGGACCTTGGAGTAGACGACATCAACGATTAATCATATATCCAGACTAGTCGATATCATTGTTTCACAATTTCGACTTTCATTTCTTCTACCAAAGCGTTACTAAAGATTAGTAGTATAACTTGCATATATTAGCATTGAAAATGCTTCTACTTTGGGTGTCTTTAGAAAGTACAGGAGACAAATCGTGGATGTAACGTTTTAATTGTTGCAGTCGCATGTAACGTTTTAATTGTTGCAGTTGCATGTAACGTTTTAATTGTTGCAGTCGCGGAGTGGATGAATATGGTGGGCATGGGAAGTATGAAAGTTTCTTGTTTTGATATAAACAAGAGAACCGAATGTGGATTATGGTTAGTTATACCGTCATAGTCGAAATGTCATCGAGTACGTCGCAAACTGACAACTAACCGCGATGGATGGAATGAATCCTAGTACTTCGAGAACACAAACTAAGACAGATATACAATTAAAAATGTAGAACGAATGAGTATTAATAATTCTAAAAAATGACATGAATAAAATGTAAAAATGTTTAACAAATGATTATTATTATTTAAAAAAATTTGGAACAATTAAACCGTTTGTTTGAAAAAAAAACGTAATTTTTCGTGAACAGTGAACCCTAGGGATATGAACCTAAAACTGGCTAGGCTAGTGACAGCCGAGCGTATAGTAATTTAAAAAACATTCTCAATGCCCAAGATTCTTGCCCCACGGGTAAAATCTGTAGATTTTATATTATGTGATATTATGGATGTGATTATAGCAGTATATACTTACTATTAACTATATATAATTTAACTGTGATTTGAAAATAACTATTTCATGAATATATCAAAACTGTGAATAAAATATGACAATGTTCATTTTATCGTATATGTTCATTAATTGTTCATTTTATCGTATATACCATATTCCGAAAATTAACGTACGAACAATCATCATTTTACCGAGACGGCGTGCAAGCGATATGCGTGGCATGCATGCGACAATCACGACGTGCGTGCATTATGCGTCGCAATTGATGACACAGCTGAGTGGTGCTATGAGCTCACGCTGTGCGGATTAATCCGCACGCGTGAGAGTGTATACGCACTCACTGTGCAGACATTTTGTTATCTGGGCACATACTTATTGGAATTCGAACCTAAACCGTTGGGCGCCAATTGTAATATTACTTTCCTTTTTAGGCACGATCGTTGAAAACGGAGTGCCTTATACATTTGCCATCGCTAAAAACGTCGGATCGAGTAAAAGATCTGAAATCATGTAGGGAGCACGTTTTGGCACCTGGGTAGTCGTTTTCGAGCATTTTCAAGAGTGGTGTATGTGACCCCCCCATTTCTTGTAAACAAAGTTTTAGCCAAACCACCGAACCGATTTTGATGAAATTTGCAGGACATAGTGTTTTCACCCTGAAGATGTGCAAGTGACTTTGTACACTCGATCCGACTTCCGGTCTAGAAACGGCGGTAGCTAACTTCGTCAATTTTGAAGATAATACAACGAGCTTTGAAATACCGTCTTTTGGTCGGAAAACATAATTTTAGGAATTTTTCGGGATTTTTCCGGCACCCGCGTCTGGGTGCTAAATCTTCCAAGTTTCTTGTAAACAAAGTTTTAGCCAAACCACCGAACCGATTTTGATGAAATTTGCAGGACATAGTGTTTTCACCCTGAAGATGTGCAAGTGACTTTGTATACTCGATCCGACTTCCGGTCTAGAAACGGCGGTAGCTAACTTCGTCAATTTTGAAGATAATACAACGAGCTTTGAAATACCGTCTTTTGGTCGGAAAACATAATTTTAGGAATTTTTCGGGATTTTTCCGGCACCCGCGTCTGGGTGCTAAATCTTCCAAGTTTCTTGTAAACAAAGTTTTAGCCAAACCACCGAACCGATTTTGATGAAATTTGCAGGACATAGTGTTTTCACCCTGAAGATGTGCAAGTGACTTTGTATACTCGATCCGACTTCCGGTCTAGAAACGGCGGTAGCTAACTTCGTCAATTTTGAAGATAATACAACGAGCTTTGAAATACCGTCTTTTGGTCGGAAAACATAATTTTAGGAATTTTTCGGGATTTTTCCGGCACCCGCGTCTGGGTGCTAAATCTTCCAAGTTTCTTGTAAACAAAGTTTTAGCCAAACCACCGAACCGATTTTGATGAAATTTGCAGGACATAGTGTTTTCACCCTGAAGATGTGCAAGTGACTTTGTATACTCGATCCGACTTCCGGTCTAGAAACGGCAGTAGCTAACTTCGTCAATTTTGAAGATAATACAACGAGCTTTGAAATACCGTCTTCTGATCATGAATCGAAATTTTGGGAATTTTCGGGGGATTTTTAACACTATTTCAAAACAAACCAGCACTGTGCGATCGTGCCTTACGCAAAAAAGCGATGAGCTTTTTGGCTAAAACCGGCTAGTTTATGATAATAAATGTATAGATAGATAGCCTAAAATGGTGAAAATGGGAAAGGGTACAAATAGAATTCGAATGAAATAAACATAATCGATTTAATTGAGGAAATCAATGATAAATTTGTGTATATTTTCCTTTTCTTTGTTTCGTTTGTAATCTTTACGTGTATAAAAATGAATATAATAATTTAAAAATCCAATTCATTCATCCTTCCATTCATCCATACCATTACATAAAATCCGTGTATATAATAAATTATTAACAAAATTAAATATCGGGTGATCCAATTGATATTGTTCAGTGTATAATTTTAAAATTGTATAATGTGTAAATTCTTTCTAGACTTCAAATTATCTTTCTTTGTTTAAAATGCGTCTCTCTCTCCAAAATAAATTAACAAAAAGTCTCGAGTATAATTCTCTGTTTGTTTCAGTATTGTTCAAATTGTTCTCTTTCATTTACGTGTCATTCTTTTAAACTTTCTTTTATTCTTTCATGTTTCGTCGCTTTCTTTCAATATTAACACTTATCTTTTATTAATCTGTTCGTAGATTCTCAGCATCCATTTTGTAGTATTGCCTCGTCCTTTCGTCCATGGAATATCCTCGTTTTCTTCTTTAAAGATTTGTCTTTCAAGGAGAGTTACGATAACTGGTGCTTTGCAGAGATTCGTTGATACTTTGTTCACGAATTATGTCCTCATAATCGATGTTTGATGTTAAATTATGAACTGGTTATGTTCTTATTGAAAGTTTAATTTATAAGTACTTAATGGAATGTGAAACACGTCTTGTTTATTCGACGTCCTGGAGAGAAGAGAGCGAGCGGAAACGATTGTCCTCGCCACGAACCGTGTACGAAGCCTCGACACCATACGAGTTTACCTCAATAATCAAATTTATGTATTAGTCCTTGTTTTGATCTCTAGCGGGCTATTTGAATCGTTACACTTGATAATCCTAAAACCATTGCTAATTAATCACTTGATAATCCTATCTCATAATGTTGCCCGTGTCTAACGGTAGTAAAATGTCGTAGCCTGATACAAAGTCTATGCGAATGCCACAAAAAATTTATCCTTCGATAGCATATCTTAAAATGGATATAAATTTGAAGCGTTATTCAGCTGGTGGTACGAAAAAACCGTGATACTCCCACAGACATGAAGCTCATTGGACCATGCTGCGGTCGAAACATTCTGAATTATAAATTGATGAATAGAAATAACTGTCACACTAATCATGATTCTCGAACCCGACTTGTAACGCTATGAACTAATGTCTGAAGGAAAAGCGTACCGGCAACATATTTCCGAGGTCTCAGTACGGTGGTATACACCATGACAGTACGGGATAAGCCTTGTCCCCGATAATGTATTCCTCTCCCGGAAAGAAAGCAGCTTTGTTCTGACGGACCTCCATCCACAAATCCGAATTCCTGAATATTCTTAGGTCCCCGACAGACCCAGCATACCCAGCAAAGCAATCTGTGAACTTGAGGTCTGCATCACAGACACCTTGGAGTGTGATTGCAAAGCGTTTTTTTCGCGTTATATAAAATCGGGCATCAACCTGTAACAAGAATAATTGTATCACATCTACAAACGTCACTTCGGAGAAAGATATCACTCGTTGTCATTGCTAATTGCTCAGGACAGGTTCAATCCAGTTCAGTCAGGTAAAAAAGAACGATTATTATTGGCTTGATTTGAAGTGTCTACTAATGATAATTTGCTGTACTAATCTGGAACACCATTAGGAAGGGGGTGTTTCTGACGAGGACTGCAAATTGCTGTGGAAACGTTGAACTGAACGTTGAACCATCAATACTTGTTCTTTTCACCTGACTGCTGCATCAATTTCTTCCAGATAGTCTTAAACCGTATTTTTGTGATTATTACAAATGTTGTATACCATATGCTTACTTTTGGAGCTTTGATTTCAATGTGTGTACCATCGATTGCGCCGATCACACCTGGCAATTGTGCAAGCC
>JAEUYN010000275.1:0-41939 GCA_018257835.1 Euura lappo | reverse complement strand
AAATACTCCTCAACTATTGAACATAGACGAAAAACGCATAGGACCTTTTCGATAGATAATTGTGAAACCTTCATCTTTGGTTTCCACCTTCATATTGATATCAGGCTCGGCTCACGAGTTACGAGCGGAAAACTGATTCCATGCTTCCTCTCGGACTTCCTACGCACTTTCGACAGTAAAATACTCCTCGACTAATGAACATAGACGAGAAACGCAGAGAACCTTTTCGATAGAGAATTGTAAACCCTTCACTCTTGGTTCTCACCTTCGTATCGATATCAGGCTCGATTACCGAGATATGAGCGAAAAACTTTCTTTTCACGTCCTACGCGCATGCGCAGTGAGGTCTAGCTCCATCTAGCCAATTTATAACCTCAAATTTCCTGCTTTTTCATTACTTTCTTTTTGTTCCTCCCATCACGCCCATTCTCATCTAGTCATCCTCCTCCATTTTCACCATAAATTACTACTAAGCCTACTTCGTCTCATTTCTTTCCATTTCTTCCTATTAGTCACTATCCACACTAGCTAACCCTCATTATAACTTCCCCCCATCTCTCTATTGTATCACTTTTGTATTTTTTTTTTTTTTTTTGTAACCTTTTTTGTAATTGCTACATTGCCCAAAGGCCCACTAGGCTACGGCATAATAAACAAATATACATACTTTCATTATTCGTGGCAAGATATAGAATGTCTGATGATCGTACACCGTTTTTTATGATTCAACGTTGAAATTCATCGTTTGTTTCCGAATCGCCAAAAAAAAACTCGGAAAATTCGACCTCGACATCTTCAATCTTGAAGAAAATTTATTAATAATTGATCTGTGAATTGATTAAGTTGTTTTCCAGTGAAATACAATGTTTTCTGGAATTTTGGTCAAGATCGAAGAGGTCGAGGTCGAATTTTTCGATTTTTTTTACGATTCGACGTGGAATTATTCCGAGAATTTTTCTTTTATTGTGGCTTCTGTCAAATTGGATTTAACGAACGACGATAAATCTCGCGATAATGACGGTCAAGCACCACTCAACTTCCGGATCTTGATTGGGATCCTGAATTTTAATGATCGTGTCGTGAATTTTGACGTGCTGCACCCGAGTTTGCGTAAGACGAAAACGCTGGGTGGTATAAAACGGGCAATTCTACTTTGTGAGGGATACTTTCTGTGTGTGGGTGGGTGCCCTTAAGTAAAGGGAAACATTAAACCGTGTGACGTTGAACGTCAGGGCGCGTCTGACGGCGAGGGCTGTCAGCTGTGAGCGACGCGTCTCTCTCTCCCTCTCTTCCTCTCTGCATCGACTTCTTTTCTCTCTTGTCCCGGTAACCCCTAAACCACCGTCAACGTCACCGTCACCGTCACCTCGCTCTTGGCACCCCGCCCTATACCCATTATCAATGCACAGACCTTGGCTCTGCCTCTCGCTTTGGCCTTAGTCCTACTATCCAGCCCTTCGTTAGCCATTACGGTCTGAAACTCTTAAGCTTCTTTCTTCAACTTTTTTTCTCCATATCTCGCTTCCGGTTACTTCTAGGAGAAAAATGGTCTAGACCAACTTTGAAGCTTATCCAATTCCCCACCAGAAATGTTATTACGGTTTTTAGTCTGTGATCAACCGTTTGGAAGATACAGCCTTTAAAAACTTGACTCATTGGTAGAAGCCTAAAATATTGTAACTATTGACTCTTCAGCGTCATTAATCTATTAATCTCTCAATATCTTGCTTTCGGTTACTTCTAGGAGAAAAATGATCTAGACCAACTTTGAAGCTTATCGAATTCCCCACCAGAAAGGTTATTACGGTTTTTGGTCTATAATCAACCGTTTGGAAGATACAGCCTCTAAAAACTTGACTCATTGCTAGAAGCTTGACAATTTTTAACAAAAATTAATATTGACCTTCTAAAAATTCTTTCAATCGATTCCTCGAGCCTTTCGTGTAGACAGAGGGTACGAATTCTAAGGTAGTAGCTCCTATACACTTTCATTTCAGATGAGAAAAAAACCCTCGCGTGCCTGTATATATTCAGGGGTACACTCCTGTATAATCCTAGTTTTCAAGGCGTGGCTCTCTCTCTCCCTGATATACAACCCTTCGATCTTCGTTGATATCTCACGCAATAATTCAGCTACAACGTTGAAGTAAAAAGGAGAAAAACAAAAATGACTTTTAATGAAGCGGAAGCAATGGATTTCACACAATTCAGTCTGTTTCAAAATGCAATTCAGACTGTGATAAAAAGCTGTAAATTTTCGAATATTCTAATTACGAGCTTTTAATGAACCTAATAAAAGTCCGGAGACCAAAGATTACCGAGGTAAAAGCTGAAGAATGATTCTGTAACAGAAATTCGGGTTAGTTCATCAATTATTATCCCTTAAAAAATATTTACTGCACATTTGAAGCTTTTTTGTTCCAATTTTGTTGGCAATTATTTTTACTATTTGACACAGAAAAGAGCGAAAATTGGAGAATTGCGTTATTTTCGCCACTTTGAGGTATTATACTTGTACAGAAAATCTGAAATGCACTCAACCTAATTTGCAGACGTCTGGTTCGTTTATTTCAAAGCCTTGGTTAGACGAAAAAAAATTCAAGCCCCATTTTCAGTCTCCATAAAACCTCTGAAGTAGGTGCCGACGTTTTCTTCTCAACAACTTTTTTTCAGTACCTACCTACCCCCTTAATTCTTGCTAAACTCGAATTTTTCACAACGTATTCAAACTCCCGAGACGACAATTTTTTCAAAACTTTCATTTTATGCACACATATCATTTTCATTTTATTTACTTTCTCATATGAAACAAAAAAAAATCACTTCTCGGTTACAACCTCAATTCCTCTTGAAATCTTATGAAAGACAAAATTAGAGAGTTGGAAAAGCTCGGGGAGAATCTAATTTGCTTCGTTGCATTTTTTTTCCCTCTAAAAAAAAAAAAATTCACAGAGCTTCTAGACGAAATTATAATCACGTTATGTTCGCAGAGATTCAATTTTGTAACCCAGGAAGCTTGAATGTATTTGAAACCTCATTCTAATCTCCTACGAACGGAATATCAACTTCGTAATTAACTATTATATTGCTTTAACGCTAATAAATCATACGGTGTTGAGAGAATCCCGGGGGGGGGGACGAAAGGCTGATTAAAATCGATTTAGCCTAGGGGTAAAAAGCTCAGAGAAAATAGACATGCGAGAATTTGATTAGAACGAGAGACAACTGTTTCACCCCAAGTTTAATTTTTGGCTCACCACTATTTATTCGAATTTATATTTCAGTGAAAAACAAAAGAAAAAGCTCAGTAAGCTCCGTCAATTTAAAAACAAAACATAAAAAGGTTTACGATTTTGAATTCTTGATTTATTTGAAGGGTTTTTTCTTCTCCATTTTTTCTCATTTTTCATTCATGATATCGAAAAGTTTGGCTGAGATTCGTGGATTTTTTGGAACACGAAAGAAGCTGTGAAAAGCTTCGCAGTTCTTGATTGATTTTAGAATTTTTTTTTCAGCCTTCAAGCTTCTCTGACTCTTCGAGTTTTCAATTTTTTGAATGGCAAAAGGTTCGGTCTTTCACTTAATAGATTTTTCAAAAATCAGTCGCAAGCTACAAAAATGTTTGATTTTTGATTCTCGATCAATTCCGGAGGTCATTTTTAATTGAAGCTCTATCGAATTTCACTGGCTTCTGAAATCTTTCGATTTACAATTTTGAGTGCAAAAATTTTCAGTTGTCACACTTCTTAGATTTTACGAAAAGCACTTAAAAGCTCGAAAATTTTTTAATCCAACCTGATTTCAATTTCTAATATTTTCTATCTGGCTTGTAGATTCTTCTCTCGATTTACGATTGAAAACGTCAAAACTTCGAGGTGAGCTTCGTAGACGATTTTTTGAAAAAATAAACGATAAAAAGCTCCTGTGATTTTTACTTTTCTATTAATTTTGAAGGATTAATCCTCGTTCTTCAAGCTTCATTTACAATCTGGGTTGTAGATTATTTCGGTTTTTAATTCGAGATTCGAAAATATTAGTTAAGCTTCGTAATTTTTTGATAGAATTCATCAAAATCTTTGTAGCTTTTGATTTCTGACTGGTTCAAGACAAAAAGAATATTCAATAATTCTAAGAACAAGATTCGATCAATCCTCGAATAAAAAGCTTCTAGATTTTTTATTCATGACCAATTTCAGGGTTTCTTATTCCTCAAAGCTCCATAAAAGAATAAAAAATGATACAAAAGCTTCGAGATGCTGTCAATTTTGAAAAACAAATACTGATAAAAAAAAGCTCCTTCGATTTTCTACCTATAATATCATAATGGCTCTGAATAAGGAAGCGAGCAGATTTATCATCGTTGACAGAGTAAAAAGTGGGAAAGGCAGTCTTAATTAAGCAGCCAGACGTTGTGTGTTGAAAATTTATACAATTAAATGTAATAACTCCGGCGTTGTTTCAGCTTGGATAATAAGAGGAATAATTATTATTTTCGCTGAAGAACGAAGAACAATTTAAAAATAATTGCTCCTGTCTCTCGATATTTTTTTCCATCGTAAAAAAACTTTATAAAACTATGTTTCTATATTTGAAAAAATATATATCGATTAGTGAAAAATTGGATATAATTAGTAACCAAATTCGTTGTTGAAAATTTTCAAAATCTTGAAGAGAAAAAAAATATTTGGGTTTGGGTCTCGTCTCGTCTCGTCTCCTACATACGTGTAACCTAAAATTAGACAGTTTTATCTATTTATACAAGACGTAGTCACTGCAGGCGCCAAGATTTTAGACGGACAGGTGTAGCCTGCGATTTACGTAACCTTAGGTAAATTTAATATCATATTTGCGTTAGAAATTTCACACCGTCGGATAGCAACAATAATCCACCACAAAAAACAAAATTAACAGTGTGATTGAGTATAGAAGAATTTTGTTGTTGTCGAATGAAGTCTTCACTCCGAAATTTTTTAACAAACGTTTTTTTATCGTTCTGTCACTCTCATAAAATCGCCCCAGTCGTTATACGAATTCTGATATTTTGGGTATTGAAGAGTGACATTATTCACTCTCCTGAAGTGATACGGTCACACTCATAGAGCCACATAGGCATTCTTTCAAAGTCACCCCAGGCTCTCTCAGAGTCTGAGTATTTACTGATCGCAAGAGTGACGTATTGACTCTCGTGAAGAATGAAGGAGTGACACGGTCACTCCATAAGACAGTCACTTCGGTCGCTCTTAAAGCCTGGAGTTTAGATTTTCACTCTTTAAGTGTGACAGATTCACTCTAGTGTAGTGAATTTCTATGGAGTGATGTTGAGTCACTCTTATGGAGTGACAGAATCACTTTAGTCACTCCAATAATCTAATCTCAAAGATTGAAAACTTGAAATTTCATGGAATTCTTTAAATGACATAGTAACTCTAGGAATTTTGGAACGACTAGAAATTTTCGCTTCTGCAGAGTGACATGGTCACTCCATGAAATATTCACTCTGAAGAAGTCACTTCAGTCAATCATAAAGCCTCGAGTTCAGATTTTCACTCTCCAAGTGTAACATATTCACTCTCGTGTAATGAATCAGTACGGAGTGACGTTTAATCACTCTTATGAAGGGACGGAATCACTCTAGTCACTCCAATCGAATCTCAGAGACTGAAGACTTGAAATTTCATGGAATTCTTTAAATGACATAGTAACTCTAGGAATTTTGGAACGACTAGAAATTTTCGCTTCTGCAGAGTGACATGGTCACTCTATAAATATTCACTCTCAACAAGTCACTTCAGTCAATCATAAAGCCTGGAGTCTCGATTTTCACTCTCCAAGTGTAACATATTGACTCTCGTGTAATGAATCAGTATGGAGTGATATTAAATCACTCTTATGGAGTGACGGAACCACTCCGGTCACTCCACTCGAATCTCAGAGACTGAAGACACTCTAATGGAATTCTTTAAATGACATAGTCACTGAATTCTTTTGGAAAACTAGAAAATTTTGCTCTTGCAGAGTGACACATAGTCACTCCATAAATATTCACTCTCAATAAGTCACTTCAGTCAATTCTGAAGCCTAGAGTTTATATTTTACACTCTTCAAGTGTGATAGATTCACTTTCGTGTAGTGAATCAGTACGGAATGATGTTTAATCACTCTTATGGAGTGACAGGATCACTCCTGTCACTCCAATAATCTATTCTCAAAGATTGAAGACTTGAAATTTTATGGAATTCTTCATATGACATAATATACTAACTCAAGAAATTTTAGAAATACTATATTCTTGTTTTTGCAGAGTGTCACACAGTCACTCTCAAAACGTCACTTCAGTCAATCTGGAAGACTGGAGTCACTCTCATCGAGACACTCTACATTTTCTCTCTTCAAGTGTGTGTGACATGTAAACTTCTATGAAGTGAGGTAGTAAAGAACGATATAGTCACTTCGATGGAGTGACCGTAGTCACTTATTCTCAAATACAAAAAATTTTCACTATTAAGGATACGAGCTGGTACAGAGTGAGATTCTTCGAACCCAGCTAATTTCATTGGCTCTTGCTGAGAGTGACACGATCACTCTCACAGTGTGAATAAGTCACTCCTTAAGAGAAACGAGTATCGATCGAATGAGCCAATTAAAAAATGGTCACACATCAGTTTTCGATGAATCAATCATAAATTCACTCCATTCCTACATTCACAATCCGCGACGTCACTCCAGCGGAGTGAAACATGTTCACTAAAAAAAAAAAAAAAAAATCGTACAGTATGAGGGGCACTTTTCTGTCATCCTGGCAGCGTATATTATTTCGAAGTCACTATTTTAACACTCGGTGTGACGATGTGATGCTGGCTTCATACGTCACAAAAATTGTTGCAATATCGAGTATCGGTGTGTGGTCTAATGTCAACTACAGCTGGTTGAAGGGGACCAAATGCCTCAATCGTGCGATATATTTGACCCGTGTTCAACCAGCTAAGCTTAACATTACGCGTAATAATTCGTCTTCTGATGTCTTCTTCTTGAGGAATCGAAAAATGAGGCGGACACTGATCATTCACTCATCACTGGATCGGGGTTCGTTCACTTTAGACACACTTTTCGATGATTCGATCTGATCGGTGAATTAATTGGAGACTTTTTCGAAAAATTTTTGGAGAAAAAAAAATTGGAAAAATCCATTCAATTCTCGCAGTCTAGAGAGATCAGTGAGAATCTCTTAGATTCTATTTCGAGCTCTCTGAGATATGTCTGTAACGCGAGACTACCCAACGCGTTAAATATAGTCACACACAAAACTAACCGCGTGACTGTGTCCCCTCATTTATGCATAACTTTGAAAATACCTGTTTTTTTTTTTTTTCTAATTGTTGGAATGAACTAAACAAAACGGTATAAAAAATGAGCAGCAACTCACTTATCACTATCACTTTTTAACCGTGTTCTCAAAATCGTCGTCAGACAATCAAAAAATTATCTCTTATCGTTTTCAATCTTTTTTTTTTTTAATTTTTTTTATTGAGAATGAATAATTATTTTGACAATTTTTTGCAAAAAAATTTATCGTCTTTTGGTTTCTTTCTACTTCATTTTGTCTTTTGATTCTTTATCTTTATCTCTTTTTTTTCTCGATGATATTTTAGTCGGTGTGGACGACGACGACGACGTCAGAAAACGAAACCGTCGTCGTCGTCGCACGATTTTATACACCTCGTCGCACGTCGGCCTATATGCGGAGTGGCTTCGTTGCTCGTTGAGATCTCATACTATTCGACCACGCGTACCGGTGTTCAGTGTCCGATTTAATCATTTTTATACTCGTAGATATCAACGATTCGATTATAGCGTATCAAAAAGAAAAAAAAATCGACAAAAATTTTACTGTTTTCGAAAACTCAAAAAAACTAACTAATCAATATTTTCTCCTACTTTTTCTCTCTTCACTGTCTCAGATCTCATATTACAAGGATATATAAGAAAAAATAAAATTAAATGAAATACAAAAGACTATGAAACAGAAACAAAAAAAAAAATTGCAAAAATTATACTTTTACAACTTTTTCTTTTCTAACAGTCTTAATGAGATTTGTAAAAAATTTTCTTCAATATTAATCCTTTTTTTTCTGTTTCTTTAGCTCTGAAATATTTTTGAAAGACTTTTGAGTTGACAATTTGTTTCTCGATATGAAAAATTATAACAAACATAACACACGATTTTATAACAATAAAATATATTCTTTCTTGTCTCTCTCTTCTGTTCATATAATCCAATCTTAATAATTAATAAATAATAACGTATCTTAAATTAATTTTGTACAAATTAAAAAACGTCTTTGACTTCCTGTTTCAGTTAAATTTCTATCATATACAATCTCTCTCTTTCTCTCTCTCTCTCTCTCTCTGAATCATTTTCTTATTTGATTTTCTTCTTTTAAACTAAAGAAAATTCGGAAAAAAATGTAAAAAAAAAAATTAAACGTTTCCGCCACTGCGTGGTTGCAGGTCGATTATTTTATCAACGTCCCTGTCTACGATACTACTTCTGCTGCTAGTACTACTACTACTACCGGGTTACTATACTCGAGGGGGTTGAAAGTAGCAGTGGGCTCTACGATATGATACGATATACCGTCTACCACAAAAACCCGTCGTATTCGTAGAGGTTCGGTACTACTTGCTTGGGCATCCGGGCCCGTACTGTGCAGACGACGTCGGGCGTCGCGACGCTACGCGTTTTACGCCACCCCCCGTCCCTCGCCTCGCCTAGCGTCGGGGGGTTGCGCCGCTAAAACCTCCGCAGACCCGGGGTAGGCTAGTGGGAGATCCTCTAGCCGTACCGACGCCTGCGCTTATTCCTCTCTCTCCCATATATACCAGAGAACGAGAGAGAGAGAGAGAGAGAGAGAGATGAAGAGAGAAAGAGAGAGAGAGCCTCTTTATAACCACTCTCTGTACTCTACTAGGCTGCTGGTCCTGGTTCGAACCCCCTACCCCCGTTTTCATACCCCAAAAACCACCGCCCTCGCTGCCACTGCTGCTGGTTTCAACCCCCCCAACCCCAACCCCGTCTTCTTCCCTTTTCGCCTACGAGGATCCGGAGGGGTTGAGGCACAGGCGAGGCTGCGAGACTGGAGCTACTGCTGCTGGTGCACCGTGCAGCAGCCCCCTCTCTCTCAATCACACCGAATGAGGATTTAGGTCAGATATACCCACCCACAGCAATCCCGTTGTATGTATGTAGCCTATATAGACACAGACGCCCTAACGAACCTTTAATATGACCCATTTTCAAGGGTTTTTTTTCTTGGGGGGTGGGGGGGGGGTCGACCGAGGGGGTATTCAGTCTTAAAATGAACTGGACACCCTGGACTTTGAAATCATTTGAAATCAGACAAAAAAATAAATAAATAAAATTGCTTTGAAATAATTTTTTTTTTCCGAAATCACTTAGAAATCAGCTGGAATTCTTTGAAATCACATTGAGATGATTGAAAATCAGCAGAAATCATCGGATGGTCGAAATTAGCTGAAATACACACGGAATCACTTGTACACCTATTTTTTTTATTATTATTATTTTTTTTCAAGTGTTTAAAAATATCGAGTTTTCAATTTTTTTTTCACTCTCTTTTTTTTCGAGAAATCAATTTTTTGTTCTATCTTTCATTGATTGTCTCGTTTTATCGACTTTTTCAATCACGATACCTAATTTTGTATTTTATGTTTCATTTTTTTTTTTTTCAATCAAAATTTGCGAAGGGTTGAAAAATCCTCGAATTTTGAATAAGGTTTTTCTGTTTTCTTCTTAGAAACGTCTTTGAAGAAAATTCAATTTTCTTATTCGAGTGATTAGATTTTTCTAAATTTTTGTTTAATCAACTATTTTGATGACTGTATTTTTTTTATTCCTTTTGCTTTTGAATTGAAATAGATAATTTACAATAACATCCTATAATTACTTCTTTCCTTCGTCCTTCCGTATTTTTTTGAATGTGAATTTTGTTGTACAAAAAAAAAAAAAAACGTTATTTTTTTATTATAAAATATAAGCCAATAACTGAACGAGGAGACGTGGCATCGTCGTGGCATATAATTAACGCTCATAATTAATGTTCGTCTACCTGTATACAACGTGGGTATATACATATCAGGCATCTGATATACGGGGTTTAACAAAACTAATCACCCCTCGTATCACGCGAATCTGAGAATTCAGGTGCGAGCGTGTGAGTGTCGGTGGCGAAGGTGAGGCCGGGCGAATCCTTGAGGTTATGCTTCCTTACACCCTTTGACTACGAGACCAGCATCGCAGGTCGATAAGGAATTACCTGGCAACGGTACGTGACTGCCACTGCCGCGCCAAGAGGCAGCCGGCGCGGCCCCAGCCCCAAACCGCGAGCCAACCGTCCTAAAGCTCGGCCTCATCCCTGGATCAGGAATTCTATAGCCGAGGATTCGGACGGTCGCGCTCATTCAGATGACCGAGAATAACATCGTCGTAGTCTTTCGGAAATTGTATTCAAAAACGTCTTATCTCAGAAATTTCAATCAATTAATAAATTTCAAAAAAAAAAACGGCGTATTTAAGAAATTTTCACCGATTCGCGAATCGAAAGAACGACGTATCTCAGATTTTATTGAAAGAACGACGTTTTTCGGATTTTAGTTCAAAAACGTCGTAGTTGAGTTTTTTTATGAATTGAAAATTCTAAATTACGATAGTGTTTCAATTCCTAAAAAATTTGGGGATACGTCGTTGTTTCGATTCATTGAGTCGTTAAAAATTCCGAACTACGACGTTGTTTCAATTGATCAACAAATTTTGAACCACGATTTTGTTGAACCAAATTCTGTTAAAATTATTAATTTTTTGAAAATTCTGAACTACGACGTTGAACAATTCATTAATTCATTGAAATAAATCTTAGATACGTCGTTTTTTAAATTTATGAGTTCATTCAAAATTCTGAACTAGGACGTTGTTGAACCGAATTTTGAAATACGACGTTGAACAATTCATTAATTCATTGATAGAAATCTGAGATACGTCGTTTTTTCAATTTATGAATTCATTGGAAATTTTGAAATACGACGTTTTTAAATAAAATATTGAAATACGAAGTTGTTAAGTTCATTAATTAATTGTAAAAATGCTGAGATACGTCGTTATTAATTTTATCCATTTTATCAAACTGGTCTAATCGGTTTCTATACTGTTTTTCGTCCATATCTCACTTCCGGTTCCTCCCGGGACGAAAACTCACTGGACAAACTTTGAAGCTTATAAAATTCTCTACAAAAAAGATTCCATCAATTATTCTCGTTCGATTGACCATTCGATAGACACACCGGCGTGAAAAGTCGAGCCTTATAAAATCAAAACCGATAACTATAAACCATCCCCCCAGGCCTCGAGCCTTGAGCCTTGAGGGAATCTCTACTCCCGCATCGCACGCCCTTACCAATCAGCCCGTCATACCTCGCCGACCTGATAACAGCTTATAAAGGGTGGCATGATTAGCTAAGTGATTGGAACACCCCGAAACGGCAAGGCAGGCCCCACCTTGACACGAATAATGAGACTTCGTTCTATCAATCGACGATCATTTGACACAGATACGACGGTTTTTTGATTTTTCTTTTTTTTCTAGACTTCCAACGATTTTTGAAGTAAAAATTTTCAACCATTTGAAATGATTTTCTTTTTCATTGCTTCAGATTTTATTAAATCTATCAAGAAATTTTGAAAATGACTGTCAACCATTTTTCACATTCATTAATGGGATAATTTTTGGAAACTGATGGATTTTATGTCTTTGACTGAAATCAACGATATTTTGGGAAAAAATTTGTTTTAGTGTCTTAATTTTGAATTCTAAAGAATATGAATAAACTGAAAATGAATTTTTGAAAAAATTGATCAATATTCATTTTCTTGTGGGGGATAAAAACTTTTAAAAAAATAAGAATTTTCAAAATATTTTTTAAGATTCGTGTGAATAATGAACAATTTTCTTCGTAGTCGAGTTTAATTTTCATGTGGGTTTTCACGTTCTGTTCTGTATATCCACTCAGTACTTTAAGACCGGGGAGGGCTCTGAGGAACTGAGGAAACGAGGAACCCAGGGACGAGCTAATATCAACGCAAATGTTTCTGTTTTGTATGCTAATTGACTTGCGGTACTGTACTGCTGGTCTGAATATACCCTCTAGATGTTTAGTTTACATATATGGTACATTATAGTGGTTTAATATTCAGACACACTGGCGCGGCGTGTGTCTGATACCTCCGGGTAAATGTAAGCCATCAATTTTTGATTACTCTAGTTTTGGTTAACAAGTTCGATACCCTCCAAAACCGTCGATTTTACGCGAAATACTGTCACCACCTTTTTTGTAGAGAATTCAATGAGCCAGATATTTGAATCCGGTCACTTTTTCCATTGGAGTAACCGGAAGTGAGATATCGTCGTGCTAAAAGCAAGCGAAAATCACATTCTAGCCTTAAACACTTGAAGAGTTACTTTTTGAGTCTGTTTATCTGTCAAATGGTCCATTCTACGCAAAAAACTGTTTGAATATCTTTTGTAGCTAATTCCAAGAGCTTCAATTTTATTGCCTATCATTTTTTACCTAGGAGCAACCGGAAGTGAGATATCGACAGTAGAAAAATTGAAAACCATCGATTATCGAAAAGCTATTAAAACCCTGGTTTTCATGCCGGTATATATCTAAAACGGTCAACTCCACGTAAAAATCTGTTCAAATCTTTCTTGTAGAGAGTTTAATGAGCTTTAAGATCACTTTTTATCATTTTTTGGCTAGAAGCAACCGGAACTGAGTTATCGACAAAAAAGAATTGAAAGCCCTTGATTATCAAAGCTATCGAAACCCTGACTTTCAAGACAGTATATCTTCAAAACGGTCAACTTCACGTGAAAATCTGTCTCAATCTTCCTTGTAGAGAATTGAATGATCTTCAAGATCACTTCTTATCATTTTTTGTCTAGAAGCAACCGGAAGTGATATATCGTCGAAAATACATCGTCCCTAAAAAAAATAGACCACCCAATCTATCAATCAAATTTCTATAGTTCGATACTTCTATTAATTTTCCTCGACCCTTCACTCTCTCTCTCTCTCTCTCTATCTCTCTTCCAAAATAAAAACAACTTGTATCCGGTATAACTCAGTAAAGAGAGAGGCGACGAGATCTTTCCTTTCCTAAGGGAGCTGGTCTGCCGGCTGCTGATAATGGTTCCTATAAAGTCCCCTAGGTAACGATCTAGTTGAGGGGGCAGCTAGTTCAGTGGGTGGGTCGGTTTGTCCAGGCGTGGGTAGGGCAAGGCAGTTTGGCTTTACCGTATTTTCCAAAGCGTCCGCGTCCCCCCTCGCGTGACCCGAACGGGCCAGACACGTAGTAGTCTCACTCCTCCCCCGCCTCTTGGTTTCCTACTTTCGTAGATTTTTCACGTAGTCCAAGAAGTCCAGGGGCGGGGGAGAGTTTAGATAGCTTTCGATCTAGATTCTGAGAGATAAAGCGAAAAGGAGAAGAGAATTGACTTCTTTTCTTTTTTTTTATCATATATTTTATCTTTAGCTAATGAGGATTTTTCTGAATCGTGATTAAAATTGGTGATTAATTGAGACGACCTCGACTCATAATTTTTCAGATTTTTATTCTTTAATTTTTTTATTTCCTTTTGTTTCTTTTTTTTTTCAACTCTCGATCGGTCGTTTTTCTCTTCTTTACATCATTCAGATTCAGAAATAAGCCTTTTTAATGGCTTTTGAAAAGTATGAATTTTTGTGAAGTACAGAATAAAAAGAAGGAAAGGTTGAATATAAATTAGATTGAAATTGAAAAATGAATAAAATACAAGAAAAAAAAAAAGAATTGAGTGAATTCAAGAATGTTTTAATTATCAATTGATTGACGGGTTGAAGATAAGAATTTTTTTCTTCTTCTTCTTCTTTTTTTTCTTTACAATTTTGAAAATTCAAAGTTTTCAAAAATTACGAGTGATATTTTGGGTTCGATATATCGTAATTTGGGTTTAAAACGACTGCAGGTACCGCACAAAACCCCCTTCGTAATTAATTATCGTTTAATTGATTAGATCCGTCAGCGACGCCGGAGGTAGGGACGGATATTATTACGTCAAAAGCTCGCGCTCTCGTCATCTCGCCACACCGTCGTTATTAGCTCTGAAGTCTATTTAATATCAATAATTTATATTTATAATTATAATTATAAATAATTTTTATAAAATAAAATAAAGTTGTTAAATTAATATTATAAATTTAATGTTATTAAATAATTTGATAATTTTCAAAAGTATGAAAATTTTTTTTTTTCAAAAAAGTAACTCAAAATTAATAAACTTTTTTTTTTACTATAATAAATTTTCTTGATTGAATAAATTTTCAATAAATATCTATATTTACACTTGGAAACAATAATTGATTATAAAATTTCGAATTTTTTAAGTTATTTTTTTTTCGTTTTTTTTTTTTTGTATTGTTTTCTTGTTTTTATGTGTGAATTTATGTATCGCGCTTTCGACAGCGACGTGGTTAGCGTCACACTGAGGAGGTAGAGCGTCGAGGTTTTCTCACCCCCGGATGGCCGACGCCTACCCCTGCGCGCAGGCTCTACTATGGTGGTTTCTGGTTTCTGTAGGACTGGGTATAGTACCGGAAACTTGGGGCAAAGGACGACGAGCAAAGTCCTCAGACTCTCTATCGTCGCAAGATCGTAATTAGTTCTTTACAAATTGAACAACCAAAAAAAAATCTAATTTAAGAATTTATGGAAAAATTTCTTCTTTTTTTTCTCAATATTATATCTTGCTTCCCTTTAATTCTAGACGAAAAATTAACTGGAGCAACTTTGAAGCTCTTTGAATTTTCTACAAAAAATGTCATTACAGTTTTTCTTGTAAAATTGACGCTTTGGATGATATCAGGAAGGTTTTAAAGCCAGGCGATCGAGTATCGATAGAAATTAACGGGTTGCATCTGATTATCTCGTCTATATCTCACTTCCGGTCACTCTTGGACCGAAAATGAAGAGGACCAACTTTGAGGCTCTTTAAATTTTCTACAAAAAATCTTATCACAGTTCTTCTTGTAAAATTGACCCCTTGGATGATATCAGGAAGGTTTTAAAGCCAGGCGATCAAGTATCGATAGAAATTAACGGGTTGCATCTGATTATCTCATCTATATCTCACTTCCGGTTACTCCTGGACCGAAAATGAAGAGGACCAATTTTGAAGCTCTTTGAATTCTCTACAAAAAATGTCTTATCAATTTTTCTCGTTAGATAACTATTTCGAACAATATACAGGCTTCAAAGTCAGGGGTTGAACTGACAACGATGAAAATTCTGAGACGTTGTCATATAATAGGTTTTTTCCTGCAGCCTCTATTCGGGATAAAGAACGTTTCACGTTGTTCCCATTCGAGCTCAACCCCCTCTGATTTTCCTAGGTATAGTAAATGATAAAAAGAAAACAAATAAAAAATGAGTAAAATTTCTGGCCACCCTCCAAAAGGCTCTGCCAACTCTCGAACCCGACGTATAACTAAATCAAAATATACCACCGCGGTATATTCCACTCTGCTTTTAAACCCTTACACACACTCGACGGGGATGATGAGATTCTTAATCGAAAAACCCCGAAAGAGTCTTCGAGCAACAAATTTTATCAAAATATATTCACATATTTGTCCGAATATCGTCGGTGCAGTTTTTTCGAATTTTCTCATCCAAATAACTCCCAAACCACTGGACTAATCGATACAAAAATTGGACGAGTTCTGAGTGCTAAAAGTACGCGTCGATTGAGACCAAGATGATTAAAATCGGTTAATTTTTTCTCGAGTTATCATCAATCGGTTTTTTTCGTATTGTAGTCTTAAAAATCCTGTTTTTGCAATAACTCGAAAACTATTTCACAGATTCAATAAAAATTTGAACCAGGTCTGAATCTGAGAAAACGGCGTCGATCGAGACCGAGATGATCAAAATCGGTTCATTTTTTTTCTAGTTATCATCAATCGGTTTTTTTCGTATTGTAGTCTTAAAAATCTTGTTTTTGCAATAACTCGAAAACTATTTCACCGATTGTACTCAAATTTGAACCAGGTCTGAGTCTGAGAAAACGGCGTCGATCGAGACCAAGATGATCAAAATCGGTTAATTTTTTCTCGAGTTATCATCAATCGGTTTTTTTCGTATTGTAGTCTTAAAAATCCTGTTTTTGCAATAACTCGAAAACTATTTCACCGATTGTACTCAAATTTGAACCAGGTCTGAGTCCGAGAAAACGGCGTCGATCGAGATCAAGATGATCAAAATCGGTTTATTTATTTTCGAGTTATCGTCGTTCGAAAAACGCGATTTACCAAAATCTCATCGTTCCGGCTTCATCAACGATTGCATAGTTTGATTCGAGTACCTCAATCGCTGCAGTTTCTTCTCTCTATTCGTCGACCCGTTCTCCTTCTCGTCAAACGAATTATATCCGCCGTCCCGAGTCCTGATCAAGTTCCAAAAGCTATTTCGCCTAATGACAATACCTTCCGGGCTGGGGACTGAGGCCACGGAGGTAAAGATTGGACGAAATAGGTTCTTCGTATTCGAGACAGGACCTCGAAGAACTTAATAAATTATCGAAGGACGAAAATTGCTCGAAAACCCAAAACCATAGCCGCCATCTTGGTGCCTAGAGTTAGTTTTTCGCTCATATCTCTGCAACGGAGCGTTATATCTATTCGAAGGTGAATACAAAAAATGACGACCTTAAAATTCTCTATCGAAAAGGTCCCCTACACTTTTCCTCTATGTTCATTGGTTGGGGAGTAATTTGCTGTTGAATATTTTTTTCATTCCAGTAGTAGGTACTGGCTATTATTTTGAAAAATTCTTATCGTTCGTCGAGAGCTTTTCATCGTTCTCCGAAGGAGGCCTCGGAGCTTTTGCAACGGTGGCAAAATCCCCCCGTTAAAATGGTATAAATTCCAGACGCGTTCTATTGCTTCTATTGAAGAGGAACTTTGAACGGAAACGACGGCGTCGATGCCGTGCGATTCCCAAGTCTGCACACAATGGCGGCGAAGCCGGCCCTCCTCTTCCTCTTCCTCTTCCTCTTCCTATTTCCAGTCCGTCCGCGCCGCCCCACTTCCTCCTCTCCAGAGCTTCTCTCACCTCTGCCGAGGCCACGGCGAGAGTCCCTCAGGTATTTTAAATAAATAATTCATCAGGGGTTCCGCTGCCCCTGCCACCCGACCCCCCCAAGTTACGGGGACCAACTGATTGCCACGATATCGAAATAAAGCTCAGACATCAATTCACACACTGTATTATTATGCAAATTGATCAAAGCGCCTCCACCTTATCGGCGAAACGGACTCGACACTGAACACAGGCTCTGGAATAATTCGACGCTGCTTACGAAAAGTAGCATGATCTAAATTTCTTACGAAACCTAGAAATTTTTCAGTCTCACCGCGAAAACCAGAATATTTCGGATTTCACCGCGAAAATCAACACGTTTTCAATCCCGCCACGAAAACCATCACGTTCCATTTTTCACCACGAAAACCAGCACGTTTTTGTTTTCACCGCGAAAACGAACACGTTTTTGTTCAATTAAAAATAACAACAGTATATCATGATAAGTAAAAAATGATTACTCAATCTGAAGTGGGAAAAGCTACTTTGGAAAAATGTGAAAAAAAGTAGTCATAAACGCGGTGAAAACTGAAGCATGCTAGTTTTCGCGGTGAAAACTGAAAAATGCTAGTTTTCGCGGTTCATATCCATACGTGTTTGTTTTCGCGATAAAACCTGAAATGTACTAGCTTTCGGGGAGTGATTGGAAACGTGCTAGTTTTCCCGGTGATGAATAATGTGCTAGTTTTCGTAAGAAATTTAGATCATGCTACTTTTCGTGAGCAGCGTCGAATTGATGTAAGCGTTTTGTAATTTTTAATCAGTTTTTTTCTTATCTTATCTACCTTATTTTTCGGAATCTAGAGAAAGCTGTTTAGATTTTGAAAAAGAAAACAAAAATTCAAAATTCAAAAAGTTTCGTTTACTTGAAAAAGGACGAAATAAATCGTAAAAAATTGTATCTTTCAAAGGATATATTCCTTTTTTTGTCATTATTTTTCGGAATCTAGAGAAACCCGTTTGAATTTTGAAGAAGAAAAAAAATTCAAAATTCAAAAAGTTTCGTTTACTTGAAAAAGGACGAAATAAATCATCAAAAATCGTATCTTTCGAGGGATATAATCTCTTGTCATTTCTTCTTGAAATTTAACGAGTATAACGAAAAGTCACATTCACCTAAAAGACGTAAAAAATTAGTTTGAAAAATCGCCTTTTTCGAAGGATTTCACTAGCATTTTTTTTTTCTTTTTTTGAAAAATGCAAAAATTGAGAATCCTATCACTATAATTAGAAAGATTTGAATGGTTATAGTCTGAATTTGTCGGATATTGGCTACTTTTCAAACCTTCATTGGAATTTTGAAAAGATTATTGACGATCAAAAAAAAAAAAAGTTACATTAATCTACGAGGCGTGAAAAATGATTTAAAAAAAATGTAAACAATCGCCTTTTTTAAAGGATGTCTCACGGATAATTTTATCGATGACTTTTTTTAAGCCACTGTTGGAATTTTGAAAAAAAAAAATAATAATAATTTTAAAAATCGGACCATCGAATAGTTATAAATTTACCTAAAAAAGGACGAAAAAAAATCATCAAAAATCGCATTTTTCAAAGGATATCTTCTTGAAAAACCTGAAATTCCTTAAATTCTCAGGGATTTGACAAATTGACATAATAAATTTCATGACTACAGTAGGTTTGTTCTGTCAATATTCAATTGAGAATCTCCACAATTTTTTTTTCTTCTTTCATTCTTTGTGGAATCTATGACGTTTTTTTATTAATTTTTTTTCTAACGAAACGTGATTCAGCTGTTTTTTAACGTCGAATGATTCTTTTCCTTTTTTTTTTTTAATTTTCGACAAACTAAAGAAACGTAATCAAGGCTGTTTTTGGTAAATTCTCCCGAGGTTACAGACCTGGGTTTATGTTGAGTTGGACAAGGTTGATAGATGGATGGGCTGCAAGGATGTGGAATTGTGGAAAAGGAAAATGCGGGAGGGAAAAGGGATAACAGGAACGAGAGCAGAAGCGAAATAAGGATAAGATTGATGCCGTGGGGTAAATTGAACGTTACGTATTACCTGGTGACGAGGAATCCAACGGTAGAGAAACCCACGTAGGTTACTCGGTGTGACGATATCTGATAAGAATAAAAGACGTCGGGGTGATGAGAAATGAGAAAAACCGTGGATGAGATAAAAATATATGTACAACAATGAGAGAAATAATAACGGAAATGAACCCCAAAGAAAGAAAAAGAAAAGGCGGGTGGGAGGAGGAGGAAAATGTATTAGATCCCACAGTAGGAATCTTGCTCCTTATTCTCAGTATTTGCCCTGTTTTCTAACACGATTTTTAACTTCCCGTTTCCCTGTTTTCAGAGAAAAAAGGAAGTTATTGTGATCACCCCGGAAATGAAAATTTGAGTTTTCACTAAATCTTCACGTTTCGAGGTCCAAAGAATCACCTCCGACTATTTTCAGTTTGACGTCTGGGTGTGTGTATGTGCGTGACCACATTTTTGTCCGCGCGATATCTCGAGAACGCGTGGTCGGATTCCGATCAACTTGGGCTCAATCGACGGGGCTTTTCTTAACTTAGAACTGATTAGATTTTGGCTTCGATCGGATTAGTACTTTTTTAACTATTCAAATAACAAAATTCTAAAGAAACACAACAAAAATGACGATACCTTGAGAACGAATCAACGGATTTCAATGACATTTGGTACCTTATGGTTTTTTTGATCGCTGATCACGAATCTGAAGTCAGTTTTGCAAAATTTTCATTTGGCGTATTCGATATGCTGCAAAAAACTAAAAACATTTGGATTTGGACATCTGAAACTTGGTCCTCGTAGGTTTTTTGGGTCACTGATCACGAATCTGAAGTCAGATTAGCGAAATTCAAAATGGCGAGTCCGATTTGCTGGGAAAAATACTAAAAACATTCGAAATCTTACGGAAATTTGTACTCGAAGGTTTTTTGAACCGCTGATCAAGAATCTGAGGTCAGATTTACAAATTTCAAGATAGCTGAGAACCAAATAAATAACGGGAAGTTCGAAGGCTGGCTCATAGTCAGCCCAAACCCGCTTGTGAATTCTTTTTTTTCACTTTGTTCACCGATTAATCGAATAATTCTGATCTACTAATAATTGGCTAAATTGGACTGTTTTAATATTGTTCAAATTTTTCAAGAATCTATAGATAATGATTTTTTAATCGAATTTTCAAGAGCTTTTCGTTTTTCGGAGAATAAAGTTGAAGCTTTGTTCTTCTTTTTTTCGGTGTTCAAAAGTTTTTGAAAATCGTTCTACACGTTCAGATTTTATCCACGTTTCAAACGAATCCGGTTTTTAAGTGGAAAAAGTGTCCTTTTGAGATCCAGTATCTTAGCTAATACGCTTTCTTACTAAAAAAATTCCAAACTTTTTCAATTTTCAATATTTTTTCCCGCAAATTTAGAACAATACTCTTGAGTTATTGTACTTTCATAAAAAAAATTGATTACCACCGTGTCTTTCAAAATGAAAGAACTATATAAAATGTGTTTATTGATACATTTTTCCAATATTTGCCTTATAAAAACGAAGGACACTAAAGTCTCTAAAAATCATCCGTAGGTACAAATTCAACTAAGTATAAAGCAGTTTTCCTCTGTATCGCCCGTAAATTGCAGAAATCTATACAACCATTATCTATTCCTCTTTTTTTTTCTTATTTCTTATTTATTTATTTACTTATTCATTTATTTTTTTTTATTCTCCCCTAAACTTTCCTCACTTTCTTATACTATCTTCGAAGTTTATCTTTTTTTCCCTCATCTACTTTCCTCCCCCAAATGGTACCGAAGATAAAAGGTAAAAGCTGTAACACCTCAGGTTGGTATCATTTTATTGATAGCACGAGTTGCCCGCATGACTTTAAATCGTTCGATTATTCGATTTAACTCCCCCCCCCCCTCCCTCTAGATCTCTTATCCAGAGAAGTAATTTTTTTCTCTCTCTCTCTTTCTCTCTCAAAAGAAAGTCGCTCTCTATAGTATATATATATATACAAAGTATAGTATATCCTAGTGATTTTAAAAGCTTTGCTTTGGCCATTTCCCTCCCCCCCCTGCCACCCTGCATCCTTGCCTTATTTACTATACATATAGCAGAGGAGCATAGGTAGGTAAAACGTTGAAAAAAAAAAAATCGTCCCCGATGTCGTCGCAAGGTTCTTTGATCTTCTTTTTATTCTTCTTCTTCTTCTTCTTCTTCTTCTTCATTCTTTTCATTTTTCGAATCCTCGCTGTCTTTACTGAGGGATGTGATTTTTTTTCCTTCTTTTTCCATTTCAGTTTTTTCTCTGACATTATTATTATTATTATTTTAAAACTTCAATTCATTTTTGGGTCAATTTTTGTCAATTTTCTTTATGTTTATATTTTTTTTCTATCGAATTTAAACAAGAAAAAGAAAAAAAGTCATCTGAACAAAAAAAAAAGAAGAAGAAGACGAGAAAAACGATGTTCTTGAATTGCAAAAAAAAAAAACATGGAAAATTTTGTCATCTTATTACAGTAAGAAAAAAAATGGTTTCAATGTTTTCTCCTGTTTTTTCTTCAATTGAAATTTTACCTGGTAATTTTTTTTTATTTTGTGTGTGAAAAACGTTGAATTGAAAAAAAAACCCTAAAAAACTAAAGAAAAAAAGAAACGTCACATAACTTATAATTTCTTCATGCACTTAAAATTAATGAAAATAAATTGTAATATATTTGGGGCATTCCATGTCAATTCTACCAATGATTTTCCCTCACCATTTTTGATTCGCTTCACGATTTTTGATGATATTCTCCGAACACAAAAAAGTGCTTCTGAATTTTTTCACATTTTTTCCGCCAACCCTTATTTTTGTACGAGTATTCGAACCTATCTCAAAATTGCATTGTTTTTTTAAATCCCCCGAAAATTCTCAAAAATCTCATTTTCCATCCCGATCATTTTGACACCTGTCCGATGATGGGCCGATTTTTTTTTTCCATTCTTTTGGGCACTTTAAACATTTTGAACGAACAAAACGCCAGTTTTCAACGTTACGAAAATTCTAAAAAAATTTCCAAATACCCCGTGGTTAATTCTGAATCTAATACCTCTCGATTATTCTTTCCAACTCTCAAATATTCATGGATTCAGAATTGACCACGGGGTATTTGGAATTTTTTTTTAGAATTTTCGTAACGTTGAAAACTGGCGTTTTGTTCATTCAAAATGTTTAAAGTGCTCGAAAAAATGGAAAAAAAAATCGGCCCTTCATCGGACAGGTGTCAAAATGATCGGGATGGAAAATGAGATTTTTGATAATTGTAGGGGATTTTTAAAAAATTCAATTTTGAGATAGGTCCGAATAATCATCAAAAAATAAGGGTTGGCGGAAAAAGTCTGAAAAAATTCAGAAGCACTTTTTTATATTCGGAGAATGTCATAAAAAATCGTCAAGCCAATTGAAAAATGATGAGGGAAAATCATTGGTCGGGTTGACATGGAATGCCCCATTTATGGATGTAAAAATAAAAAAAAAGTGAAATTATGAAAACCGGACGTTGGATATAGCTACCCTACAGTCTAGCTATATCGCGGCGCTCCCTAATTGCCAATATTAAAAAACTGTAGTCGCTCCTGCAGCACGTGCTGCAAATGGGACGCGAGCGGCGTCGGTGGAGGCGGCAGATGCCCTGGCAAACTCAGTTTTATAGCACCCAAAAATCTAATTTCGCAAAGATACACACGGAAAACCGGGTACCGTATATATAGTACAGCCACGCTTTTCTTCTTCCTCTGCTGCTACGGCTGCTGCGGCTGCTGCTGCTGCTGCTGTAATACGGAGATGCGATAATTATACAGACATTAGCCGCGTTGCATCGCATCGGAGAGATTAATTTCATTCAAAAAGAAATTCAAACGATATTGCAGCCACCTAGTACCTAATTCACCATTTTTTTTTTTTTTTTCTATCGTCCCAGAATTTTGAACGGGAACCTGAAACAACAAAAAAATTGTTTTTAGTGGAAGAAATTTTAACTATTTTTGAGAAACTTTGATTCGAATTTATGTTTCAAGTATTTTTTGATTTACTTTGGAAAATATTTGTAATTTAATCTGGTGATTTTTTTTTTTTTTTTTTTTTTTTTTTTTCAAATCATCCCGATGAACGCTTTGGAATATAATTAATATTCTAGAATTTTGTTCTCAAGTTATTGGAATTCTTCAGAACTCTCTCCAATTCGTCGTTTTCTTATCGTCTCAGAATTTTGATGAAAGGGAACCTGAAACAAAAAATTTTGTACGTCTGACAATTTATTTATTTTTATTATTTTTTTTATATAACGCAAAATTTAGTGACACAATTTTTGCCTCATTTCGAAAAGAACTCTGCTTCGAATATGTTTTTAACAAGTATTTTTTTTTTAATGACACCTCTGAAATTATTAGTAATTATCTAAAATTATCTCGAATCCTGCGGAGTTTTAGACTTTTTTTTTTCCATAACTTATTGGAATTCTTAAGATCTCTATGAAATTTCTACGAATTTTCTTAATTTTATCAGTATTCTACAGAATTGAAAAAATAGTATATTATGTGGCATGCCCATAAAGTAACTGTTTTCGGGCGAGGTTATGTTTTTCGTACGAGCCGTTGGTTTTACCAGCGAGCCGAAGGCGAGCCTAAGGTAAAGCCAACGGAGAGTACTAATAAATTAACCTCGCCGAACAGTTACTTTACGGGTGCGCCCCATACGATATTTTTTCCGGCAAAGGCATGAAGAGTCACTTCGACGCCAGTTGAGGTCCACATTTCGACCTCCGCATCAACTGCCGTCTAATACTTTTTTACGGCACAGGCATTAAAAAGTCACTTTTTGACGCCTGTTTTCGTTCCGGCAAATGGCACTTTATACCGCTAAGTTCAAAGTTGCGGTATAAAGTCTTTATTCCGCAACTTTGATGCGCAGTTCGAAGTGCGCATGTCAAAGTTGCGGAATAAAGTCTTTATACCGCAGGTTACCCCCTCTCTACTACCTTTTACAGCAGCTCCTATACGCAGTTCATGCGGAACTCAACTGGCGTCAAAGTGACTATTAATGCCTTTTCCGTAAAAAATATTGTATGGGGCGCGCGCAGAAAGTAACTGTTCAGCAAGGTTATGTTTTTAGTACTCGCCGTTGCTTTACAAGGCTCGCCTTCGGCTCGCCAGGTAAAACCAACGGCTCGTACGAAAAACATAACCTTGCCGAATAAACAGTTACTTTCTGCGCATGCCACATAAATATCTATTGTATGGCAGCTCTGAGATGCGCAGTTCGTACCGCGCAACAAAAGTCAGGAACTGCGCGTCACAACTACTCAAAAAAAATTTTTTTTCGGCTAGCCATAAAAAGAGCCACTGTATGGGCCGAAAACAGGCGTCGAAAAGTGACTTGTTCATGCCTGTGCCGGAAAAAATATCCATAGATTTTGTAAAAATATCTTGAAACTATTTTTTTTTTTTTTAATTCTCTGTGAATGTTTAAAATTATCTGCAATATTCTTTAGAATTCTCAAGAATTCAAAATCATCAGAATCACTCGGAATACTTAAAAAGAAATTATCGAAAATTTATTTTCAGTTTAATGCAGTTTTTTTTTCACTTTTTTTTGTGCCTAAAATCCAGTGAATTCTTCAAAATAAATTTTCGAAAATTCATTTTCACTTTTTCAGATTATTTTATCCAACTTTTATCACTTTTGTTCAGTTTCTTATCACCTTTTTCATACCTAAAGTCGAGTGAATTCTTCAAAATAAATTTTCTAAAATTCATTTTCACTTTTTGAGGTTATTTTATTCAATTTTTTCATACCTAGAGTCGAGTGAATTCTTCAAAATAAATTTTCGAAACTTCATTTTCACTTTTTCCGGTTATTTTATCAGTTTTTTCAATCTTTATCACTCTTATTCGTTCTTTTCATCACTTTTATTGTGCTTAAAGTCGAGCGAAAGAAGCGCGTCGACTTTTCGACCCCATAGAAAATTAATAATCCGATTGTGAGTGATGGGTATAATAGCCACCCCAACCCCCATCGAACACCGAACAAGGGTTTCTACCCCCCGTCACCCCCCTCGCCCGACCTCAGTAAACGCCGATAACGAAATTAGTTGGTTCGCTGGTTACACGCACCAGATACTTTCGCGCGGTGATCCATGATCCATGATCATGGTATACTTACACACCTCGATCCCGCGTGTACCGCGGTTATCAGAAACAAACGACGATTAAGGGGAATCCTGAAGACAAAAGGAGGAGAGAGAAAAAACTCTGCCTCGTCAGGGGACGTTTTTCACTACGTGAATTGTGTGAAAGTCAGTTTTTCTTTACACTCAATTCTTTTTTTGTCTTTTCCCTCTTTCGTTCTTTTTTTTTTCTTCATTTCCTTTTATCGCTGAAGCTTTAGAATCAGAGGACAGATAAGCTGATCATGCGGAAGGAAGCCATGATTTTATTCATGGTTGAATTTTTTAAAAAGTTTATTCAATTTTTTTCTTTCTCCATTTGAAACTGACGAAATTTTTCTTTCTATTCTTTTTTTTTTCATTTAAGCAATAAAAAGTTTTTCAAAATCAGTTGCTTTTTTTTCGTTCACCAATTGATCAAATTAGTCTGCTGTAATAATTAGTTGAATTGACTGTTTTAATATTGTTCAAACTTTTGAAGAATCTATAGATCATGATTTTTTTAATTGTATTTTCAAGAGCTTTTATCGTTTATCTCTCCGAATGATTGACATTTTTCGTTTGTTTTCTTGTAGAAATGTAAAATTAAAGCCTTATTCTTATTTCTTTCAATGGTTCAAAAGTTTTTGAAAATCGTCCAAAGCGTTCAGATTTTATGTCGATTTGAAACTGACCCGTTTTTTTTTTTCGAACCTTAAAAACCAATCATTTTTCATTTCTTCGAGATCGAAATTAAAGCTTTATGGTTCTTCCTTCCAGCCATGAAAAGTAATTCGCACTCCGGAAATTGTAAAGGAATCATTTTTCCACCCATTTTCCAATCCTCCGCTTCATCGTCAGATTCAGATGTGATTTTGTTACTTTGACGTTTCTGGAGAAAGGCAAAAAAAAAAAAAATAAAAAAATTATCACGCACCTGACAGAGTCTCCTGTGTTTTATTCGCGTCACGTAGGATCCAAAGTCCCCTACGATATCTACGAGCACAGCAACATCTCGCAATAAGAGATGTGCGAGAGTGACAGTCGACTTCCGACGAGGTCGAAGGTTATGGTGAAAGATGAAAAATGAAAGAAATGAAAAAGCGGCCTCATATTCGGAGACACCTAAACCTTACTGATGATAAAAAATACGTCAGAGGTATTTTTTTTTTTTTTTTTTTGCACAACTGACCCTGAAGAATTTTACTGCGTTATTCTTTATGTGTGTGAAGTAAAAATAACGATGATAATGACATGACGTAGGGATCGAGGGATGATGGTAATATCTGCATCCCTCATGATCCCCGGTAATTTTCACACGCTCTTAAGCCCAGATACCTCCTGATAAAAGAGCCAGCGTTAACCCTGAGCCACCGAATTTATTATTCAACCCTTTGCGATCCATCAGGTTTTAGAAGGCTCATTTTTTCAAGCAAATTTTTCGCCTATCGTGTGAAAAGGATCGACTCGAGTCAACCCAGAGCCTCTATTTTCTTTTTTAGGAGGGAAATTCGTGATCGAGGTTGTCAATTTTCGGAATTCGAAATCAAGGCCGTCATCAGAAATGTTAAAATAGTTTGAAACAACTTTTATTTTTGAATCTTGTCATTTCAATGGTTTTATAAATCCAAAACCGCATCGATTGAGACCAAAATCGTCAAATTCCGTTCATCGGTACTCAAAATATCGTCAATTGAATTTCTTATCATAATTTTGGTTTTGGAATAACTCAAAAACTGATTAGCCGATCAAATCTAAAATCGTACGAGTTTCAAGTTTCGAAAAACCGCGTCGACTGAGACCAAGATCGTCAAATTTCGTTCATCGGTACTCAAAATAACTTCAATTGAATTGTTTCACATAATTTTGATTTTCGAATAACTCAAAAACTGATAAGCCGATCGAAACGAAAATCATATGAGTTCGGTGTTTCTAAAAACCGCGTCGATTGAGACCAAAATCATCAATTTCCGTTCATCGGTACTCAAAATATCGTCAATAGAACTTTTTCACATAATTTTGGTTTTAGAATAACTCAAAAACTGATAAGCCGATCGAAACGAAAATCATATGAGTTCCGTGTTTCTGAAAACCGCGTCGATTGAGACCAAAATCGTAAAATTCCGTTCATCGGTACTCAAAATATCGTCAATAGAATTTCTTTACATAATTTTGATTTTGGAATAACTCAAAAACTGATAAGCCGATCGAAACGAAAATCATATGAGTTCCGTGTTTCTAAAAACCGCGTCGATTGAGACCAAAATCGTCAATTTCCGTTCATCGCTACTCACAATATCGTCCATTGAATTTCTTAACATAATTTTGGTTTTGGAATAACTCCAAAACCGATTAGCCAATCAAATCCAAAATCGTACGAGTTTCAATTTTTGAAAAACCGCGTCGATTGAGACCAGAATCGTCAAAATCGGTGCATTAATTATCGAGTTATCGTCAGTTAAATTATTTCTGTTGTATTTCTCAAAATCTCAAAATTTCAATGACTCATAAACTAAGTCACCAATCGAATAAAAATCTGAACGACGTCTGAGTGTAAAAAAGACTGCGTCGTTTGAGATATCGTAAAAAAAAAGAATAATAATAATAAACCACCTTTTTGAGTCGTGGACGTTGCGAAAAATAAAAAGTGAGAACGAATATCGTCGAACCACTGCGTTTATAAACGTCTTCGTATATTTCCTGTTCCTTTATGCGTTCCCTTTAAGAATTCACAACCCCGAAAAAACCTCAACGCCACGATACGCAGATGCGTTCGAATGCGAACATCAACGGTGGCCCACTATCAGGATGTCTCACGGGAATAAACTTTGATCCAGTGCCTCTTGAATATTAATATACATCGCGATCCCTTTCCATAAACATGTTTATGGCCGGGGGGGAGGATGGCGACGACGCAAAACTTTTTCGCTTTCCTTTTTTATCTCCTCAGTACGGGTCATAGATTTTTAGCTAAACCACGAAAAGAAGAGCCACACATCCTCTGGTCTCTAGCAGGCTAATGGGCCGAGCATGTGCCAGTATCTCGGATCTCACGGATGCGATCGATTCAGGTTCTGAACCAGCCAAAGGAGCACAGCGCCTGAACCAACGATCAATTTTTTACGATAATATCGAAACACGATCCTGGAAGTATCTTCCCTTCGGGGATGCATCGCGTGACGTCGGATGGAAAATGATCTCGAAGAAGCTGCGATTGTCCAAGGATGTCGAGACTGGACCAAATGCTGATTGAAGTTCATCTTCAAAAATCACTTGTCGTGAGGTTTCAGGCACACGGTTGATCCGATCATGTCTCTCGACGTCTCATTTTCTTCGGAGAGCGATCCTTCATCGTATGAATGAGGGAAATTGAGAACAAAAATTTTTTGGCCAAGTTATCAGCAAAAGAGTGACTAGATTGTCGTTGAATTTCGATAACTGACCATAACTTATCACAGGATTTTTTTTCTCAGTTTCCCTCATTCAGATGATGAAGAATTGCTCTCCGAAGAAAATTCCTCAGTTATTTTTTATCATTTCAATTATTTTCCTAGTTATTGCTTATCATTTCCTCGGTTATTTCTCATTATTTCATCTAATTTCTTAGTTATTTCTCATTATTTCTCGTTATTTCCTGTATGTTACTTTTCAATATTTCACGAGCTATTGACACGTTGTTTCAACGAGTTATTTCCGCCTCGGTATAAAGTCTGCTTGATAAAATTGAGGGAAGTTACACAGTGAATAGAAAAGCTGGAGCTTTTACGAGAGAGACAGTAACACCGTGTGTACATGGGGCGGGTATTTTTCCAGTGTGTGCATAAAGCGAACAAGATAGAATGAATAGTAAAACAGTGAAACTAGATAGTAAGGTAACACGTCATCCGAGTACACGTGCTGATCACAAATCTGAAAAATACGTGGAACGTAACTCTACGTGCTCGTACCAAATGATTTTAACGGGTATATTTACGAGACAGAAGAACGTAACTGGAACGAAAACAAACATGCTGAGAATAAAATGACAGTCCTGATGTATCGCATTTTCGGATATTACTTTTCGTGAAATCCAGTCAAATTGGACCAAAATATGGCGGACAGGAAAATCAATCAGTGAGCTCTGAACCGTAGCTGCTAGAATCCAGTTTTTTCGTCATATCTCGATAACCATTGATCCTATCGTCAAGAAGGTTATTATGAAAAATGAAGCTTGCTAAATTCTCTACAACAAAGGTGAGATAAATTTTTCTCCTATCTTCGATAGTTTTTCTCTAATACATCAGTGAACACGTAAGTGGTTCTCGCAAGGTTCTGTACAAGTAGCGATACTTTTAGCGCTGTATTACACAAAAACTGTTGAAAATATGGAAAAAATGTACTGAACCTTTGTTGTAGAGAATTTAATAAGCTTCATTTTCTGTAATGACCCTCGTGACGATAGGATCAATAGTCGTTGAGATATGACGAAAAAACTGAATGCCATACAGTATGCAGCGAGAGTGTGATCAAAGGTCGTCGTCAGCTACCAGCCAGAAAATGAACAACAAGAAGCTGTAAAGGCGGCCGTTAAAATTTAAGTATCAGTGCCTCCGGCTAGCCCGGAACCAAGTGACCATAAAAGTGGTCCTCGACACCAACTTCCGGTACGATCTTCTGGTCTATGAATAATTAATTAAAACAAAAGCTGTTTTTTGTTTTTCTGTTTTTGTTTCTTTCGGCCTCCACTTGAGAAATATCGAACGGGGCTCCCCTCGGATAATCCGAAACGAAGTCAACACTCTCTCACAAGGATTGACTCCTGTATAGTCAGGGCGGAATGGAAGGCGAACCACTCCTTGGCTCCAATATCGTATCGGTTTCCTGTTTATACGCGAGCTTCGGGCAAATACCTCGCGATTATCATATAAAAGGATGAGGAAGGGTCTGGCATAGAAAGAACAGAAAAAAAGCTGGCGCCCAACGTGGGGTACGTCAGGAGCCGAGGATCGAAGTCTGCACTCGAAACACGAGGCGATTCTTCGTCATCGTGGCATAATTTTTGCGGCTTTTCTTTTGTGTTTTTTTTTTCTTTTTCTCGTAAAGGAAGGGGTGGAGAGAGATTTGTCAAACCCCAATCGATGAGTGGATAACACTTTTTTTTAATTCGCTTAATTTTGCTTTTTTTTAAATTCTTGTGATATCGAGAGAGTAGAGACCAAAAGTGTGACAACTTCGAATGAATAATTTGAGAGATTTTGAAATTATTGTAGTTCTGGAGGTTTTAAACTTACTGATGTTTTGGACCTTTCAAATTATTGAGATTTGAAAATCGATGCAGTTTTTGAAATCTTGAAATTACTGAAGTCTTGGGCCTCATAAATTATCGGGGTTTTCGAAATGTTGAAATTGTTGAAGTTTTTGATATTTTAGAATCATAGGAGTCACAGAAATGTTGAAATTACCGAAGTTTCGGGAATTTTAAATTATTGGTGTCTTCGAAATCTTGAAATTTTGATTAAAAAAACTCATATATTTTTTAAGTGAAGGTGTTACAGAAATATTCACATTAAATAAAGTTTTAGTAATTTTGAAATGACGAAACTTTCAGACATTATTTGAAGCTAATAAACTTTTCGAACGTCTAAAAATCATCGAGTTTTGGAAATTTTGAGATCACTAAATTTTCCAACAATCTCAACAAAAAAAAATTCCTCGATACTTCGAAATTGTTCGAAATTTCGAAAGTTTTCAAATTTTCAATTCTTTCCTTTTTCTCTCCTCGTTTTGGGTCACGATTTAGTCAATTTTCTCAAATTTCTGATAAAAATAAAAATTTCACTTTTTTGATTCTATCCCATGAAAAAAAAATCGAAAGAATGTGGCGATCCGGAATAAAAGGATCTAAGAATGTCCATTATCTGGTTCTCGTGCGATTACACGGTGGTTTTAATCTAGGGCATTCCTCGATCGCAGTTTTGTTCCTCTTGAGAAGAAGAAGAACAAAAAAAAGAAGAAGAAGGAGAAGAAAACCCTTGACCAGCCCTTAAGACTCCGAGCATCAAAGGCTCGCCGGTCTTTTGTGCGATTCTCTCTTCACTTTCCGCCGCTCTTATTCCCGTTTGGTTCGAGTGACTCACATTTTTCACGTTCGAGTGATAACATTGAATATCATATGTGATGCTCGCAAATCCCTCCTCAGTGATATTTTTCGCTAAACCCCCCCACGATGATTGATCGATTCATCTGTAATCAGTAATCGACAAAAATTTACACCCATAGACTGCTAGAAAAAGATCTCTCGCTTTTTGCTAAGAAATGGACATGAAAAGGCGTCAAATTTGGCCCAAAGTTCTTCCCGGCCTTTTTGGACCGTACTTTTTGGTGCTAAATTCGTCGAGAATCGGTGGCATCAGTAACAATAAGGGTAATTTAACGGTTCGTTAATTGTTCAGCTGAGGCTCTTTCGCTATCGCGGAGGCTTTAAAAATCCCAAAATCCGTAAATTCCTTGCCGTAATTTCGCGGGCAGTTTGTTATAATTAGTGACTCAGACGGTTGCGACGATACCGCACGTTGCAGTACTCCCACGCCTTTCCAGGTAGTTACGTGTAATGCGAATATTTAAATGCTAATTTTCAGACATTGCGCGGAAAGTTTTGACTCGCGGATAAGTATCTCGGGATGGGAGGGGGAGTGGGGGGGGGATGAAAATCTGTGTGCAAAGTAAAAACAAAAAGAATAAGAAGAAATAAAAATATTTGAGAACAGGGGCTTATAGCCCATTTTTAATCAATTACTAGTACATTTTTTTGCTAAACAGGTGAACAAATTTCCGGGTATAATAAAAATGGAGGATTTTTTAGGGTCTCTGAATATCGAATGTTTGATATCAGAAGTTTTTAGTCAGTTGTTGTCGACATTTTTTAAATCTTTGCAATTCTGGTTATGAATTCCAAATCAAGGACCTCAAAGACTGTCGAATACCAATTTTAAAGCAATTCGGATAATTTGTAGAGTTTTTTTTTTTTTTTTTTTTTTTGGCCAGGATTTTGGAAATTTTTTGTGCCCATTTTTTACGGCAATCTTGAATTCTGAAATTCTGACAGTAAATTCGAAATTAGAAAGCCAAAAAATCCAAGTTTTGGTCAAGATTTTGGACATTTTTTGTTACTGGTTTAATTTTTACCGACATCTTGAATCCTGTAATTCTGATAATGAATTTGATATCAGAGACTCAAAACATCTTAGGATACCAATTTTTATAATATTCGGATAATTCTTAGGGTTTTGGCCAAGATTTTGGACATTTTACTGTAACCGATTTTGACCGTGATTTTAAATCCTACAATGCTCATAATGAAATTCACATTAAACACCCAGAAACCGTAGAATATCAATTTTCATGGTATTTGGATAATTTTTTGCGTTTTGGCCAAGATTTTGGACATTTTACTTTAACCGTTTTTTCTACCGCGATCCACAATTCCGCAACTCTAACATCATTTTTCGGAACTAGAGGATTAAAGGAATGATTTCTGAGGCTTTGGCCATGTTTTTTGGGCCACTTTGGGCTACTCTTTCATCCGGCCCATCGCAATTCCCATTGCAGATGGCAATATTGATCATCTTTAAGCTCTCTCGACTCTTTGTCTCTCTATCTCTCTATTTGTACTTCTTTGTGGATTCTGAACTAGGAAACTAACAAAACTCTTTTCTCAGGGCCTGAAAATCGGTTCAAGTTGCACCTTGATAAAGTGAAAATTTTAATTTGTTAATTCGATCGTAAGTCAGCCAGCTGTTCATGGAAGGTTTTGAATAGCCGAGTACCAACGACAGTTGGATTTCGTGTTTCCAAGTTTTCAAGTTTTTCCGTCAATACCGTCAAGACAAACTGCCAGCCAATTTTAATAATTAATGTTTACCGATGTTTTCGCCTTCTGCGGGCACCCAACTTCCAATAACTTTTTTTACTCTAAAAAGTTTTCGCTTTGAAAAGCAGAACCCACTTCCCAGATGATTTATCTCTTGATTATCTAACTAACACCGAGACCGGTTCCCGTCTTCGCGGAACGGATAAATTACCAAAAACACTTTCAACACTTGATCTAAATGGAACATTCTCAAAACTTTTAATCTCTTCGTTCTGATGGAAATTTTATAACCATTCTCGATCAGAGGCTACCGGCACGAATTGAACAAATTGGACCCAATCGATATCGAAAAATAGAATCGATTTTATCGTAGCCGTGATCATCAGCTTCGAAATAAGAGGTTGATGAGTCTTCTAGATCGATTCAGTCCTGAGATTCGATCTATAAAGCACGATTTCATTGGCTTCTTTTTCGCAAAATCATTTTGACACGAGGTATGATGCGAAAACACATCCCCACTTACAACCGCGTAAAAGTTGTCGGTGTCAGATGACAAATTGTCCACTTTGACGGAATGTCGAAAACAGATAACAGTATCAAAGTTACAACGTTGATCGTGTTTCATTAGCCGCTATGCATTCGGCGTGTTTGATTGCCGGAACTATAGCACAGCACGTCTCTCATCCAGTAAACAGCTACCCTCCCAGAGTTTCGTACTTGACTGACCAATATTTGCGAACGATCTCGAAATCCCTTTTGACTCGGATTTCCAATCTCTTTGTCCAGAACGAGAATGATGACGGTGCGGTCGTTGGCCAGTGCAGTGTGGCTGTGAGTTACCGAACGAAATTCTGATCAGTGATGTTCAACGCACCAACGTTCGCCTGACTTTGTAACCGATGGATCATCCGCAAGAATACAATTTACAGACGTGACTAATGACGACAAGATCGTAAATCGATCGGTCGCCGATGTTTGATACATTCTGATGGTCGCGTTCCCAGAGTGCAACGGGCGGTATCATTGATTCGTGAGAGTTTCACGTCACTCTCGTACATAGGTACCATTGCATGGGTAGGGTAGAAATCCTAACGGCAATTTGAAATGAGCTCAGTGACGTTGGCCGCGTTCCAAAATCCTCGTCACAAAACACTGTGTAGGCAGGTAGCAAACAGGTCCAACAGAGAGGAAATACTGCGGTATATAGGATAGGCCTGACGGGTGGTTTTATACGGGGATCGATATTTTCCTCCACTAACATGTGTTATACCCTTGTACATTTTCCATTTCTACGTACGTATATCGCAGTCGATGATGTCTCTCCTGCACCGATAGGATCAAAGTCCCACTGTAAAAATATTTACCCAGTATAAAAAAAAATGTCCAATTTTTGCATCCTTCCTGCATTTCCAAAGCAAAAATGGTCCAAAACAGTCCAAACGGTCCAAAGTGGCCCAAACCGTCCAAAATGGTCCAAAATGGCCCTGACGCTCCAAAACGGTTCAAAACTGTTTAAAGCGGTCTAAAGCGGTCGAATGCGGTCCAAAGCGGTCCAAAAGGTGTTCCAGAATTTCCTACTGAGGGAGGGTCAGAGAGATCAAGGCGAAATGCTGACGATGTATGTAAATTTTTAACCTAATTTTCTCCTCTCTTTCGTTTTTTCATTCCTCTCAGACTAAAGTCTGCAGTCCAGGATTTTCCGCAATCGGATCAGTGATCAGGAATTAATGTTGATCTAGATTTTTCGAAGAGATACAGAAATGTTTATCATGTAAGACTGGATACTGGGATTAATGACGACAACGTGATTTGCGAGTTCGGGAGAATTCCCAGTAGCTAATTATTTGGACATTTGGAGGTTACTGAAGTTTTGGACCTTTCAAATAATTAGGGTCCTCGAAATCTTGAAATTACTGAAATTTTTGACACTTTAAAATCACTGAAGTTTTTTCATATTTTATAATTATAGAAGTCACAGAATTAGTTCGGAATGACTGAAGTTTTTGACATTTAAAATTATTGTGGTCTCCGAAATCTTGAAATAACTGAAATTTTGGACATGTTAAATTATTACCCGGGAAAAAATCGAGTAGATCTATGTAGATCTAAATGCTTTAGATCTACGTAGATCTAAATTTTGGAATAGATCTAATGAGATCTACGTAGATCTTATGAGATCTCAAGAGATCTACGTAGATCTAATTTTTACGTCATTGTCAATTCCGGAAATGAATTGAAAAAACATTGATTAATTGCATAACTATAATGAAAAAATACTCACTATCGTCATAAAATAAGAAATCGTGAATACGAGTAAGGAAAAAAAATGAAAAAAAAAAAATTGTGAAAATCGAACAAATCGGAATCGAACCCTCGAACTTCGGATTACCAAACCTGTACCGTACTAGATGAGCTAAGGCGCCTTCTGAAAATACGTGCGTTTCTGGCATACTTATGGTCCAATCAGTCCAGACAGACTTGAAATATTTCCAAATACGGTACCAGAACTACTCAGATCCGAGTAGATCTACTTGGCTTCAATGAGCAACAACGTTTTGCTGCAATTATTCCATCTACTCATCTCAGATCTACCTAGATCGAAAGTAGATCTACCTAGATCTAAAGTAGATCTAACGATATCTGGGTGGATATACATAGATCTAAAAAGGATGGGCATTCTAACATGACAGTATATCAATTCGAAGCTACGTAGATCTACGAAAATCTTTGGAGATCTAGGTAGATCTAGGTAGATCTACGATTTCCCAAAATTTAGATCTACTTAGATCTACTTAGATCTAAATTCGATCTCCGGAGATGCGAATTAGATCTAAACCATTTTTTCCCGGGTAGGGTGAACGAAATCTTGAAATTGTCGAAGTTTCGGATATTTTAGAATAATAGAAGTCTCAGAGATTTTTAAATTACTGAAATGTTGGGAATTTCAAATTATTGGGGTCGTAGAAAACTAGGAATTACTAAAATTTTGGACCTCACAAAATAATGAGGTCTTCGAAATCTTGAAATTGTTGAAGTCTTGGATATTATAGAATTTTAGAAGCTACAGAAATTTTGAAATTACTGAACTTTTGGGCATTTCGAATTATCGAGGTCTTCGAATTCTTGAAATTGTTAATAATTCGGAAATATTTGAAGTGAAGGAGTAACACAAATTTTGATATTAACGAAGTTTTGGTCATTTCCAAGCTATTAAACCTTTAGAAATTTTGAATTTACTGAAGTTTTTGGCGTTTGGAAATTATCGAGTTTTTGTCATTCCGAGATCCCTAAAATTTTGAAAATTCTTCTTGAAATTAGTTCAAAGTTTTGAACAATTTCTTCCCTTCGAGTCACTATTTTATAATATCCATCCAAATTCAAACACATTTTGGACCATTTTATAAAATAAAACATACATTTAAATTTCTCCTCACGACGTTCATAGATTACAGAATCATGGTTTGTATTCTCGCATGAGATCCTCGATGGTAAAGATTCAGTAGAATCCAGATGAAGGGTAGCGTCGCGTTCTCTGGGTTATCATAAAGATGAAATAAACATGAAGCACGCGAGGAAAAGTTTCCAGACGCGACAACGGTGGCTCCCCCTCCCAAAAAACGTGGCTTTTTCTATTCCTGTTGACTCGTGTGTTGAAGGATGCTGCTACTCTACAGTCGATTGGCAAATTCAGTTCTTGTAACAATTTGTACACGGCTCCAACTAGAACCGGAGGTTGAATAAAAAAATAAAAAAACACAAATAAACTATGGTAAGAAGGATGAGGAAGTGGCTTCCTGTTTACTCTTCGTATCCCCCAAAAAAATAACTTGTGAATTTTTCAACAATATCTACCTCCGGTTTCGGTGTGGGGCGAAAAAAAAGGCACGGATAGACGCGGGCGTTTAGAATGCGGAATTTCAAATTCACGAATATCGGAAATTTTCCTCAGTTTGTTCAGATCGGAAATGTCATCGACCATCGGGAATATCGGAATGGGGTATAATTTATTTGCCAGACGCGCGCGCGCGCCGTGCGTTCACTGAATATATTAAATTTATTACACTCGAATGGGCGATTGGTTTATTCCTCAGGATATCGACTCGAGCCAATAGAGACGTACCCGTCATTGGCCAGTTTCGAGAGAGAGAGAGAGAAATAAAAAAAAAAGAACGTTCAAAGCAAAAACAGCTTTTTACCAAAAGCTCGAAAAAAAATCAAATAAAAAAACATCCCGGAGTCTCCTCAACGGAATTAAATTACGCATTCACTGTTGGAATTGAGTTTAGCTTTGCGGCAGAGGCTGGCCTCCCCCCCCGTTTACGGAATCGCAATGCCCGACATCCTGTTTGTTGGTACCCGTTGATTTATGAAACGTGTCTGGGACATGGAACACAAAACGCTGCTGTTACCTTCCTCGAGCCACAACCACACCAACGTTGGTCCGACTACGACTCAGCTGTGTACCAGCAGAGAATAAAGGGATGTAACACCTCCCTCCTCTTCGGACGACGAAACAATCCTCAAACAAATTTCGACCACGATTATTCATCCTCGCTGCGCAATTATAGTAGATTCTAATTTTACCTTCGTTTCATTGTTTTTTTTTTTTTTTTTTTTTTTTACCGTTTTTTAACGCGTCACGGAGAAAATTCTACAGAATGGACCAAAAACATTGGACCATTTTAAAACGTGGATGAAACCTAAACGCGTCGATCGATTTCAGCGAACTTTTTTTCTCTAGAAAGTAGGAGAATCGAGCTTCAATTTCGATTTTGGAGAGATAAAAAATATTCACTCGTTAGTGAGATACAGGCTCTTGAAAAACACGAAATTTGTGAAAAATCACTTTTTCTGGATTGGCCCAAAAACATTGGACCATTTTAAAACTGTATAAAACCTGGACACATGAGCCGATTTTCGTGAACTTTTTTTTCTAGAAAGTAGGAGAATGGAGCTTCAATTTCGATTTCGGAGAGATAAAAAATATTCACTCGTTAGTGAGATACAGGCTCTTGAGAAACACAAAATTTCTCAAAAAAATCAATTTTTCTAGATTGGCCCAAAAACATTGGACCATTTTAAAACGTGTATAAAACCTGGACACATGAGCCGATTTTCGTGAACTTTTTTTTCCTAGAAAATAGGAAAATGGAGCTTCAATTTCGATTTCGGAGAGATAAAAAATATTCACTCGTTAGTGAGATACAGGCTCTTAAACAAAAGAAATCTCTAAAAAATCAATTTTTCAATAGCTTCTATCTCTGGAAATAATTGAGATTTTTCAATATTTCGTGAATTAGATAAAAGCTCAATTCTTCCTTCTTCAAACCAATTAAAGTTTTCCAAAATCGGTCGATGAGCTTAGATTTTATCCACTTTTTGAAATGTTCCAACGTTTTTGGGCCATTCTGTATTATTTTGCGCGAATTATTCAGTCACTTTCATTATCGATTCAAAAATGCCGGACGTTGAAAAATTCTACAAATTATATCTTGAAATGATTCAACGAATTTTGGACCACAGTTTCATAACAATAAAATCCTCAATCAAAAATCAAAATCGAAAATGTCCATCGAATTTCGATTCGATTTGACTACAATTTGTACCCGGTTAGATTTTCCACTTGCGAGCTAATGTTTTGTAATTTTTCGATGATCGTAATTGCCTTGGAGATCCAGAGATACAGAATCAATTCACTCTGTTAAAAATTGTATGCATATTCATTGGAGGACCTGGGGTCTGAATGCCGTTGGCTATTGTAATGCCGGGTAACTCGGGCCATTAATTTTCAAGCTAACGGTTACCTCGTGGATAAATGGCTCGCGGTAACAGAAATGTTGTTTTATTTACGACCTATTTACAACGGGGTGGGGGGTCGGACGTACACTACGAGACTCTTCATAACGATTTATGAACAAATGGGAAAAAAATTGTGTCCAAAATGAAGAAAAAGAAAAAAAAAAAAGAAAAAAATTATTCAGAAAATTTTACCTCGACGATCAGTTTGATGAGGAACTGTTTAATGCTTTGACGAACCACGTAGATTATGTGTGCTTCTAATTTCTGACGAACTCGTTATCTCAATCAGTCCTTCCTAGAATCTCAATTTCACACGAATCAAATCAGATTGTTTCATGAGAAATAACTGTAAAAATAACTGAAATCGGAATTTTTTAAATTACTGAAATATTGGTCATTCCAAATTATTGGGGTCTCCGAAATGTTGAAAAACCTAAAATTTTGGACATTTTAAATTAGTAGGATCTTCGAAATCTTGGAATTGTTGAAGCTTTGGATATTGCAGAATTATAGAAGTCTCAGAAATTTTTAAATAACTGAAATGTTGGACATTTTAAATTATTGGGGTCTCCGAAATCTTGAGTTAACTGAAGCTTCGGACCTTTCAAATTATTGGGGTCGTAGAAAACTAGGAATTACTGAAATTTTGGACCTCACAAAATAATGAGGTCTTCGAAATCTTCGAATTGTTGAAGTCTTGGATATTATAGAATTTTAGAAGCTACAGAAATTTTGAAATTACCGAACTTTTGGGCATTTCAAATTATCGAGGTCTTCGAATTCTTGAAATTGTTAATAATTCGGAAATCTTTGAAGTAAAGGAGTAACACAAATGTTGATATTAATGAAGTTTTGGTAATTTTCAAGCTATCAAAATTTTAGACATTTTGAAATTATCGAGGTTTTGGACGTTTGGAAATTATCGAGTTTCTGACGTTCTGAGATCCCTAAAGTTGAAACATTCTTCTTGAAATTGTTCAAAGTTTTGGACATTTTCTCCCTTTCTTGTTTTAGGTGAGGGGGAAATAACGCGTGAATGGCTCGTGAAATTTCGAGAAACAACCGCGAAAATGACTGAAATAATAAAAAACTATTTTAATTATTTCACTAAAAAAAAAAGGATAATGTGTCAGTCAAGTCTCAAGTTATTTCCCTCTCGACTCTAGGTAAAAGAGAAAAAAAAGTAAATATATCTTTCAAGAAAATTGGATCTTGACACGTATCCCCGATTTATCGAGGCGCCAAAAAAAAAAAAAAAAAAAAAAAACTTTACGATTCCAGCGCAGATCTCCACCTATAGAGTTATAAACTTTCTAAGGATACAAAACAATGTACAGTGTACAGTATAGTGTGCTTTATCTCGACAACAAGTTTGACAAATTCTAAGAGAAATATAGAGTACAAAAAGAATCGATTCTGTACCAAGCAGCAGCAACACAGCAGCTGCAACTGGGATCCGGACAGAAGCAATCAGAAGTCAGAAGCTACCGGCGAAGCACTCAGCCCACCGTGCAGTTAGAAAGACCCCGGGGGTGGGGGAGAGGCGGCAAATTTGAGAACGGGTCGGTCTAACGCGAACTATTTGAGATAATTGATAGCCTGAATAGGCTTACATCCACCGTTACACCTACAGACGTCGATGTGGACGAGGATGGTCAAATGCAATTTCACCAGCCCCGAGGGATCGAGGAAGACAAAATTTCTAGAATATAACCCTGCAGTCAAGACTGAATTAGTCCGTTTCTCGCAAACGGTGAAGCTATTGACGCTCCCTAGAACTTGAAGCCAAGCCGGTATTGTCAGCATTGATGTCCGCGTTTTGGCCAGGCCAAAATAATCCACACAAGAGTCTGATTATTCTGAATCGTTTTTTTTTCTTTTTTACTCCTTTTCCTTCTGATCCTGAAGGGACTTTTGCGAGGGCTGATGAAAATGAGGAAGAAATAAATTCCGGGACAGCTCCGGACTCTGTCCCAGCTTAGCGGTTTAATATACAACTTGGTCATTCCGATATAGAGTTTATACACCCCTCCCTTGTACCGGGTTCCTTTGCAGGACCTATCCAATCCTCTACCCTGTGGCATCTACCCTTGCACCCTACACTTCACCGTCCAGTTACCAGGTCGGTGGTCTCTGGGTTATCCCTTGGTAACCGCAACCGTAAAGTGGAGTGCCGCCGCCGCCGCCGCCGCCACCACCACCACCGCGTACCCGTTATCCAGCGAAGTGTTCTCTCTCCCCTGGAATTAAGGATGTATAGGCTATACAATCTCAACCAAAAGTGAGTCTCGTCGTCAATATTGAGTACTTCGAGATGAGATAAAAATCGGAAAAAAATCAACCACAATCAAGATGATAAGAATATTCATTTTCAATAATAATAATGCCCAAAAGTTATCAACAAATTGTTTAAACAAATCATTGTTTAACAAATTTCCTGGTGACGTTATTTTTTTTTCATGTCAAATGAATTCGTTAATTTTTCTGAATACATATGAATTTTTTCAGAATTTTGTCACTTTTTTGAAATTTCCGTTTTTGATTTTGAAAAATGGAGAAAAAAATTTGAATTTTGGATATGTTATTTTGGAAACAATGTAGATTACAATTCCGAAGTTTCCGGAGAGTGGAACTAATAGTTTTGTAAATACAGCCATTAGAAATTTCCGAAAACGGAAATTTCAAAAAAGTGACAAAATTCTGAAAAAATTCATGTGTATTCAGAATGATTAACGAATTCATTTGACATGAAAAAAAAATAACGTCACCAGGAAATTTGTTGAACAATGATTTGTTTAAACAATTTGTTGATAACTTTTGGGCATTATTATTGTTGAAAATGAATACTCTTATCATCTTGATTGT
>JAEUYN010000273.1:0-12069 GCA_018257835.1 Euura lappo | reverse complement strand
TGTTAAAGATATCTTGAAATTTCTTCTACAAACAAACAGGAATGGAACGTACAGATCCCAGTGATTTGAATGAAATTAATATACATCTTGAAATTTCATATTTTTATGAAACTGTTTTGAAGTTTCAAAACATACTATGATTCTTTTTTAGTTTTCAGTGACAAAGGTATTTCAGTCAATTATCAATAGTCCATCCAATAAAAAGCGTAAAATGATCATTTTTTGGTTCATTCTGCAATATTTTATGATCCGATTCGGCAATTATTGTAGCAGTGGAAACCCATTTTTGAATGAAATTATCATGAATTTTCATATCATATGAGTATTCAGCCGAATTTTCGAAACATTCTGTATATAAAATTTAGTATAATCTTGGCTATGAAATTTCAGAATGATTTTGAATTTTCAAAACTGTTATATGAATATTCAAATATTGAAAAAGTTGAATTTTAATATACAAAAAGTATGTGTTCATTGCTTCACATACATTTTTAGAAACGACGCGGTCTCTTGATACCGACATGCTCAATTTAATAGGAATGGAGCAAAATTATTTAAGAAAAGCTGTTCAAACATCCCCTGATCTGGCTGATTTTTGCGAACATACCTACCTGAGAGTATCGCCGTGCCATGTCCCTATTGGCCGAGTTACAGTTTTTTTTCACATTTTTGACTCGAATTTGGGTATTTTCGATTATGCAAAGGTTTTTTGTACTACGTGGCTGAAAATCGGTTTCTTTATGTAAAATTGACCCAGGAACACGAATCTGGCCACAGATTTGACCTACGAAAAAAACCTACAGTAATATTAGCCAAAAACACCCAAAATTGACCAAAAAAGTCCCAAATCTTAGGGAAACGGTCAAAAAAAAATGTTTTCGTCTTTCTGAGGCAGCAATCTTGTAGGAAAAGAGCTAACGAATCCAATAACCACATTCCCAGATTTCTAGGACGAATCGTTCAAGAGATACGCGTTGTCAAAGTTGGAGAATCTTGTTTTTCTGGCAATAATGGACTTTTTTGACCTCGTTGGACAAATGTCCGACCTAAAGACCTATTTTGCGGCATTCACCACGACTATCTGAATCGAGTATCAATAGGTTATTTTCATCAAATGAGATTCGCTAGATTCTGGTCGAAATAATTAAATTTACTTTTTCATGAAATAAAATAATAAGAACCCTTAAAAAGGTCCATTATTTGCAGAAAAATCAAGATTCTCCAACTTTGACAACGCGTATCTCTTGAACGGTTCGTCCTAGAAATCTGGGAATGTGGTTATTGGATTCGTTAGCTCTTTTCCTACAAGATTGCTGCCTCTGAAAGTCGAAAACATTTTTTTTTGACCGTTTCCCCAAGATTTGGGACTTTTTTGGTCGATTTTGGGTGTTTTTGGCTAATATTACTGTAGGTTTTTTTCGTAGGTCAAATCTGTGGCCAGATTCGTGTTCCTGGGTCAATTTTACATGAAGAAACCGATTTTCAGCCACGTAGTACAAAAAACCTTTGCATAATCGAAAATACCCAAATTCGAGTCAAAAATGTGAAAAACAACTGTAACTCGGCCAATAATTTTTTTCGGGACATAATATTTTGGCTTTTGACTACTCTCCAGGTAGGTAACATGCTCACAAAAAATCAGCCAAATCGAAGGGGGTGGGTGACAGGCCCGGCTTTTCTTAAATAATTTTGCTCAATGAATATAAACGATTCATTCTGTTATCATTCCTTGCGTGATAACAATAATTCAGCAATATAATACTAATAATAATTGAGTATATCCACATATTTACTTGACACACGTGACGCCCGGCGCGGTCTGCCTTCGGAAAAGACGAGATCTGCAGGTCCTGCGCTTCGCGGATTGTCTCGGTTGTTAGACAAATTTTGAACATCAATTCAAAAGGCAGACGAGTAGTCCACCTTTTTAGAAACATTTTCCAAGCGCTGTCAATCGACAAACGCAGCAGCGACATCCCTGCAGACATCACTTGTAAAGTTTTTTTTAGTTTTTTTACAACGTCGTCAATCGAACAATTAACCAATAAATACGTGAAAATAATTTTTGACAAAATGCAGAGCTGATTACCTCTGACTCCTGCCATGGTTTCCATCATTTTTACTTCTTCTGATTCTCGATTCATTGTTTCGTCGCAGTAAATGAACTTAACGCTGAGAGGCAGGACGCCGAAGGCGACATCAACCAACTCGAGGGGCGATTGCGCGGTGCCCGCAATCACCTGGCGGCGGTGGAGGCCGAAAACGAGTTGGCGCGGCTCTACGGCCAAATAATGTAAGCATCGATGATTCTCGATCATTGGGTCGCTTTGAAACTCCTGGCTGTTTATTTTGATTGACATTGATTCTTTTTTTTCAAGACCGGTGCAAGAGCGCGTTAGAGCCGCTGAGGCGGGCCTGAATGAGGGAAGTAAGTATTTGTTGCAGCATTTGTTATCGTAGCCTCAGATGCAATAATGTAATTTTCGTTTTTTTAACGCCATAGATGGAGGGAGGCCAAGGCGCGCGGCCGTAGTAGCTGCCAGGGCTGCGATTGGGCAGTTTTTATTCCCAAATGGTACGTGATTGATCACCAAAAAGATACGTTGTTCTAATGTAGCACAAGAATCATTTGGTCAATTTCTACATGTTACAGCTCCACGTCACAATAATAATCTACAATTAGCGGTCCCGCCCATCCCCGCGGACGACGGTCAGCAGTCACCCCGCGGTGACGGTCCTGCAGACGAGCCGCAACCCGCGCCAGGTTAGTAACAAAGCCTCGGAATAGGCAACGTCTTTAGAAAAAAAAAATTATAAAAATTTAAATAAACGTGATAATTTAGTGATATTCTCGCTGATACGATAATACATTTCGTGATCGTCTTTCAGTCCACGTACCGGACCCCCTGCTGTGCTGCGGGAAAATATATGCGTCTAAAATAACTCTGCGCTACCACCGCAGAAAGTATCATCAAATTGGGGCGGCGCCCCCGTACCCCTGCCCGGTGTGCGGGGAGCGATTTTTCCGGCGCGATGAGGTAGCATCGCACCAACGAAATCTCCGGGGCGAACATCAGCTCCGGCACCCCGAGAGATACTTCGCTCTAGTAAGCAATGCATTTTTTATTTCCCTGTAGCAATTTCGAGTAATATTTTTATCCAAACTCTTAAGTTGACATTCCAAGGGCGTAATACAAAATGCAGCCACGGTTAGGATTGCATCGTTGTGTCTTTTTCTAGCGCGTTCAATGAATAAAGTTGAAAGGATGCAATTAACGTTATAACCGTGGTTGCATTTCGGCATGTGCGTCACGATCGTCGTTTACATTCAAAAGTATGACGTATATGTAGTAATAATAAGTATGTGGTTACAATTGTGATCATTTGTGTCGAAAAATTCAATGAATTTGAAAAAAAATATACCATTCTTCAGCGAATTTGAGGAAAGCAGTTTTTTCAGTTTTGCTCTAAAAAAAAATAGTATTTATTGACCGAAACCATCTTTGCTGATGTCGAAAATATATTTTTTATTTTTTTATTATTTTTTTTTTATTTTTTCCTTGCAAGTGCCATAATTGAAACTGAATACTTTACATCTACCGTGTACCTTTTTTTATTTCTGTATATTTTTTTATTCGATCTCGTTTTATTTCCAATTTTACAGAACCCTCAGGATGCAGGACGTCCCTGAAGTCGAAGAAAAAGATATTTTATTGATTTAGACTTATAATAATTACATCCTTGAAGTTTTAATATGTAGATAATTATTGGTATCATTATTATTAATTTATTATTATTGATTTTTAGACTTTTAAATATTACCTAGAATATACACTGTAACGTATTCAAGAACTCGCATAGTAATAATTCAAGTTTAACTTAAAAATCAGAAAATTCAATTATCAGAGTCAGGCAGAAAATTCAAATTCAAAGCCCGGAAACCACATGACACACTACAGCATTTACACATCGGAACCTAGAATCAAAATTTAAAACACACACACTCAATTGTTAGAAGAAAAATAACACATGGAAGCATCGCCACTTTGGCAACAACATTTTACACACAAAATTTTGTTTAACACACACACACACGTAAACTCTAAAAACATCACATTATATTAGATTTAAGGATATTTCCTGTAAATACAACTCAACCAGACCATACATGTTACACTATTACAAATAAAAGGGGATTAACAAGGATAGAAGAGAACAGAAAATCCGTGAATAGTATCAATGCGCGCCAGATAGAAAAACTGAGGAGCTCGTGGGTCAGTCCCCTCTCCTAAAATTTGAAGAAATGTGACTATACGCGCACCGAGAAGTAGTGCGAAAACCGAGCCGTAATGGTAAATGAGAAGGCGACCAGAATCACTTCGGTCCGGCCAATTGGTCTCATTGGTACGTAAATCATGGGAGCTATCCATGAATTACGAATTTAAATTCATTTTCTGACTTGTAAAAATTTTGAAGAATCCATTTAAGGCGACAGCCTTCCGATATACGGAGAAAGTTTATTAAATATCAGTCAAATATTGATACGTAAACATATCTAACAATTTCAATTTTGTTTGTTATTACCAAACACAAAATTATTCAGTTAACAGTATCAGTCATACCATTTTTCTGTTCTTTTGCTTGATGCATCATCCTCGCTATCAATATAAATCTGTCTAACTGCTAATCATTTATACCTACACAACGTACACTCCACAGTTAATTGCTCCAATCCTGAAATATCCTTATCAAAAACTGGTTTAGTCCTCGGTGAAGCGTGCGGTTAGCAGTAACGCCCGGACTTTCGAGAAAGGGAAGCACCAACGCCGTATTTTCGACACTGAGTCCTCTCGTTATTAGCTCAGGTAGAAAACTCCTTTCCTTGCGGTAATTCGTTACCTCATTGCACAAAAACCACGAGAGCAGGTGTTAATTCATCTAGGTACCTTATCGAAGCCCCGAGAGAGTCTTTACTCAACACAAAAACTAAATTTTCTATCGATACGAGTGCTATAAAAGTAAGAAATTCAGGAATATCGATAAGTGGTTGAATCTCAGGTGATAGTAGTGAAACTCGTTTAATATTAGTTTAATCTGAGTGATCGTGCCATACAGTGAACACGGATCACGGTGAGGATTAACGTCATAACGCGTCTATTTCAATCAGGGAAAAAACCACAATCAGAACTAGTAGTTTTTCTTTTCCAAAACAATGGAAAAAATAAAAAAATAAATTGTGTTTTTCATTTTTTTATTTAAACATAATTTATATGAATAGAATTAATTATAGAAAAGAGAAGAAACAAAAATAATTATTATGTATATAAATTTGATTAGATTTACTTGATTTTATGATTTATGATTTATGTTTTTCATAAGATTTTATGCTATTTGATTTTATTTTGTATATTATGTGATATTATTATTATTATTGTTTTTTATTATTTTATTTTATTATTGTTGGTTGTGAATGTTAGTTATAGTAAGTCTCGCCTGGCACCGCGCACAGACACTTACAATGAGTGACGTTGGATGAGGTTGTGCCTCATTGCCTCCATGAGTTGCTCATATCTCTATTTCTTTATGCTTGGCTTTGAATAAATTCAAGTGAAATTGAATTGAATAAATTGTAACTAATAATAAGGTTACGCATATCATGAGGTTTTCATAACGGTGTGTTTAATTTTTTTCCCAGTGGTAGTTTTTTTTTCGTTTTGTTTGTTATTCCGTTGATTTCGAATTGATTATTTTATCCTTTTCCGATCTGATTCTTCCTTCTTCCTCCTCTAAAGCATATTATAAGTTTGTATTGTATTTATTTCTCTCAATATAAGTAGTAGCAGTACACTGGTATTGTTACATTTATTCCGTCTGTTCTTATCTACACCTATTTCTAATTCCAAACCGGAAGGCGGGAAAAGTACTTCAAACCCCCACTGACTCGGTTGCCGCACGGAACAAAGAACCGAGGACCGAAAGAAAACCACTGATCTCTATAATACACTGGATGGGGGTGTTGTGTCCTGTAATCTCCCGGTAGGTGGATTAAAATCGCGCGCCGCCATATTGATCTGAGCGGATAAAACGAGGGAGGGAATATTTGAAATAGTTTTTAAGATTAGAGTTAAGAATATTGTTTCATAGATATAAGACGGTCACCCAAGATAGAAATAAGCCAGAAGAAGGACAGAGGTCATAAATATTGTAAGAGGAAAAACTCTTGAAGTAGAATTTCATTTTTACTGCTTGCACATGTGCGGAGGGTTCTGGTCATTGTCAGGACGGTATAGAATTGTGAAAGTCGCAGGAATTTGAGGAAAGGCATCTCGAGAGGTTGCCCTTTGTTTAGAAGACCGTCGCCTTTTTCCCACGCACATGTGCACAGACCCTTCTGGCGCCGGGCTCTTCCGCGTTCCCGGCGGTGTACGCGGCTCCCACCCCACTACCCCCGAGAAGGGAGGAAGAGGAGAGTCAGTTGAGGGCGGTCAGTAGGAGGATTTTTCAGGGAAACTGACCCCCTAATTGGCTGTATAGATGATTTCGCGGGGACGAGCCGCCTACGCACCCGGGTCGCGCGGGAGAGATTCGGAAGAGGAACGGCACTCTTATTTCTGACTTAAACGGAATAACACCTTTTCATTCTTTATCATACATCTCAGAACGTTCGCTTTTGTATATTTCTTCTGAACTCCTTTTAAATATATCTGAATCCTCAGTTTTAAACGTAAACTTTATTCTTTCACCGTTATTTATCCTTCACTGATTTGAATTCTCCCGCGCCTTTGGAGCTGATCGCTTCAACGGTCCTACGGACAGAGACGGACCCGCAGAGAACTTCAGATATACAACAGGGGATAGGCTGAAACGCCTGTGACCAAATGAATGTCAGTGGCGGTCATTTGCTTACTGGCTCTGTGCCACCCACGTGACTCCGGGCGCGCGTTTATACGACCGTGGTTTGTACGGAACCGCGTTTGAGCGTTTCAACAGGAGACTTTTTGATTATGACAAAAAATGGTGCAAACGTGTGTGTATTGCGGTGAGAAATTCAGAATTGGCAATGGGAGAACCTTCCACTCGTAAGTATTCGTTTCAAATAAATATATAAATCACGTTATAAGTGTTATAGTTATCACGATGGATGAGGTTAGAGTACCGATGAGTTCGTGAACTTCAAATTGGCATATTATTCATGCGTATAAATTGTTTACTCCAGATTTCCATTGAAACAGCCAGAGATACTTCAGTCATGGTTGAACTCCATACAATTAGGAGAAAATTTTCAGCCGAAAAAGGGGATGAAATTATGCTCAGATCATTTCGAAAAAGAATGCTTGAAAAAACCAGGCGCCAATGTGACATTGGCTGAAAACAGCATTCCGACACTTTTTGGCATCCCGAAATCAGCCTGTGTATACTGCAGAGCGATTAAAAAACCTGGAGACCTACGCACGTTTCACAGGTATTGCATACATCAATTGTAAGTTCTGTAAAATGTTCAGATGTATGATTCAAATTCAAATTCAAATTGATTTATCTATTTGCTTTCAAATTCAAATTGATTTATTTATTTGCTCTCAAATTTAAATTGATTTATTTATTTGCTTTCAAATTCAAATGATTTCTAGCATCTTGGGATGTCATTCATTATATGCTACTACTTAATTATATCCTTGATGTTTCAGCTTTCCACAGAAAAATGCCCAGTTACTAGAGAAGTGGATTGTAAATCTAGGGTCTGAAAACTGCACTGTTGGTCCTAGGAGCTTACTTTGTTCAGATCATTTTGAAAAATCATGTTTTCGTCCATCTGGTCACAGTCATGGTCAACAACTGCGCTTGCGTGATACTGCAGTCCCTACAATTTTTGCTCCAACAACAACATCTCAAGGTATCATTCATGACTTGAACGTCATTATACCAATTTGTACAATTGCATTGCCGGGAGCATTCGGATACTCTGCAAGAGTTCGCAAATGTAATTTTCCAATTGTTGAATATACATTTCATTGTCAGTTACAGAAAGACTTGGACCAGAAATAGCAAAACGAACTGGTTCTCTTGAAGAGTTGCCTGCTGCGAAACGTCTCCATGCCGAGAGTGATTCAACGGTCATATCTAGTCCATTGAATCAAACTCCAAAGTCGCTGAGTACTCCACAACGCAGTGTCTCCAGTCCGTTGAATCGAACACCAGAGTCTCAAGCTACTCCCCAACAGAGTAAAGTGGCGAGCACACCGTGTACCAGACGCCGTGTTCAACTCACTCAACATGACCATCACTATGAAGACACGCCAAGGACGATGAAAAATAAATTATCTGCTACCAACCAAAGGCTACGGAAGATGAAAGGGGAGAGGCGGGTCTACAAGCAGAAAATCAAACGGCTACAGAAGAAAGTTCACTCATTAAAGGATATCGTAAGTGAATTGCGTAAAGCTCGAGCTATTTCAGAATCTGGTCTCGCGTGTTTAGATACCATTGCTGACGAAGATATTTCTCAGTTTCTGAAGCGATACATGAAAAATAAAAAGAATGTTGGTGAAAAAACTCCTGCGGCAAAAAAAAAACAATGGAAAAGTTCCAAAAACAGCAGAGGGCTAGGAATATCGAGACAGAGGTACCCACCGGCTTTAAGATCATTTGCAATGACACTGCACTTTTATTCCCCGAAAGCTTACGGATTTGTGCGTAGGAAATTCTGTAACGCTCTTCCGGAGCCTAGTACTCTGAGATCCTGGTATTCAACAATTAATGGTGAGCCTGGATTTACATCGGAAAGCTTCGATGCTCTAAAATTGAAAGTGTCGGAAGCAGAAAGTACGGGCAAAGAAGTTCTAGTTAGTTTTATGCTAGATGAAATCAGTATTAAAAAAGGGATGCAGTACCTCTCTAATGGAACCGTTAGAGGTTACGTAGACTTAGGAAGCGGCATAGATACGTGTGGCACTGTTCCGTTAGCTAAAGATGCATTGGTGATGATGGCTGTATCATTAGACAGTAGTTGGAAGATCCCTTTGGGATATTTCTTGATTAGTGGTATCGATTCGGAAACAAATTCTGGACTTGTCAGAGAAGGCCTAACACGTTTACACGAAATTGGGGTGAAAGTAGTTTCTGTGACGTTGGATGGTCCTGCAGAACATTTTGCGACGATGCGCTTGCTGGGTGCGAGTTTTGACATGCCCAATCCGAAGCCCTTCTTTCCACACCCATCCAGTGGGCACAAAGTTAACGTAATATTTGACGCCTGCCATATGTTGAAATTGGTGAGAAACTGCCTGGGTGAGTTTAAAGTTCTCAAAGATGGTGAAGGTAACTTGATCGAATGGAAGTTTATAGTAGCTTTGGCTGATTTACAAAAGGAAGAAGGACTACGGGCTGGAAATAAAATTAGGACTGCTCACGTTGAGTACTGGAAAATGAAAATGAAAGTAGCTCTGGCAGCTCAAACTCTAAGTAGTAGTGTAGCTGATGCTATAAAATTTTGCACAGATTTAGGTTTGAAAAAATTTCAGGGAAGTGAAGGCACCGTGCGTTTCATACGATGCATCGATAGGTTGTTCGATTTCTTAAATTCACGCAACCCGTTTGCAAAAGGATTCAAGGCTCCATTGCGAAAGTGTAATGAAGTTTTCTGGCGGCACACGGTCGAAGCCGAATTAGAGTATTTGAAGAACATCACAGACGTGCAGGGTAAACCTTTATCGAGTACGAGAAGATATGTTCCAATTGTGGGCCTTGTTACGGGAGTTATGGCTGTTATCAATATTTTTGACGCATATGTTAAACCAGACGGGTCCCAATTGAAGTACTTGCTTACGTACAAGTTGAGCCAGGATCACCTTGAACTCTTCTTTTGTGCAATCAGATCTTGTGGCGGATGGTGTCCTAACCCCACCTGTACACAATTTATTTCTGCCTACAAAAGACTGCTGGTACTCCATGAAGTAACAGCAGTAAATGGAAATGTTGAGTCTATGGACGCAACAGCAATTCTAACTGTCTCGTCAGGTACTTCTAAGAAGAAAAAGGTTGACCTTTACGATGCGGCTGTCTATGATAATATAGCCAATATTAGAGTTGCCAAAAAATATGGTTTAGATGAGGACGATGAACAGCTCAGCAATCCTGATGATTTTTTGACTGAGTTTCTCGTTTTTCGATCAAGGCTTCCCGCGGCACTTTCCGTTTTTTCAAATAACTGCGTAGCTTATATTGCGGGCTGGGTTGTTAAGAAATTAGTAAATGAAAAAAAACCTGTAGTCAAATGTGAGAAGTGTCGACTCGCTCTCCTCCAGGACTCCGTAGTAATGGAAGAATTTCGTGAAAGCTGTGCTCTTATCCGTGCAAAAACGAGAGGTGGCCTGATATATCCTAGTAGATCAGTAGTGAAAATTTGCCAGTGCGCCGAAAAACTTTTGAGGACTGCATTGAATGTAAATAATGGTATGACACCAAGCGAACCGAATTTTGCAGCTGTTCTTTGTTCCAAAGTCATGGTCGATTTACTCCAGGCACCTGATAGCTTATTCACCTCCTTGAACGATCATGTGTTTGATGATGCTGTTGAGGAGTTATCAAACCACATTCATTCTTTAACCAAAGAGACATGTAAAGCTTACATAAAATTACGTCTCTTTGCTGCCACAAAAATCGCTTCAGAAAAAGCCGTTGGTACAAAGGTCCGTCACCATATGACACGGCAAATTATTTGGCAAAATCAATGAGTGGATTCAACGTTTTAATTCCAGCATACTGAAATATCTGAGTGAGATTTAAATGCCCTTTTAACACCTCACACCTTATACACTATGCCTCCAGTCATGTATGTACCTTGTTCCATGCCTCATGCTTTTTTATTTGTACCTTATCTCTTATCCTAAGTACCACATATCCGAGTGCCTAAGCTACATTGTAACGATCCTTTAGCGCCTACCTTTAATCCTAGATATACCTAAGTACCTAAGTTATGTTCAACAATCCTTCACAGCACGTACGTCTCGTCCTAAATACCATGTACCTCAGTATATAAGTTACCTTGTAAGAATCCTTCAACGTCCAACATCACATGTGTATACCTCAAGTCAAGTAGCTTGTATTACTATCTGCACACCTTACACCTTGCTATCCATACCTTGTGTAGAACCTGAATACCTCATTTGCTAACACCACGTTTCATTAATACCTCATTCCTCAAAATTCACATGATGCGTTTTTCGTTTCCCTTCTAAACTCCTATAATCCCACCACATTTCCTCTACCCATGAATCCCACAAATATCTCCTTCCTATACATCCACTGAAAAGATAATATAGCATTCATTCAATAATTATTATTACATTCCTACAGATTAGAAAATGTGGACTGCCTCTAGACGAAGATAGCCTACATCTACAGGATGACGAACGAGCAGACCAAGCCGGAATATATTTGGTCAATGAGTGTAACGTGTGACTGTCGCAGGCCTATAATGCTCCCTCATTGAAGCAAATCTTAATGTTCCATTATTGATTGTGATATTTTAATTGCAAATTGCAATTCTACACTCAATCATTGTTATATTAAAAATCAACTCGTTCATTCGAAATTTAGTAAGTATTTTATTTTACAATCAACACGCATGGATGATATTTAGGAATTTTTCAAATCAATTTTTTTTAAGGATAATTTATCATATCCTTTGTATTCATTATTTTTCATCGATATATTCAAAGCTCACTATTCATATTTTACGGTTTGATGTATATATATTCATAAAATATGAAGAAAATGTCACCTTTCCACTTTCATAATACTTGAAACATTGGTATATTACTTGTATTGAACCTAACCTCCCTTTTTTTTACTATTTTTCATATCTAATAGACCCTACTATTCATTGATCAGTTTTTCAGTTAATTATTTCATGAAATACCGCTAACTACTTATTAATATTGTTTGAATTTCCCGCTAAAAGTGTCAGAGCGCCCAAAACAAGATGGCGACCGCTGACGTTCAGGTGGTTTCAAACGTTGCCTATAGCAGAGCCATGTATCCCCCATCCAGTGTATTATAGAGATCAGTGGT
>JAEUYN010000272.1:0-102174 GCA_018257835.1 Euura lappo | reverse complement strand
AACGTTCATAGCTGGGAGAGAGATATCGAAATCCCGAGCTACGAAGGAACGTGGAAAGAAAAGCCGATGAGTTTCCTGCGGGAATTAGAGCATTTTTGCGAGTCGCGAAACCTGACCGAAAACGAAATCAGTCAAGTAATCCGACAGAGCCTAGGGGGCATTGCGTTAGAATGGTGGGGAATCGTCAACAAACCCGAAGACACGTTCGCAGATTTTAAGACGAAATTTCAAATCAAATTCTGGAGCGATGAAGCTCAACGCAAGATAAAGAAAAACCTGGAGTTTGGCTCGTACCGCAATGAGCAATACGAAAACCGTGTTGAGTACCGCTTCGATACGCTTCGATGTTGAGTACGCAATACGTCGTTTCAGCAGCGCGAAAGAGCTTAGACCTAAGATGCCGGATTCCGAGATCGTTGAATGTCTTTCGCGACATTTCGAGGAGACCATACAAAATGCTGTAATTACCAGGGGTATAAACGATATCCAAACTCTCATCACTCTGCTAGAGAAATTCGACAATGCACGAAGGCCGAATCACGCGAGAGAAACACATAGCGAGTCATATCAACAATCGAATCACGCAGAAACAGAAACAAATCGAAACAATAGCGATAATCGCCCTGGGAACAAGCCAAATTCAAATCAATACAACGGAAATAATACCTACCGACCTCAGCCAGCTAGGCACGCGGCCTAAACCGTTTAACACAGAAACAAACCATAACACATCGCGAACCTACCAAAACAGCCACATACAGGTAGAAGAAGTCGAGCCAAGGCCGAGTTATAATTTTGAACTTCCGAAGCTGGGAAACTAGTCGGGGGTATGAACGATAATAATCACAGTCAAAAAGTAACGAAAGATAGAAGCATTCATGCATCAAGCATTCATGCCCCAGAAAAAGAAACAATTGAAAAAGAAAAATTAGAAGTAAAACAGTTGATTGCTAAAATAAATCGAGATAGTAATAAAATTATTGAAAAACAAGAAAAATACAGTCAAGCGCAGTGCGCATCAATATTTGAAGCACCTAGGGACTTTTTGCTTAGCAATGATGATGACATCAAGATTACCGAAACTGAGCATACCAAAGTAAAATGTCCATTTGTTAAAATTTCAATAAACAAAATTGAAGCAAATGCTTTGATTGACACAGGAAGTGAAGTGTCCTGCATAAATGAGCAATGGCTCGACCAAAATAAAGCCTTATTAGGAAAGTACGAAACTTTGCATGTAAGCAATTCAAGATTACAAGTAGCTACCGGCGCTAAACCGATTAGAATTCAAAGACAGGTCTATTTGAATCGACCTATTGAACAATCTCAAATCATTGATTAATTACGAAACAAAAACGCTAACAATCAATAAAGATAATCAGATAACGAAGGTCGATTTTGTTAATATCAAAGCACTAAACGACAGAATGAACCTAAGAGTAATCAAGCGAAAGCCCAGAGTCAGAGACTTGCGTGGCAAGTACAAAGAGTGTCACAAGGACACACCTGATAGAGGTAATGTCAAAACGAACGTCGATTTCCAATCCAGTATTGAGGGATTAGTAGATAAACTTGACCCAGAGAAGAGCTATATTATAGATAATGATTCGGCAGTAGGTCAGTATGCCAAGCAGGCTACCTTCACGACCAAAGCAGGATTAACGCACACGAAAACCGGGCTTAAAGGTACATTTACACGTATCCAAATACAGAACTACGGAGAAGCGGATCAGCTGGACAGGAATACGACTGAGTTGGACAAGACGACGAGTCGAGGAACGAGATGGAAACAGGGGGGCTAACTAACCATCCTTCTTTGTTTCAGAACACTAAGGTGGACAAACAACTCAACAGATCATTTCTATAAAAACTTTCAAATCTAGATTAAGATATAACTCATTGTTGAGATACTATACAATAAAATATGCAAATTTAGCAAGGAGCTATCCATGAATTACGAATTTAAATTCATTTTCTGACTTAGAAGAATTTCCAATAAAATTCCATTTAAGGCGCCAGCCTTCCGATATACGGAGAAAGTTTATTAAATATCAATCAAATATTAGAACATAATCATTTTCTAACAATTTATCTTTTATTTGTTATTACAAAACACAAATTTATTCAGTTAAACGTATCAGTTACACTAATATTCTGTTCTTTTGCTTGCGCATCATCTTCACTATCAATATAAATCTGTCTAACTGCTAATCATTTACACCTACACAACATTCACTCCTCAGTTAATTGCTCCGTTCCTGAAATATCCTCTGAAAAATTGGTTTAGTCCTCAGTGAAGAGTGCGGTTAGTAGTAACGCCCGGACCTTCGAGAAAGGGAAGCACCAACGCCGTAGCTTCGACACTGAGTCCTCTCGTTATTAGCTCATTGTCAGGTAGAAAATTCCTTTCCTTGAGGTAATTCGTTACCTCATTGCACAAAAACCACGAGAGCAGGTGTTAATTGATCTAGGTACCTTATCGAAGCCCTGAGAGAGTCTTTCTCGACAATAACAAAATTTTCTATCAGTACGAGTACTATCAAAGTAAGAATTTCAGGAATATCGATAAGTGGTTAGACCTCAAGTGATAGTAATGAAACTCGTTTAATATTAGTTTAATCGGGGTGATCGTGCCATAGAGTGAACACGGATCACAGTGAGGATTAACGTTATACCGCTGATACATAAAGATACGAATATAGACATAAAACATGAATCAGTACGATTACGGACTCTGTACGTATTTTACAGAGTGTCAAAATCACATTTGACAATTACGATGCCTTCCTCGCGTTTGAGGCCTGGGCTGCGTAGATTCGTCCCAGGGGACTGAGATCTGCGACGTTCTCCTCGAACCACTCGCGGAAGTGAAATACCCTGGCCCACGCGTCCGGAAGCCCGTTGGCGCATAGGTTTGCCCAAGAAGCGACGCCTGCCAGTTCCCCGTTGCAAACCAGCGGGCCACCAGAATCACCCTGCGGCATGCAATTCTTTGCTCATACACCAGCGCAGAGGTGCGGTCAGTTGGAATCAATTATACGGAGAAGGACCATAAAGGACTTACGCTGCAGACCCCCGACCCTCTCGATGCCCCCGCACACAGGGTAGACTCGAATATCGAAGCAGCCGGCCAGAACTCGGTGCATGTCTCCCGTGTCATCGTATTTTGAATCGACCACTGCAGCTGACTCGGCAGACCGCGGAAAGGATGCTGCAAATAGATTGTATTCGACAGGTGTATGATCACACGGCAAGGGGAAGGAGAGGTTGGAGTGATCTACTCACGTGGATGGCACCCCATCCGGAAGCAAAGCACGGCTGAACGCCGACGTCAGCGCTTGCGAGCGGAATCGGCTGTTCCGTGGCTGTGTATGGGATCGGAGTGGTTAATTTCAACACCGCGACATCGTTACGCCATGTGGCGGTCGGTTGATACTCGGGATGAATCCGCACCTCCGAAACTCGTGTAAAACGTCCCCCTTCGATGTTCGACAAATGCCCCGTGACGACGAAGATAAACGTCGGTGGATAGGGTGTAGGGACGTTGCTGCAATTATCAGCAAACTTGTCAATATACAAGTTCCAGTTTGACCGCTACGCGGATCGCTGAATCGTAGTACACCCGTGGACAACGGTTCCGAAGGATTCACAATCAGCATGGGACACAGCCGAGGACACAGCTCGTCTATACATAAGCCCCGCCAGATTCAATGTCCACCGGTGCGGTACAAGGCACACGCTTACCGGAAACTGCGATTATTTGGTGACCACGCGTGTCCGATTAACGGCCGTGTTCAACCACGCGTCACAATTACAGACACAGAATTGAATAAAACGCGGTGCAAGTAACTGACACAGTCTTCGGTAAATAGATAAATATCATATTATTACCGGAATATGATGTGAATGCATTCGGTAATATTATTATGCTCAATTACTCACTCGGCGACGCAATGAGCCGCGGTGACCACGTGTTCGGGGGTTACCATCGATCCGCCGCAGGTATGGGAGGAGGAACTCGCGATGCGCAAAGATACCTGGACGACAGACAATTACGATGGTAAATATACATACATATAATGTAGCAACGTTGATGATTCGTTGTTGGGTGATTCTTACGATTTATATGTCTTTATTCAATTACAACAACAGCAACAACAATGTTAATGATAAAGTCAGCTCATAATCACCATCCACGGGACTTGTCCATATGTGGCGACGTTCGCGTTGACGAGCCGCTTCTGGATCCTGGCTGTGAGACGAGACACAAATGTTTCACGCATAAACAATCGACATGCCAATTAATGCTGGTGATCAATACCCATAGCTTTCGACGATTTATCGATCATGCATCGGAAATGAAGGTTACGATGGCTAATAAAAGTACATCGCACATCCCGCTACCCAGGCTTTATAACGAGACATTTTCCGTTCGGTCCGAGTACGCAGGCACAAAGTTATGAGCCACATGATGGTTTGTACCGTTTCACCCCACACTGCCGCCTGCGAGAATTATCGCTGATGGATCGAACCTAGGTATATGGATGGAGGTATGATCCGGAAAAAATTGCATACTTTTAACAATACAGGAAGGGTTATACACCGCCACGTGCAGTAATATGCGCAGATACTGCTATGGACATGGGAAATGCGAAGCACCCAAAATAGTTAAACACTTCCACATCCGTGTGGCAGTATGTGTACATACATACATACAACTTGACGAAAGCAGGTATACAAGAACCACGGTAAGCTGGGCCGGAGACATGGACCAGTGGGAGAACACTTTCAAGTTCACGACATTGCACCGCGGTACAAGATTTTCCGTTTTAAATGCCTGTCCCACCCTGTATACATGTTCCATACAACAGCAATCGGGAAATGAATGTTGAATATTCTTATAACCGGTATTAAATGCTAGCAAGTGAAAGCTGAATAGGTATCAGTAGTGTTAGATTGAAGGTAAGGAATGCCGAACCCGACGAGACGGTTATGCCGACGAGGGCGACCAGTAGAAGAAAATGAAGAAACCGCGACATCGCAGCTGTATGAGACTTTTGCTCTAAACCACTCTTAAGGTTCGCCTTTATATACCGCATACAAGTGGCCTCGAGATGTTATTTATCTGTATCATTGATAACATTCCGGTCTATCCATCTTCATTATTTTGGATTAGAAATTTGATCGACGATTGTTGTAGTGTAAATTTCACATCATAATATCTGACAAGGCGATCTGCGGATAAGGATACGATATGCAGCCGCAAGTGGTGCCGAATAGAGCGGGCGTGTGAAAAAAGACACTGCTCCAATCTGTACATGGTATGTATATACGAAGTATCTGATATGTCATACGCGGAATTCTAAAATACCCACAGCTAGTTTTCATGTACCAGATTATTTGACGCGGTCCAATGGTACATATGTAGTACGTATGTAGTACGTATAATCGATCACTAATCGTAATCTGCTGCTGCGGAAGCGCGTCACCGCAAAAGCGTCTGTCGCTGTATATACCTGGTGTACTTTACACAAATGCACTTTAGTCTAGATGACCCGGATAGCAGATATCAAATAGAGTAGATTGCAGAGGGAGTAACATCCAATAATTCATTGCTATACGTATATGTATATGTCGTTGCTGATGAAAATGTGCTCTCAGACGACCTACGACCGCCGTCGCCGTCGCCGTCGCACCACAATCGGAGAATATCGAACTTAGTCTCATTCCGTTTCACACCGTGATACTTGCGTGATACGCTCTGTTCGAACCATGTTAAAGATCCTAGCCATGATTCATAATGTTTAGGAATATTCCATCATCTTCTTCCCATAGCTTAAGCTACTGCATCTTTGGCAGATAAGACTTAGCACGTACGCCTCCCGAAGTCCAGGCTAATGAACCACTAACAATGAACTTACCTCATGACTCATTCACATCCTGTTAGCCTCAAACTACGTAGATTACTCTGCTATTAGTAATTAGCCATACGATAAGGAACATGTGTAAATATCATGGTCACACCATGGTCAGTAGTCAGTGTTCCGATCGCGAATCGGACACTTAAGGCAGAAGCCATAGGAGAATCTCACTCTGCTTGGAAGCAGAAGGCATCCTCAAATCTATCATACACCGAATCTATGTTCAATCCCCAACCAATAACTTGTATTCTATCAATTAGACTTCAATAATAATAGCATATTATGCAGCGAGGATCTTACCCGAACCTTTACTTCTGAGTATGATGTTTACAGGACGAGTAGTAGAACAAAGCGTAATGTGTCCACATCTTAACCTCAACCTTTTTCCCCGTTCCAGCGTTCCTACGCTACGAATCTGCATAATAACGTTGGCTCGAACAGCTGCCAATCGAAGCGGCCGGTTTTTCTCCCCGATTCCTATAATTGACCCGTATAATCGTCGTATAACTGCCGTCAGAGGACACTAACTTTTCTATAATGGACCTGCGTTCAATTACCACACCGCCATCTTGCGCCGACCACTAAACGACTACGTTAGCATTTGTTTCGAATGGCGTTATGAGCTCTAAACGTGCTTGTTGGAAATAAATATAATAATACTCGACCAGGCCCGGCGACTTGGAAATTTCCCAGGTATGGAATCTGTATTGGGGTGGTGGGGGGAAGGGGGGGGGGGACTTTGGCCGCGACACCTCCCCCCAAATCATTTCAAAATAAGAAAGTAAAAATCTGAGTGAACGTTGAACTCTCTTTTTCTCCTTCCATCTTCTCATTTGAGTAACATAAGATTTTTACCGACTGAATTCCTTTTTTTTTCCAAGGTTGTCGTGTTCTGGAAAAATCTGTCGATTCGTCATTCTATAGTATTGCAATGTGTAATCATCTCAACATTTTTTCATCCATCCGAAGTGGCATTTCACACGTAGCTTATACGGCTGACGGGGACTAATTTTTTTAAATTACTGGTTTATCTATCCTCAAAGACTCATCATCTTTTCGTTTATGTTTCACACGATGTCTACTAAACGTAATTAGAAATAATGATTTTCACATGATTTTTGTAAACAAATTTTCACTCAAAACTAAATCAAGCTTCATACGTATGATGAATAAAATCATGTAAAAACTATGATTTACAATAATCGCAGTAGAAATTGTGTAAAACCCGGATCAGAAGCCGATGAGAGTCTTTTAGGATGAATGAAACAATAATTTTGGAAAATCAGGATTTGTTTGCGGCAGCTACTGTTGTGTGGAATGCCATTCCAGATGGGTGAAAAAATTTGTACATCGTTACACACTACAATACTATGAAATGACACGGTATCCGATTTTTCCAGCGCACGATGAGCTTGGAAGAAAAATATGAATTCCATCAGTGAAAAATCATACGTTATTCAGATGGGAAAATGTGAGGACCTCACAGGCACCCTTTCTCAATAAGCTTGAGAGCCCAACATTCACTCAGATTTTGATTTATTTATTGTGAACCTGTATGATTACTGACCCCCAAATGAGGGCTACATTAAATTGATGTACAGATTGAGTACGGTAATTTATTATTATTGGGGTAGTCGAAATGAAAGTGAACAAAGTTTGACCCCGACCCGCACAGAATTACCGTCGATTTTTTTCCGTATTCTACTACACAAAAGGTGCACTTGCCGATTTTTTTTAGATTTTTTAGACTCACCGTTCGGTAGCAGCTATTTTTTCAAGTTTTTCCATTATTCTGATGTAACTCTGAAGTCTTACATTTTATCGCAAAGTCATATATGAAAAAAACTTTCGTTTCCTCTCGATCATCACAAAAATATTTTTTCAAGATTTTTCGAAGCATCCTAAATTGTCGATTCCGACGAAAAACGCACAAAAATTGAGATATCTCGGAAAACCCGTTCTCGAAAATTTTGGAACTTTTTGTGAATTTTCTTTGCTCAAAAATACAAAACTTTTGTATCAGACATATTTTGGGCACGGCCATCGTTCGGGAGCTACGCCTTGTTTTATGTGATAATATCAGTGAAGTACGTAAATAAATTTTTGATAGTTGAATTTTAATGTGAACTTTGTTTATCTTATTCAATTCTACTTTAGCGACTGTAATTCATATTTTTCGGTTCATATTATATTACTATACTTTCAGTAAATCTGATATCGATATTCTCATAATCATAAAGATTGAATAAAGTAATGTTTGAGTTATGTTTTCGAACTCAAAAAAGCAAAAAAAAAAATCAATCAGAAAAATAATCGATGTATCGATTCTTTTTTCAAACATCGATGTTAAACATCGATGCTTTTTAAACATCGATTATTTAATAATCGATCTTTTTTTCAACATCGCCCATCCCTATTTTGTTGACCGCTCCATCAACCTAGCAAAACCTAACCTCATTTCGCCCCTAATAAGAAAGGCGTAACTTTTCAGTAGCAGATTAGAAAACAATTATCTCTCCTATGCGTATACATAGGAGATACCTGTTTTATCATCAGCTACCGAAAAGTTAGTCGTTTCTTATTAGGAGCCATCGAATTTGATCTATCTAGCAGCTGACACAGAACAACGGCTAACTTGTAAGAGTTGTAAGCCTCTAGCAGCCGACATGGAACGGCCATAGACAATGTTGTTACGTCTGTTTGCATGTATTATGCTAGACAGATCGAAAACTCTGTGGTATATCAGCACCATGTAACTTCCCTATTACTTGAACGATCCCTTCTATAGTTTATATATTCAGAATTTGAAACGACCTTGAAACGACTGGAGGAGGAAATGAAATTGGCGATAAAACGGGGTATCAGAAATATATAATTAATCATATCTAAGCTCTCAGTCAACTGACTACGTTCAAATTGGGCTTAAATGAGAGCTTTTCGAATCCAGATGCAGAATCTTGCATGCCCAAAGCGATATTTGTCACGAAAGACGGAATAAACACGACTTAAAAATTGCCGTTCGGCTGAAACAGTGGTCGCTCGGGTATACAGGGTGTTCCGGTAGGTTCATATTTCGAGTTTACTGGCGGATTCCTTGGCTTATTCTAAGACGAAACTTGTTCTTGCAAAATTTTTCTTAAAGCAACGGTTAACGAGTTAGAGTCAATTAAAGTCCGCCAATCCTGGCACAGATAAGCCAGCGACACAGGGCCGTTGCATTTCAATGGGGCTTGCCGGGCAGCGCCAGCCTGATCAGCGAGTTCAATTCGGGTGAAAGTCTGCATTCGGGGGTTTTTGGGGTCGCTGAATTCAAATCCGAAATCAGAATTTCCAAAAACAAAATGGCGTATCGAGAACGGTGAAAAATTTTATTCAAAACCCTGTTCGATTCGAGTGAAAGTCTGTACTCGAGGGTTTTTGAGGTCGCTGAATACACAAATACACAAATCCGAAGTCGGAGTTTCCAAAAACAAAATGGCGTATCGAGAACGGTAAAAATTTTCTTCAAAACCCTGTTCAATTCGGGTGAAAGTCTGTACTCGCGGGTTTTTGGGGTTGCTGAATACAAATCCGAAGTCAGAATTTCCAAAAACAAAATGGCGGACTCAATATGAACGGCTACTTTTTGAAGAGTCGATTTGATTTGCAGGGAATAGGTACATTTTTTAGGAGTCTTCAAGGCTGCTGATAATAAATATGGAGTCTAATTTTGAAAATCATTATTGATAATGAATCGAATAGAACTACTACTACAACGTGTCACTCAAATCGTCCCAGGTTCTCGAAGGATGCCCGTGCCTCGCTGTGCTTTCCGTAAAAGTCCTCAAACCTTCAATTTCAGTTGTGAAAAATACCGAAACGTTGAGCCAGGTGTCGGAATTTTCGGCAAATCCTTTTTCTATCCTGTTCGCTTGTTGCGACGTTTTCCTGAATTCGGATACCTCGGATTCGGATGTTTTTAGGGAATCTTTTTGATTTGGCGACAAAATTTTATGGACGCTCCTGTTTTTCTTAAATTTGTGCTTCGATAATTTGTTACCGTTTTCAATCCGCCATTTTGTTTTTGTGAATTTTGTATTCAGATTCGTATTCAGCGAGCCGAGAAACCCCCGACTACATGAGACTTCTACCCGAATTCAGAATTCTGTGGGCTTTTTCGAGATTTCGGACCACTGTGCGCCGATCCCGCGCCGTGGATCCGCTCAGAGTTCCCGCGGGAGGCGATTCTCAGTGATTAACCATGAAATGATGAAAATAGTTCAATAGAAACGTCGTATTTTTGTTGAATTAACCATTTCCGACGATAATTGGGTAGTTTGTATTTTTTGATTAGTTAATTTCGACCACTTACTCTTGCACTTCGAACACGCGGCTTCGACTGGAAATCAACCTTAATTGTGGAATAACAACAATGCAGCATTAAAACTCGATATTTCGGTTTTATTCGCCATTTCCCATGATAGGTGGGTATTGGTGATTTTTTAAATAATTTATTTCGACCACTTTACGCTTGAGGATTGAAAATCTAACTCACCTACTTGGGAAATAATAACAATACTACATGAAAACTTGACAAAAATTATCGAAGCACAAATTTAAGAAAAACAGGAGCGTCCATAAAATTTTGTCGCCAAATCAAAAAGATTCCCTAAAAACATCCGAATCCGAGGTATTCGAATTCAGGAAAACGTCGCAACAAGCGAACAGGATAGAAAAGGGATTTGCCGAAAATTCCGACACCTGGCTCAACGTTTCGGTATTTTTCACAACTGAAATTGAAGGTTTGAGGACTTTTACGGAAAGCACAGCGAGGCACGGGCATCCTTCGAGAACCTGGGACGATTTGAGTGACACGTTGTAGTAGTAGTTCTATTCGATTCATTATCAATAATGATTTTCAAAATTAGACTCCATATTTATTATCAGCAGCCTTGAAGACTCCTAAAAAATGTACCTATTCCCTGCAAATCAAATCGACTCTTCAAAAAGTAGCCATTCATATTGAGTCCGCCATTTTGTTTTTGGAAATTCTGACTTCGGATTTGTATTCAGCAACCCCAAAAACCCGCGAGTACAGACTTTCACCCGAATTGAACAGGGTTTTGAAGAAAATTTTTACCGTTCTCGATACGCCATTTTGTTTTTGGAAACTCCGACTTCGGATTTGTGTATTTGTGTATTCAGCGACCTCAAAAACCCTCGAGTACAGACTTTCACTCGAATCGAACAGGGTTTTGAATAAAATTTTTCACCGTTCTCGATACGCCATTTTGTTTTTGGAAATTCTGATTTCGGATTTGAATTCAGCGACCCCAAAAACCCCCGAATGCAGACTTTCACCCGAATTGAACTCGCTGATCAGGCTGGCGCTGCCCGGCAAGCCCCATTGAAATGCAACGGCCCTGTGTCGCTGGCTTATCTGTGCCAGGATTGGCGGACTTTAATTGACTCTAACTCGTTAACCGTTGCTTTAAGAAAAATTTTGCAAGAACAAGTTTCGTCTTAGAATAAGCCAAGGAATCCGCCAGTAAACTCGAAATATGAACCTACCGGAACACCCTGTATAGAGTCGTTGAGTCTCGCGCCTGAAAAAATTTTTTTTTTAATGTACTTGGTGCGAGACTCTACCGAGTCTCTTGATTCGAGAAAGATGTCTGCTTAGTTGTTTTTTTTTATCGGACAACTGCGACGCTGTGTCACTGTGAACTACGCCTTAGTCTCGTAAGTATACCGATTACTGATTTAATCCCAGAAGACTAAATCTTCTAAACTCCCACGTATAATTCATAGAGCGAAAACATATATTATGTAGTTCTAAGAATCTAAAATATCACTATGACCCATTGAGGTTCGAGTTAGGTTAGGTTATAACCTAGAAGATTCTTCTAATACAATAATTTACTTGTTTCTTTGCTCCTCGTATGTTATTTATTTTTGTAAAATTACGTTGGACCACCTGATATTTGTGCTCGCTCGCTACGCTCGCTCGGTCGGATTTCTATAATTCATAGAAGACATAGAAGATATTGTACTCCAACGAATAAGTATAGGTGAAGATTGTTGTTCAGATAGAACGAAGGTATTTCGCTATGGAAAAGAGATCCAATAAAACTCTGAGAAGTCTATTAGACGAATATGGAACGCTAATATGCAATTATCAGAGTCTTCGAATGAAACGTTATTGTTTGTCGACTGGCTGTCACATGAAGCAGCCGATATATAATGAAGTTAACAAATTGGTGAATATTCCCAACGTGTAACCCTGCGTGCAACCCTCCTTTTTTCTCATCCGGACTTGGGACCGGCATTGGTGGAGTTACTTGCACGCAGGGTTATAACTAGTTGCCGCTGTCATGTCATTAATTTTAAATTTGCGAATTTGAATTTTTAATATATACGTATATATAAAAAGTCCGTCCAGTACTTTTGTATACGGTATGCAGGGTGCGGAAACAAACTGTAACCCTCCTGCGGTGAAAGTGTAGAAGCAAGGAATTTTGGCAGCGGTGGGCAAAATCTTCTACGCGAGGTTTCTTGCGCCTAGACCTTCATCGGAGAAGGCTGAACATTTTTTTTCACAGTCTATACTACCATTACTCAGGAACTGTTGGAAAAAAATTTTTATTTGACATCTGATAGCGATTCACAAAATTTCAGCGAAGTCTCCCCTCAAGGGAATACGTTGGCCGGATGAATACTTTCCAAATTGTCCGACAATGAACTTCAGCATAAGTGGAAATCCATATCCTCCCATGCTCCAGTATAATGTTTTTATGATTTCCTACAAAAATAATAACAGTATGGAAATATATCAAAATCAATCAATAACTGTCGATAAACACTCAATAAAGTCTTCCGATATAGTACTTCTGTTATTAGATTGCATGGCAAGATTCGTCCGTTCCCTCCGGTCCATCAAGGTATTCTTATCGTCAGAATCCGATGATTTGACGTCATGTTACTCGAGTGCTCCAAGAGCTGTTCCGCAACGTGAAAATTTAAAGCTAAGTCATCGAAGAAAACCTCCGGAGCATACTGTAGCGTACACATTTTCTCTGTGGAGCTAGAACTAGGCGTGGGAAAATATAACCAAAACAATTGAATGATTGCTCATATCAATAACTTCTGCAGAAACAGACGTGTTCGGTGGACAGTTTAGAACCGAAACGTAACTCCTGAAACCGGGTAGGAAATGTGTACGGAGCTCTATAATCGCCTCGAAGCGTATTCCGAGTTACGTCTGCTCTAGACTGTCCGCCGAGATATACGTCTGTTATTCCGGTTATTCCTTAGGACTCGTCGAATATCAATAAATCGCCCCCGAATTAATATTTTTACACAAGACAGAGCACGATGCGAACGTTCAACATCTTAGAGTATTATTTCAATTCAATTACGATGTAGCACGATCAATCCCATAGGTTATGTATTCCCAAATTTCAATGACTTATCTCATTCTCGTAGAAATCATATATTCGATTCAGTGGAGAATCATAAATTTCGTTGTTTCTTATCCCATCATAAATAAGTCGTAAATAACGTCACATTATTATAATATGTCCAGCGGTAACAATAGTTAACATACGCTAATTCGTAATAAAAACTCTTGTTGACCGCTTCGTCAACCTAGCAGAACCTAACCTCACTTAATCACTTAATCTAGCAGCCGCTCCATCAACCACGATGTAAGAAAGACAGGTGGGTCGACTAGCCCCAAATCCTGTGATTTTTAAGTGGAATTTTCGATGGCTACATCCAGAGTGCGCTGGTGCGCGGGGCGACCAATCAGGTCTCGACGATTGTCACCTAACCTAAACCCTAACCTTACCTGTCAACAAACATCGCGGTTTAAACGACCGTGGTTTAAACTTCAACGGCTGCGTTTCTTGTGCTTCTGGGTAGCTACTGGCAAAGAAATAAAGCTTTATGTTTTTGTGTTCAATTTATACATGCGATGGTAAAAAGGTGTTGTGTGAAAAACTGTAAAAGTGGACAGACTGTCGATGGAACTGCGCAAAATATTGCATCTTCATTCAGCCTTCCGAAAAATGCCGAAACACGGGCCAAGTGGCTGTTATTTTTACAAGCGAGCGGGGTTGAAAAGGTTCCTAAAGCCGCTCGTATTTGCGAAAACCATTTCACTAAAGAGGAGGTCAGAAAAGAATTCAAATCTGTGGATAAACACGGAAATGTAATACTTCAGGTGGGTACAATCAACGTGTTTTTTTTTCCAAGAATATTAGGTGTACATTATTAGAACTACAGGATAATAATAGCCTATGAAAATATGTCTTCATTTGCAGCGCAAGTTTAGTCACGCGAGCCTAGTGTCTGGTGCGGTTCCAACGATATTTTCTTCGATATTCAACTACAACAATGTTATCCAGCACTCTGTGGTGGAATCCCTTCCACACCCCGAAAGCAACATCGTTGCGAAAAATAATCAAGATCAATCTCAACCTACACTGACAATGAGCGATAGTATAGAGCCTGTGGTTGAAACAGTGACGTCTATTACTATGAGCAATTGTACCGAAGGGACGCCAAATGACAGTACAAATCAGAAACCACCAGATCAGAAAGATCAGAGCGTGTTCAATCAGATATTTCACGGAACCACTGTCCTCCGGCTCCCTAGTGCCACATGGGGTATTCATTGCGTCGACTTTGCAGAAAAACTCATTTCGTTTATATACCTGAGACATCATCCTACTGAGAACAATGGACAGCCGTATACAGTAAAACAGGTAATATTCTATATCAAATTACAATGAAGTGTGTTTCATCACAATTTTATTCAAATGCATTGATCAGCAGTCGATGAATTATATCACCAACAAATTTTGGTACAATCAAGCATGAACTTCACACAGCAATGAAATAAATTATCATCATAATTCAAGTGTATTTAGTGTTTTTTCCTTCCAGATAACCTTTGATGGAAATCTCAATTTCAAGACATATATTATGAATAAGTACACCCCAATTTCGAGAGCAAATCCACAAACTATTGCGGAGATGGAGTCCCTCATCGAAGAATTTCACAATACCGCAGTGTGTATCGGAGGCCCGCCCGTAGCAATGTATAAAAATGCTGTTCTACGATCTGCCTATAAAGACCTGTGTAATAGATGGCGGCACAATCTTTGTTCATTGCAAACCAAAGGGGAAAGCACTTGCAAATATTGTGTCAGAGTATACAAAACTGCAGACACACATTATTCCGTACACAACAAATCACGAATGCCTCGATTGCCTTCATCACCATCTACGAAGAAGAAGATTGATATATTGAGAAAAGCTAAGCGCATTCAAGCACAGGCCTTGCGCCGTAACCAAGTGAGGTTGTCGCATGTCAGAGAAGAACTGAAGACTCTTTCAGAAAAAGACTTTTCAAGAGAGTCATTCGAGGAAGGGATCAAAAAGCTTAATATCCCAGATAATCAGGTACAATGTTCATCGATGTCATGTAATCTTTTTGCAACAAAAATCATGAAGATAAGATAATGCTGTTGACTCTGAAGATAGTATGCACTATAATATACATAGTACAGTACAGTAATAGTATGCATAACTCTTACATAACAGGCAATATAATATAAAGTGCAGTTCAATTGTAAATATCATACACGTTCTAAGTTGATTCTTTATTGAGAGTCAATTCTTGATAATCATGCAATCAATTCATTTTCTAATATTTATTGTCTTATAATTAAACTAATGTTATGTATCATTTTCGACCAATCAATTGTACACAAAAATAAATGTCAATTTACTGCAAGCAATCATGGTACATTTCACGACGATGTTTCCATTTCCAGTCAGAATAATAAAGCTTAGACAGAACAAGTTTTTTCAGACTTATACCGTCTACAAGCAGACCTGAGCCCTTGTGAATTCATCATTGCAGTAAGCCTAGTATGTCAGATTGGTATATATTGTATTCTAGGTTCTACTGATCAATGAATGCCTCAAGCTCGGTAAGTGCGCCTCCAAAAACGGACGCCGTTACACAAACGAATGGATTCTTCTATGCCTATTGCTAAATATCAGAAGTCCTGCTGCGTACAACTTTTTGCGAGACAATGAGATCTTACCACTTCCTGCACCTGGTACCATTCGTCAATATTTACGTATGGTAAAGATCAAGTGTGGATTCGACGAAAAGTTTTTCCAAGCACTTCGGAAAAAAGTGGAATCTTTACCCGAAATGGCAAGACATGGGTCACTTGTATTCGACGAAATCCAAGTTCGCAAAAGTCTTGCTGTGAATACACAAACAATGACTTTCGATGGATTGATCAACAATGAAGATCCTGGCAAGAAAAATTCGATGAGCGAACTTGCTGATCATGGCCTAGTTTTCATGTTTACTTCTGTCGGAGGAAATTTCCAACAAACAATTGGAGTGTTTGCTTGTAAAGGAGCAACTCCGGGAACTCTTCTTGCGCAGCTTGTTCTACAAGCCATTGTGGAACTTGAAGCAGCTGGTTTATATGTTGATGGAATCATATGCGATGGGGCTAGCACTAATAGGAGAATGTGGACTGAATTAGGTATATCTGGACAAATGGGCAGCGTTCGTCATTCCTTCCAAAATCCATATGATGAAAGTAGGGTTGTGAATGTATTCTCAGATGCACCCCACCTACTGAAATGTGTGCGAAACCGATTATTCGCAAACAAAATGTTGCAGGTGTGTACACAGCACTTGTAATAAAATTTTCTTATCTGCGTCAGTAAGATGACCTAAATATAACATATATGAATATGGGTCCATTAGCGTACGAAACCATAACCGATTCAATAACGTGAACTATTAATTTATGAAAGCTAACTTGCTTGAATTCTCGTTTTCAAGTACTGTGTGCCCCTAACATATAGGTATGTAACATGATTCCGAAGTGGAAGCATTATGTACACTTGTTCGAAGAAGACAGCAAGAATCCAGCAGAACTAAGAGTGTGCCATAAAATAACTGTTCACCACGTGAACCCTTCGAACAGTATGAAGATGAGAGTATACTTGGCTGCACAAGTTCGTAACCTTGTTACATATTTACACGACCACTCTTGCATGGATTCAGTTTGTTTCATATCAATTTTTATCAGGTCTTTAGCAATTCCATGGCTGAGGGCTTAACGTTTTATAAAGATCGCAATGTACCTCCACTAGCTGACTGTCAGGGAACAATAGATTTCACACTCATCATGAACAAGTTCTTCGATGCGGTGAATAGAAAGTTTCCTGCAGAGGCGCTACGACGACCAAAGGACGATGTCATCGATGACTGGAAGGTAATAAAATCGATCATAAATTTGTGACGCATTTCAATGACAGAATTTTGTACATTTTCAAGAATGTGGGCACAAATAATGAACATTAGTGAAAATTATCATAAGATCTCTGTACTTCAATGATAATCATTATTCATGTTAGGTGTTGGAAAATACGCTAGAGACTTTGAACAAGTGGGAGCTACAGCTGCAGAACGGTGACATTCTTGCTGAGCATTTTCTGACAAAACAAACTGCTGAAGGGCTCCGTGTGACAATCCATTCGACGATTGCACTATCAAAGTATCTGCTCGAGAAGTGTCATTATAAATACGTATTAACAGCGAAGCTGAATCAGGATTGTTTAGAGGTATCAGTCTCAGATGATTGGCATCTTAGTTGACTCTAATTCGATTCCAATATCTAATACCATATATTTCAGCAATTTTTTGGCATAATAAGGCAAGCCGGTGGACAAAATGATCACCCTACTCTCCCGACGTTTCTCCAACTCTACAGACTACTCTCCGTCTATAAGTTGCTGAAACCACCGAAGTCAGGAAATTGTAGAGAAATACAACTCGAAACAAAACCAGGAATAACGATGGACGATTTTAAAACTATCTTTGAAAAACAGTCTTCATCAGATATTAATCGTCATATTAAGGTTCTCAAAGAGAAAATGGATAATATTATTGATACCGAAGACTGGGAATGTGAAGACGTGATTGCTACGGACCACGATTATTGCCAAGCACGCGTCAGTGACTGTATTATTTATTATATCACAGGATTCTTATCTAAGAAGCTTATGCAAAAAACAAATTGTGACCTATGTAAGTCTGCGATTGTAAATTCTGGAGAAGGCCCTTTTTCTAACAATAACGCAGCCCAACTAGTGAATACTAAAACTCATGGGTACCTTATCCATCCGCACAGGCATTTATTCAATCTTTTTTCGCAAGTTGAAAAATGTTTCCAAAAAAATATGAGCAGCATGGATGTATATAACGACACTATTGATGAAGTTCTCCAATACGTGCCCTTCACGTTTCCATGCGAAGAACATAAGTGTGAAGTATTAACATACGCATTGCACTACTTCGTAGCAATGCGTATGAGGCAATATGCGAAGCAGATAACCAACCACTACTTCAAACAGAGCAGGGAGAAAAAAAAAATTTCAAAACTGTACAATACTTAACTATAGCGATGTAAAGATATTTTTAACCTTACTCAATCTGTGATATGCACTTTACAAGTGCATTGATATACGTGAATGTGATACTTATGTGATTTAAAAATTTAAATGTATATTATATTGGCTTCTAGAACATCTCATTTCTCGTAATTAACCAAGTCGACATTTAAATTTCCCTCCATTGTATCGTCCTCCGCCGACGCGACACCTGGTGGATTCGTGAGTAAACTCCACGTAAAAATCACAGCGCGTTATATGGGAAAAGGCTCGCAGTCAACCCACCTGTCTTTCTTACATCGTGCCATCAACCTAGCAGAACCTAACCTCATTTCGCCCCTAATAAGAAAGGCGTAACTTTTCGGTGGCAGATTATAGGGACCGTGCGAGGAATCGACAGCAGCGCCAAATCAGTCTCTACAGGTCATTGTAACGTCCCAACCGTTGTTCACAAAAGACCCCAGGAATTACTCCCTAGAGTTTAATGTTACTAGTGGCTAGTCCTCCAGATCAGTAGTTCAGGGTGCTCAAGTACCGATAAAGTATTGAAATACACTGAATGGGGTTGATTTCTACGTTATCGTCCGTGGATGTTACAGTCTGGGTAGTAGGGGAGTCCGTTGGATTATCGTTCGTAGGATAGGAAGGATTATTAAAGGATTAATTAATATGTGTGTTACCTTGTTCTCGTATGAATGGTCCGCGTTGACGGGGCTGATCGGCGGTTGGGGCTGCTAGGTTCCGGATCTCAGCAAGGGTTTTTAGAGGGTTTTCTCGAATTAAAGTTACTCGAAGTTGTTTTGAGATTAAAATTGTATTTATTAAATAATAACTTGAACTGGTTACAATAATGGAAAACTCGACTCAACGACGTATATGTGTTTACGCTGGATTTAAGAATATAAGAATACAAGTGTTACGAGAATAATGAAAATATGAAATATACTGAGAGATTGAGATTGAGTTTGAGATTGAGAGATATTCCTGCTTTTCCAGGGCTTATATAGGCCCCTTTTTAGGTGCTACAAGTGGGAGTAGACGAACGTGATTGGTTGTCATTGACGCGATAACGTCAGCTATGAAAGAAGGGCCTGTCCGAATCCACGCGGTCTCGTCTTTATTGTTTGGGTTACCCTATTCTCGATAGCTATGATGGCGCGGCTGTAAGCCTGCGTTTTCTGAGTCGCGGTTGTAAGCCTGCGTTTTTTGGGTCGTCTTAATGTGTGACTCACTATACGTCGTGTTCCTATGTCTTATGTACTAGTCGTATCTCAGCGAAGACGTTGAGAGCATTGCAAGTTGGTGTGTAGCGAACCAACTGCGCCTCAATGTGGGCAAGACGAAGGCACTGATATTTGGCAGCGCAGCATATATTCGCCGGCTCGATCTCTCCGCTATCCCGACTCTGACTGTCGCTGGAGAGGTCCTAAAATTTGTGAACACTGTCCGTTACCTGGGCATTACTCTCGAGAGTACGCTATCCTGGTCGCTGCAGGTAAAGCTGACGTGCGGAAAAGTGGCCGGAGCGCTTTACCGTCTAAAAATGAATGACACCTGTCTTGATGTGGCCGCGCGCCGTCGTCTTGTCGCTGCCTTGGTCTTGCCCTTATTAGACTATTGCTCGGAGGTGTTCACGGACATTACTGGCCTCTTGGACACCAAGCTTCAGCGCGCATTCAACTCTTGTGTCAGGTTCGTGCTTCGCTTGCCGCGTTACGTACATATCTCGCACCACCGGCGGCACTTAGGATGGCTCAGGCTTGAAAATCGCAGGCTACTGTATGTAGGCTGTTCTTTCTATAAAGCTTTACGCTTAGGGGAACCTGGCCTCTTCGGTCACCAACTGCAACTCCGGCCGCAGAGTAGAACGCGTCAAAACCCCCTTCGAACGGACTCGCTTCTCGCTCCCCCTGTCCGCACTGTCTCCTTTGAGAAGTCATTCCTCAATACAGGGATCAATTTCTGGAATTCCCTGCCTCCTCGTATAACTAGCGCCTCGACCATAGAAGGTTTTCGGCGGGGCTGCGCTGCACACCTGATGGCTAAGGAGGAGCGCGAGGCGAATCCGCTCGCATAATCGAACCTGTCTAGTTTTCCTTCACGCTTTATGCTTACATCGAAATATGTCACTTCTATTATCTAGATGTATGTCTCTATTCATCTCCATACTGTTGCTTTTATCTATAAGTTATCACCATGAATGTTATTGTATTTCATTAGTATAAGTATACTGTTCTCTACCATTTACCTGTAACCTATGTATATGTCTGAGGTCCTGAAGGAGCCATGCTCCAGGATCTAATAAAATTAATCTATCTATCTATCTATCTATCTATCTTAGATGCATACATTCTGTTGGTTATTCAATTGTTCAGTATCATTTTAATATAGAACTTTATGTAATTGAATGAATACGTATATGTACCCATATACGTATATATGTGCAGATTCTGAACAGTTGATTAATACCTTAATATATATATAGGTTCACTAGTCTATATGGTTAAATAGATCATTACAATGATTTGATATATAAAGATACGTATATGCGTGTACATGCAATGTAACTGATTGTATGTATTTATCAAGTATTTCATGTATGTGCGGCTGGGTAGCATATGCATACATGCATCTGTACGTACCATCGTTGATCCTTACTCAATGGTATGTATTAATGCCTAAACAAGGTTTACCGCGCGAATACCGCGTTGACATGTTTATGGCTCCGCGCTGGATATTTGAACGTCCCTTTTTATCTTCGGGGAGAGCGGCTAGGGCTTATCTGTGAGTGTCTTCCATGCGGTTGCGGTACCTGTTATTCAACGCGTAGCCGTATACATGTGGTTCTGTGGTTTGATTGTTGCTACATCAATTTATATTGAAGATGTGAAAATCATACTTATAGCTATGCTATGTTCTTTAATTAGGTATCCGTTTGAAGGATATTGCTATTATTTCATACTAGAGTTATAGTAGTAATTATAATTATGTTTTCCTTTATATATGTATATATAATAATATATATGTATCTATGTGATTACCCATGTATATATTCCATTACCATTATCATAAAGTATTAATATTATAAAATAAGATTGATCATTATAATCGTGTCCGTTTATCAGCAGAGGTAGGCGGGTTGGTCTCGTATATAGAGCCGGTTTAATCTAAGTTCCTTGTATAGGGGATTTTAGTTAGTCGTTAGAAGACTGGACAAGTTACTAGATTTCAAGTTTCTCATCATGGATTCTCGTAGTTCGTGGTGATATAGTGACTTCTAGTGATTCTTCATGAGGATGAGGTATGTGGTCCGGTCGGATGTTACAGTCATATCTGTCCCGAGCCGCAGGGAATTTCCCCTGCCTACGCCGATGCTCAGCCAATCATACGCTACCGGAAGCACAACATGAACCAATCGCAATGAATTGTTCTGCCCGCGGCAGCATTTCAGTGGCTTAAATACCTGTTTTCTCGGTGTTTCTGTAGATATCTCAACAACTGACGATGCAAGAATAACTCTTTCCCTATCATACATCGGGAAAGACAGTTCTTCGCTAGAAACGCTGTGTTTCGAGACAAATATGAACAAATAACCGTCAGTCTGCCTCTCAACGTTGATATAAGGCCCTGCGGCTCGTTACATATTTGACCACTAAGCGGCGCCACTTGTGACCTCGCTCGGTCCCTATAAAAAAATTATCTCCTATTGTCTCCTATGGTTATACACAGGAGATACCTGTTTTATCATCAGCTACCGAAAAGTTAGTCGTTTCTTATTAGGAGCCATCGAATTTGATCTACCTATCTAGCAGCTGACATAGGTAGAACGACGGCTAACTTGTAAGCCTCTAGCAGCCGTCATGGAACGGCCATAGACAATGTTGTTTCGTCTGTTTGCATGTATTATGCTAGAAAGATCGGAAACTCTGTGGTATTTCAGCACCATGTAACTTCCCTATTACTCGAACGACTTTCTATAGTATTATGTATTCAGAATTTGGAAACGACGCCTGACGGAGGAAACGAAATAGGCGATGAAACGGGGTATCAGAAATCTATAATTGATCATATCTAAGCTCTCAGTTAACTGATTACGTTCAAATTGGGCTTAAATGAGAGCTTTTCGAGTCCAGATTCAGAATCTTGCATGCAAAACGCAATATTTTTCACGGAGACGGAATAAACACGACTTAAAAATTACCGTTCGGCCGAAACAGAGTTCGCTCGGGTATATAGAGCCGTTGAGTCTCTCGCGCGTAAAAAATTTTTTTTTTAATGTACTTGGCTCGAGACTCTACCGAGTCTCTTGATTTTGGGATTTACCTGGATCCCACTCCTACCTTAATTCATTGAACGTTGCTATATCGTTTATTAGACTTCAGGCTTTTATAATAATAGAAAGTAACAGATTGAACTACTTTCGATACAACCAAAAAAATTTACGAATAGAATGTTATCAGGGTTTGATGGATCATGTTTCACATAGCGCATCTAATGATTCCAGTAATTTCGAAACTAAAGAGCGTTTGGGTAATTTATTTATTTTACCTTCCACATATATCGGAAGTCCGAGGCATATGCAACAAAATTATCAGGATGCTATGGCTATGGTACGCGAAATCGGCAGGCCAGATTTATTTGTCACGATTACTTGCAATCCAAATTGGCCGGAGTTCAAGAGGATACTTAAAGATTTTCCTCCTGGAACGGCACTTAATGATATTCCGAACATAACTGTCCGACTATTTTACCTAAAATTACGAGCGATTGTTGCTCACATAATGAGTGGTGAAATCTTCGGAAAACTCTTATCATACGTATATACTATCGAATTTCAAAAACGAGGTTTGCCTCACGCGCACATAGTACAGTAGAGCGTCGATTATCCGAATCAATTGGGACCGGGTGCTTTTCGGATAATCGAAATTTCGGATAACCGAACAGCAATATTCCGTGGGCGAAAAAAACGTCGATTCTTTCGAAATGATGAAATTTATATATGTATACATATATTTAACTACAATGAACATCAATAGGTTATTATCACAAGTACATTTTAGTGAACTGAAAACATGTAATCATCGTATCATTCAATGATACAGAACAAAGTTAGATATGTATGTCTTTAGAAAATAATCAACATTCTTATATATTTGAGTTCTTACATCTGTTTATTTTTGAAAAAGTCGACGATTTTCCAATAAACCAAATCACCATTCGGATAATTGACGTTTCGGATAAAGCAAATCGCCATTCGGATAATCGACGTTTCGGATAACTGACGTTCGGATAATCGACGCTCTACTGTATTTGTATTACATTATAATAACAAATTGACGAACCCTGATGACATTGATAAGCACATTAGTGCCGAGATCCCCGACGATAACGATAAATTAAAGTCACTGGTCATGAAACATAGGTATGTTGCACGGCCCTCATACTGAAAATTCTCCGTGTTACGATACAGATAAAAAAACTTGTTCTAAGAAATTCCCGAAAGAGTTTTGTGACTTCACCGAGTTTGAAAATAATGGGTATCCTAAATATAGACGGAGGGATAATAGGGATAAACATTACGTGTACAACACAAAGGTGGGGGATAAATTTGTTAGAGTAGATAATTCTATGGTTGTCCCGTACAATGATGTATTGCTATTGACATACGAATGTCATATATGCATACATTATTGTGCTTCAATTCATAGTATTAAATACCTCTTCTTATACCTACATAAGGGCCATGATAAGGCATATTTGAAAGTACAGAAGGAAAGCACAGAAATGAAAACTAATCCGAGTCCAGAAGAAACACACGACGAAATCGCAAAATTTATTGATGCCCGATACGTCAGCCCTGCGGAAGCTGCTTGGAGGATCGAAGAGTGCCGATATCCCGGAGGTCACATTCTGTCACCCGTTTAGCAGTGCATACCAAGAACCAACAACAAATTCTCTTCGAAGAGGACAGGGAAGAAGAAGCATTGAAAAAGGAGACTGGAACAACTTTAACAGCATGGTTTAAACTAAACCGAGAAGACGAACATGCTAAAAAAATTCAGTATCGTAATATACCAAAATACTACTCTTTCGACACAAGTAAGAAACTTTGGATGAAACGAACCAAATTTTCAAATACAATTGGTCGATTGAATAGTGTAAGTCCGAAAGATATTGAAAGATTTCATTTAAAAGTTAATTTTGAACAGAATTGTAGGTGCAACTTCGTTCGATGATTTGAAATTTCACGAAAATATAAAGTAGGTACGCTACATTTAAAGAAACCGCTTTGGCCATGGGATTAGTAGAAAGTGACGATGAAATTTACAAAATTTTCGAAGAAGCCTGTTCTATCATGCCGCCGACACAATTAAGAAAATTTTTTGCTTGGTTTCTCATAGCCGATAGTACGCCTTCGTCTTTTAAAATTTGGGAAAAGTTTAAAAACAATTTTTGTGAGGGTTTTCGCGACAATCACGAGACACGGGCTTTACACGATATAAACGAGATTTTGAAAAGGGAAAATTTATCATGTTCAGATTTTGGATTACCTCAACCATCAGACATTGAAATTGAAGATAGTACAGACAATGTAGAAGAAATAAAAAAAAATAATAGAGATAAATTCTTGTTAATGATTGATCAACTGAATGGAGATCAATCTTATATTTTCGATTACATAACGAGCACGAAAGACGGTATGATTTTCATTGACGGCCCGGGCGGAACGGGTAAAACTTTTTTGTATAAAACATTAATACACTATTTTCTCGGCAATGGAAAAAAAGTATTATCGATGGCTTGGACTGGCATCGCTTCAATATTACTACCAGGCGGCATGACGAGTCATCGAACTTTCCGGTTGCCTTTAGACTTATCAAATGTAGAGACAACATTTTTAAAGTTACAATCTGATAAACAAAAATTACGTGAGTGTGACGTTTTGATTTGGGATGAAGCGTCGATGATACCGAAAAAAGCTCTAGAAATTGTGGATAAGGCATTGAGGGATTGTTGCAGTCTAGAGAATTCATTATTTGCTGGAAAATTAGTAATATTAGGCGGAGACTTCAGACAGATCTTACCTGTAGTGAAAAATAGTTGTAGGTCATCGATAGTCAGAGAAACCATCAAGTATTCTGGTTTGTGGCCCAACTTCAAAATTTTAAAATTGAATAAAAATATGAGATCGTGTCAAAAAGAATTCTCGGACTTTTTACTGCAAGTAGGTGAAGGAGCAATTGAATCATTAGATGTACCAGACAGCCAGAAAACGGACGATATTTGCACTAAAATTTATGGTTCGGACATAAACGAGGACACTGATTTTTCAAGTAGTACAATTTTGGCATGCCACAATGAAGATGTGGCGAGATTGAATGATAAAATTCTTAACAGGCTTCAGACTACGGAAAAAATTTATTATAGTATAGACTCTGCGCGGCATAAAGGCACGGATCAATCCGAAGAAGATGTACAGTTAAATTACCCGGTAGACTACTTAAATTCGTTGAAGTTTCCCGGATTACCGATTCACAAATTAATATTAAAAGTTGGGGCCGTTGTAATGCTCATTCGGAACTTGAGCATTAGCGATGGACTCTGCAATGGCACCAGGTTGAAAATTGTGGCACTATATAAATTCAATATTAAAGCAATAATTATTACTGGCCATCAACAAGGAAATTCCGCGTTCATTCCCAGAGTCACGTTAAACACTGGAGAGTATTCGTCTTTGCCGTTCAACTTATACCGTAAACAATTTCCAATTATGTTAGCATTTGCGATGACAATTAATAAATCTCAAGGTCAGAGTTTTGAAAGTGTAGGGATATATTTTCGTAAACCATTATTTTCCCATGGCCAGTTATATGTAGCTCTTTCGCGGTGCAGAAATCCAGAAAAATTGTTCATAGAAATTGATTCAGAGCAATTCACAAGTATAAGGAATATCGTTTGGCCGGAAATTTTGTAACCTACAATTTTGTGAACATACAAACTTCCAAAATCTTTTCCGACATTGTTAGATTAGATTCGATGGTTTAGTAATGGATGAATATTTTTTTTTAATGAAGGAGGATGAATTTTATGTCAGTTATACCATTCTCAACTTTTTTGGGCATCATTGTAATGTAAAACTTAAATACTAAAAACTTAATACTATTGTATTATTGTAAAACTCACAGCGACCAGTGGATTAGGCCTACTGGGGATACCACTATAAAAAAAACGCGCCGAATTATCTACTACATCATGCACTTATAGTGGTGTGGAAACGATAATAGTGTCATTGTAATCCGGTCCATGTAATGTACAATATTTCTTATTATGGAACAATCTTTGTACACCGTATTTTTATTCTCTGTTATACGTGGTTTGAGTCCATCCCTCTTGAAACACGAAACGCAGTGATTTCTTTCAATTCGTTGGAGGAATCCCTCTTTTTTTCATTCCATTCAAAATTCGTTTGAACACCATCTTTCGTCCTATTCCGAAAGATGTATGAAAATCTCCAAGAGAGACGGAAACTACCGTACCATCCTGTACCCATTACAGAACTGTAACCATTCTTTATCATGATAGATTAATTATCCGAAACGGAATAAAACCTGTTTTACCGATCGATATTGAGCTGTGTGGTGTTGTTTTTCATGGCCAATTGGTTTGGTAGTTAAATCGTCAATTGTTTTCCTTCAATTAACGTAACACGACTTAACCTCGGCTGACAGTTCACGTAACCTCTTCGATGCGATGAATCAGTATCAACTGCCGCCTCGAACTCGACAGTCGACTGCTACGATCAATTCGATATATGACTACCCCCGTGCGATCACCACAGGGGGCGAATGTTGTCATGTTTAACCTAAAGTTCGTTTCTTTCACCGGAGGTAACGAAGAGGATATTTCTACGAAAAGACTGCTTCTCTACGTGAGCTATGCTACCGGGCGATGCATATTTATTGAACACAAGACTATTATTATTAACATATTTGAATATATTTAAACATATTTGAATATTATAAACATTTCATCGCTTTTTTGATTTGTGCGCACTGCACACGCTTAGCTAAGTCGCCGCGACAGTGCTAAAGGCACCAGTCGGTGGTGCTGAGAAGCTTGATCACTTGACCTAGAGTTCCTTCACTCTCGACTTCCGACTCTTCAATTCCCTGTTCGTTTGTGAGCGACTGGTCTTGTTATAATGATTTCGGTTTGGATTTGGCGTATTCCGCGCATCACACCGCGTCCTTTTGTTGCTTCGACATCCCCTCTGACTCTTCAATAAATTGAAGGCCACAAGCGGTGGCGGAGCAACATTAGGACGCGGTGCAATGCGTGGCAGACGTCAAATCCTAACCGAAATAATTATAACAAGACCAGAGTCACTCACAAACGAACAGGGAATTCAAGAGTCGAAAGTCAAGAGTCGAGGAACTCTTGGTCAAGTGATCAAGCACCTTCCCGGCACCACCGGCTGGTGCCTGTAGCAGTGTCGCGTGGACTTACTGTTGTGCTTGTGCGTGTGCAGTGCGGTGTCACAACTAAACAAGGATTTGAGTCAGAAATCAAAAGTCAAGAAACTTCTGGTCGGGAACTTCTGGTCAAGTTTCTCAGCTCCGCTGACTGGTGCCTCTACCAGTATCGGGCGGGTATGAGCGTCGACTTCGCTCTAGAGGAAGATCGCGGTTCACGGGTCGTTTGAAGGCGAGCTAACCCGAAAGTCCTGGCACTTCGGATTTTTTTTTTGCAGAAGTGTTCTCTGAGGTCTAAGGATCTCGAAAAAAATTAGTTTGAAATCGGATAACGAGCTATTCAAATTTACGCGCCATTTTTCGTTTTTTTTTTTTTTTTTTTTTTTTTAATGGCCTCAAATTTTTAAAAATAGGAATAAGAAATACCTTTTTTGACGGAGTCGATGAATTCTTGAATAGAAAATTAATATAGGTCAATGAAACATTAAGAAACTGGCATTAATATACGAATGAAATGTCGTATTATACTTTTCATCAATTACACGCACATAGATTGAGTGATATAAATTCAGACGTGGTGACTGTTATATTATACGACAGCTTTCAATAATCTGGTGTTGTACTCGGGGTGATTCTCAGAAACCCGATATTTATCCCACATTGTCCTGAAATCAGAGTGAACTGATTCCATTGCTTGTTCACTATAAAATACGGTATTTTATTCCATACATGACCGGTAAGGCCGATTTCGCTATCTATTTTCGGGGGCCAAAGAGCGGTTTTACCGACCGAGAAGTTTCTACTCCCGCTGTGGGAGTGATGACAGTGAATAAAGAATTTATCTACCAGTTTGATCTGCCGTACCGACCAAAAGACCGTGAATAAAGAATTTATCTCCCTAGGGAGATAAGTTCTTTATTGTAGTTACGTCACATAACCTAAAATGTAAGCACTGATCTGCCCGCGAAATCGGCTTCCGTTCATGTATGGAATAAAATATCGTGTGCACCACGGTCGCATTGGACGTTTTCGCTCCCGAGCGTGGGTTTGCCACCCGAGCCGAAGCTCCCTTGGTGCACAATATACTATTACCACATTAAAGACTTTTATATACCTCAGGGATATAAACGGCCGTTTATTGCCCTGCCGCAGCAGGGAAAACCGCTTTATTTCCCTTCGGTGTATAAAGTATCGTATGCACCACAGGGCAAACGTTGTCGCCCATAGGTGCATAATATACTATTGTGAAGGTTCGAAGAGAGGACTAGGATTTTATAGTGAACAAGCAATGGAATCAGTTCATTCTGATTTCAGGACAATGTGGGATAAATATCGGGTTTCTGAGAATCACCCCGAGTACAACACCAGATTATTGAAAGCTGTCGTAGAATATAACAGTCACCACGTATGAATTTATATCACTCAATCTATGTGCGTGTAATTGATGAAAAGTATAATACGACATTTCATTCGTATATTAATGCCAGTTTCTTAATGTTTCATTGACCTATATTAATTTTCTATTCAAGAATTCATCGACTCCGTCAAAAAAGGTGATTCTTATTCCTATTCTTAAAAATTTGAGGCAATTTAAAAAAAAAAACAAAACGAAAAATGGCGCGTGAATTTGAATAGCTCGTTATCCGATTTCAAACTAATTTTTTTCGAGATCCTTAGACCTCAGAGAACACTTCTGCAAAAAAAAATCCGAAGTGCCACGACTTTCGGGTTAGCTCGCCTTCAAACGACCCGTGGGTTCCCATAGGGCTGCTGGGACCTCATGAGGAAACTTCCAGGCCGTGCGTCCTCAACGACACCGTTTTGTACACCGTCGGCCGTCCGTGCCGTCCGTGGAAAAATAGGGGTCTTCTACCAACGCCAGGGCCGTACGTCTTCGACGATGCTGTTTAGCACACCAACGATCGTCTGCGAGGGAAATGAGCTCTTCTCCCGACATCAATCGAACGTCTTCGAAAGCCGCCGGCTATGAATAATATAAAGAAACGATTTTAATTGAAATCAGGTTATAGGGTCTATAGATAAATTGCATCGGAAGAGTTATATTTACCACAATACGTTTTCGTTGCACAGCATTCGTTGTAGGTTGGTTGAAACAACGTCGCTCCTTCTCCCATTCCGCATTTGGTCTTCGACTTCGTTCTGGAGTTCTTCTATTCCTTGTTTAGTTGTGATACCTCACTGCGCGCACTCCGATGGATGATTGAAGATATATGGGACTTCTTCTATTTGCCGGGTACAATAGTTGTCTGCACTCCACCGTTCGTCGACGTACGTTGCGTTTGTGAAGACGCTTGTTATTTTGTATAGCTTCTCTGACAACCATTTAGGAAGGAAAATGCCGATCTTATTTGTGCCCAATCAGTGAATTGCACATAAGCCTTCGGTTGGTAGGGTGATTGTTTTGTTTTGAACGTCGCATATCGGGGAATTTGGATTCGCTCGATCGTATCCGGATCATATCGGAAAAATTTGATGCGCGATGCTCGCTCTTTTGGCACTCCATACCATAATCCGTACGGATTTTTTTTTATAGCTTTTTTTTTAATTTTTTTTTGATAGCCTGTGCCGGGGGGTCGGCGCGTGAACCGTTCGTACATAGAATTCCTCAGAAATCATGTACAAGCCTATCCTATTATCCGCTCTTTTTTCGTTCCGTATGCATTTTGTACAAGCCTATCCTATTATCCGCTATTTTCGTTCCGTATACATTTTTGAATTCTTTTAAACCTTTTCTGCAACCTTATTCTTAATTGCATAATATTGCATAATACAACCTGAATCGGGGGGTTGGCGCGCGAAGCGCGCAGGGGGGCGGTAACATAACAGGTCATGTCAGGACATGTCAAGTCATGATACAGAAAACTGTTAAAAACTGTAAAAAACCACTCACACTTAGTATATGAATCATGGAATCCCAATCTCCCAGTACGAGATCACACTTTTCCATTCCATACAGAATTTTCAATTTCTTCTTTTTGACTTTTGACTTTCACCATGTACAAAATATTACTGAATACAACCCGAATCGGGGGGTTGGCGCGCGAAGCGCGCAGGGGGGCAAAGCCCCCCTGGTATATATATATAAATGAAACTATCGAGTATATTGGTGACGCGCCCTTTTTGGGTTCCTAGGCACGGTATTTTTTTCGCAGTAATCTGTTGTGCGCGGCCTCGTGCGCTTCGCGCACTCCCCGGGGTAACTAAAAACTATCTACCTAGCCAAAACTATGCAGCTACAAGTCTGCAACTGTACACTCGGCTACCACAAAATTTGACATTTCGTAAATTTGAGGTTCGTGCCAAGGAACCTCTGTCACCAAAATGACCGATTGATTGAATTTCACTTTAATGACAGTCATCGTAATGACCAGGTGTCATCAAAGTGTGCGATTCATACTCTAATAACATATATTTGTCCTTGCAAACATTGCAACTGCATAATTTTGGCTAGAGGGATAGTTTTTCGTTCCCCCGGCGCAGTTCGCGAAGCAATAAATATATCGTTCTATATTATATGAAGATATCGCCGCCGCCGCCGTGTCAAGATTTCGAAGGTCGACGACGACGACGACCCCCACCCCGAGGTGGACCCCTGTAGGTTACCCAGAATCCCCCACCCCCTCCCCGCCCCTACCACTCTGTATATGTATATCGCTCTATATTATATAAAGATATCGCCGCCGCCGTGTCAAGATTACCCAGAATCCCCCACGAAATCCCCCACCTAACCTAACCTAATCCCCCACGAATTCCCGGAAAACCCCAGAGATTACCCAGAATCCCCCACGAACACCCGAAGTCTTCCGGAAAGATCCGAAGTCTTCCGGAAAGAACCGAACCGAAGTCGTCATAACAGATCATGTCAGGACGTGTCAGGTCATGACAGGTCATGTCAGGACATGTCAGGTCATAACAGGACATGTCAGGTCACAACAGGTCATGTCAGGACAGGACTGTTAAAAACGGTAAAAAAACCACTCACAATTAGTATATGAATCATGGGATCCCAATCTCCCAGTAATCCGTGCAGAAACCTCATGTGAGGCGTAACAGGTCATGTCGGGTCATGTCAGGTCATAACAGGTCATGTCAGGTCATGTCAGGTCATGATACAGAAAACTGTTAAAAACTGTAAAAAAAACCACTCACACTTAGTATATGAATCATGGGATCCCAATCTCCCAGTAATCCGTGCAGAAACCTCATTCGGGGGGTTGGCGCGCGAAGCGCGCAGTGGGGCGAAGCCCCCCTAGTATATATATATATTTAATATATATAGGGGAGGGGCGGGCAAAATGGGCACCCTAAGGAACTAACGCCTCAAATAGAGGTTTGAATCAATGGATCTTCTAATTTTGACCAAAAAACGATAACCCGACCGATGCCGAGTGTTGGACGCCCTTATCTGAAAAGTCCAAAAATGGCGGGCAAAATGGGCACCCCTAAAAATTTCAAATTTTTTCAAAATTTCCAAAATTTTGTAACTATCGTTGTATTTACTTCAGAATCCTTCAAACATGATATTAGCTATGTATAAGACGCTCCTAGAGAAAGTCCGGGCAAAATGGGCCCCCTGAAAAAATGTTTGTACTTTATGAAAATTGAAAATTTCTCGGATTCCAAAATTTTCTTGCTCTAGCAAACTTCAAACACCAAATCGACTATACATATATCTTGAAAACATAGGGAGTGGCGGGCAAAATGGGCCGCCTAATGACCTGCAACACCTCAAGTTGAGGTTTGAGCGAATGGATCTTCTAAATTAATTTTTACCAAAAAACGATAACCCGACCTATGCCGAGTGTTGAACGCCCTTATCTGAAAGGTAGAAAAATAGCGGGCAAAATGGGCCCCCAAAAAATTTCAAATTTTTTCAAAGTATCAAAAAATCTTGACATCATTTTCGTATTTACTTCAGAATCCTTCAAACATGAGATATTTAAAGTTTTCGAGGGCAAGTGAATAATGAAATTTGGAAAGGTTTTTCAATTTTGAAGAAGGATGAAAATTCCGAGGGTGCCCATTTTGCCCGCCATTTTTGGACTTTTCAGATAAGGGCGTCCAACACTCGGCATCGGTCGGGTTATCGTTTTTTGGTAAAAATTAGAAGATCCATTCGCTCAAACCTCTACTTGAGGTGTTGGTCATTAGACGGCCCATTTTGCCCGCCACTCCCTATGTTTTCAAGATATATGGTCGATTTGGTGTTCGAAGTTTGTTAGAGCAAGAAAATAATGGAATCCGAAAAATTTTCAATTTTGTAAAAATACGAAAAATTTTTAGGGGTGCCCATTTTGCCCGCCCCTCCCCTATATATAAATGGATATATCGAGTATTTCGGTGACGCACCCTATTTGGGCCCCTAGGCACGGTACTTTTTCCGCAGTAATCTGTTGTGCGCGGCCTCGTGCGCTTCGCGCACTCCCCGGGGGAACTAAAAACTCTTCACCTAGCCACAATTATGCAGTTGTAAACTAAATAGTGAAAATTAGGTGGTTAACATGTGAATTTTTCAGGGCCGAACCTAGGCACCGCTGTCACCAAAATGACCACTGTGTTTACAAAATGGACGATTTAACACGGCCACAAAAAGGCGGCATGTCACCAAAATGACCGATTTATCTAGATATATTTATATATTTATTTTTATTTAATGTTTGGGAAATAGATCAGATATATCCGCAAAAAAAAGTCTAGGCACTCACTGCCTCAACGCCTGACGCCAAAACGTCTTACAAGGGGAGGGCCAACTTAGTAGGTTGCCGATTCGGTTCTTCTTTGGTACACGTGAAGGTTGACGTCACAGGTATAACAGGTGCAAATAACAAGGTGCGACGCTCAGCCGTTTCCGAGAAATAAATTTATGGAAATTTCCCTGCCTTTATCCTTTATCGCCACGCCGCTCGCTGTCGCGCCGTTAACGTGGAAGGTAGATAAAGGCAGGGAAATTTCCATAAATTTTCTCGGAAGCAGCGACCTGTACTGCGCCTGTTACCTGTGACGGCTTCACGTGAAAAGACCGAATCGGCAACCTGCTCCATGTTAGCGCCGAAACGCTTCACGCCGAAACGTCTTAGCGCCGAAACGCCCCACGCCGAAACGTCCACGCGCCATAAAATCTCGCGCCGAAACGTCCAAGCGCCCAAACGTCCACGACGCCGAATCGGCTGGCGCCGAACTGGTGGCGCCGAATCGTCCGACGCCAAAGTGGCGGCGCCTAAACGTCCTGCTTCCACAGACGGTTATTCAGCGATGGCTGATTTTACTCCCAACGAAATCGTCGATATGCTTCTCATTTTGGGAAGATGTAGGGGCAATTATTTACGGGCCGAAAATTTGTATCGACGGGCATATCCATATCGTCGTCACCCGTCACGGCAGACACTTCAATGTCTCGAACGGAGAGCGAGGGCAGGTCAGATAATCCGCCGCCGCACAGTGGGACGAAACCCCGAATTCGTCCCCATAATTCCGAAAAGTGAATTTTGGATTCGGGGAATTTTGACCCTCGGGTGGGGTACAGAAATGATTGGTGCATTCAAACCTCGAAGGGTATGGTCGTCCGTTCCATACCTGGCTCGATACATTAGTTCAAAGTCAGCCTTCGTTGAGAGTGCACGCGGCGAGTGAAAACGTAAGGAAAAACAGCGAATTTCAAAGTTCAATAATTCGAAAGTTATTTAAGCGATTTCGATTTTTCAAAATGGATTCTACTCCTGGAGGTATGTAGAAAATATTTCTGTATGAGTTGAATTGAAAAGTCACGTTCATCTGCTTGAAATACGACCATGTTTGGTACCCTGTGAAAACGATATAATTTTCGAGACTTATACTTTCAAATGGACAAAAAGTAGGGAACTCCAGGAGACTCCGCTTTGATTCAAGTCTTAGGTTCTAGATCAGTCTTTCAACTATCGAAAACGTTTTAGATCATCTGCCATTTTTGGCCCATTAGCGTAGTTTTTTAGTTAGCGTGAGCGAGTACGCAGCCTTCTACCACGCGCGAGGCCCCGGCTGGCGCGGCGGCCGGCTGACGAGCGTCCGGGTCTGCCAGGTGTTCAATACGTAGTACAATAGGGAACTTATACCGGTTTTTAACGTGTATAGGGTGTCCGTAACAAAGTAGTACCTACGGTTATTCTAGAGTCACACTGTTCATGATGATTTTTATTTGTGATTTGGTTGAGGGAAAAAATTAATTTCAGAAAGAATTCAGTTTGTCCAATGAGTTTGATCGTACTTTATTAATTATAGTTTACGTTGAATATTGTCACTTTTTAATTTTTTGTGGCTTTATTACAGGGTCTAGTACCGACGACAATTTACTGTACACCCGGAAGGAGGTCTTCGTTATGGTGAAAGGGAATTTCAATAAAACATGCAACGATTTGGTGGAACACCTTTTAGCCGAAATTTCGAAGAAGAGTAGAATTGTAGAATTGTTGATCCCACCTAAAATAACGAGTCAATCTATAGTAGAAACGGATTCTGAATTTGACGACGATGATTCGGACGAGGAAATTGTATTCCACTAATTATATAAGCCTTCACATTTCATGACATTAATACTTAAAAATAAAAAGTCTTTATTCCTGTATGTATATGCATATGACTAAACATTTCCCACCACTTTGTTTTTGAGATTTTTGACTTTCGATTCGTAATCAGCGACCCCAAGAACCCCCGAGTACCGACTTTCACTCGAATCCATTAGGTTTTTGAAGAAATTCGTAACCGTTTTTGGTCCGCCATTTTGTTTTTGAGATTTTTTACTTCGGATTCGTAATCAGCGACCCCAAAAACCCCCGAGTACCGACTTTCACTCGAATCCATTAGGTTTTTGAAGAAATTTGTTACCGTTTTTGGTCGGCCATTTTGTTTTTGAGATTTTTGACTTCGGATTCGTAATCAGCGACCCCAAAAACCCCCGAGTACCGACTTTCACTCGAATCCATTAGGTTTTTGAAGAAATTTGTTACCGTTTTTGGTCCGCCACTTTGTTTTTGAGATTTTCGACTTTCGATTCGTAATCAGCGACCCCAAGAACCTCCGAGTACTGACTTTCACTCGAATCCATTAGGTTTTTGAAGAAATTCGTAACCGTTTTTGGTCCGCCATTTTGTTTTTGAGATTTTTTACTTCGGATTCGTAATCAGCGACCCCAAAAACCCCCGAGTACCGACTTTTACTCGAATCCATTAGGTTTTTGAAGAAATTTGTTACCGTTTTTGGTCGGCCATTTTGTTTTTGAGATTTTTGACTTCGGATTCGTAATCAGCGACCCCAAGAACCCCCGAGTACCGACTTTCACTCGAATCCATTAGGTTTTTGAAGAAATTCGTAACCGTTTTTGGTCCGCCATTTTGTTTTTGAGATTTTTTACTTCGGATTCGTAATCAGCGACCCCAAAAGCCCCCGAGTACCGACTTTCACTCGAATCCATTAGGTTTTTGAAGAAATTTGTTACCGTTTTTGGTCGGCCATTTTGTTTTTGAGATTTTTGACTTCGGACTCGTAATCAGCGACCCCAAAAACCCCCGAGTACCGACTTTCACTCGAATCCATTAGGTTTTTGAAGAAATTTGTTACCGTTTTTGGTCCGCCACTTTGTTTTTGAGATTTTTGACTTTCGATTCGTAATCAGCGACCCCAAGAACCCCCGAGTACCGACTTTCACTCGAATCCATTAGGTTTTTGAAGAAATTCGTTACCGTTTTTGGTCCGCCATTTTGTTTTTGAGATTTTTTACTTCGGATTCGTAATCAGCGACCCCAAAAACCCCCGAGTACCGACTTTCACTCGAATCCATTAGGTTTTTCAAGAAATTTGTTACCGTTTTTGGTCCGCCATTTTGTTTTTGAGATTTTTGACTTCGGATTCGTAATCAGCGACCCCAAAAACCCACGAGTACCGACTTTCACCCGAATTCATTGGGTTTTTGAATTATGGGTACAAATTCGGGGTTTCGTCCCACTGTGCGCCGCCGCCAACGTTACCCAAATGTTATTAATGATTTTGATGGCCCGCGTGCGGCTCGAAACATGGCTATTTTAGCTATGATGGCAATCGATAATCATTTGAGTGTTCGAGTGATCTCAGAACGATTGGGGTTTCCCAGATCCACAGTCCATCGAGTTTTGAGAGGTGCCAGACTCCACCCGTACCGGGGGCAATTCCACCAGGCCACGCCTAATCCTGATCCGTTGCGAAGGATGGCGTTTTGTCGGTGGGCATTGAGACGAATCGACCGATTCCGATACTTTTTCAGGTACGTCATGTTCAGTGACGAATCCACATTCAACAACCGAGGTCAGGTAAATTGTTGGAACTTCCGGTATTGGTCGGATCATAATCCACATTGGGTAAGACAGGTCGATCACCAGCATCGGTGGAGTTTTAATGTTTGGTGTGGCATCATCAACGGTCAAATCATCGGTCCCTATTTCGTTGAGGGAAGTTTGACCGCTGTTCGTTATCTTGATTTTCTGCAAAACGTCCTTCCACTTTTGCTGGAAGATCTTGATTTAGCTACACGTCAACAAATGTGGTTTCAGCAAGACGGTGCACCCGCTCATTGGGCTCGTATTGTTCGACATCATCTGACTGCAACATTCGGTCAACGGTGGATTGGGCGAGATGGTCCTATCCAATGGCCTCCAAGGTCACCGGACCTTACGTCTCCAGATTTTTTCCTATGGGGTTACCTCAAAGACATTGTCTACCGTCAAGCTCCAACAACAAGGGAGAACATGATGGAGCGGATAAGAGCTGCCTGCAATGCAATTCCAAGAGATGTTCTCTTACGAACAGTCGATGGTTTCGAGAGAAGAGTGAGGGCATGTTTAAACATGAAGGGTTGGAACATGGCGTAGCCATATCTAATGGTCAAAAAAAAAAAAAAAAAACATCAATGGTGGGATATTTGAACACCTTTGAGAGAGTACACTCACATGGAGGGTTTGGAGTCTGAAAATACTGCGGAAGTGACGAGCCGCAGAGACCCGATCCGTGTGAGTTTTCACACGCACGGACGCACGCACTCACGCACGCATGCATGCATGCATGCAGTGACACACACACACGCACGCCAAACATTGACAATTGTTAATAACAATTGAAAATGTTTCCTACAAAAGTTGTTAGTTTTGACCTAAAAAATTTTTTGATGAACAAAAAAAGTTATGTTCCCATTAAAAAAAAACATGTTCGTCATCTTTACGCCGCCATTTGTTATTAGAAAAATTTGAAAAAAATGTTTTTGAACGTCCCCCTCCGTACCCTAAAAGTTCAATATTACTTGTTAGTACTCGATCCGAGCAGTACTTTCCGAGATAAATCAAGTGTCAGATTAAAATGGGACATCCTGTATATACGAAGCATTAGAGTTGGTGTCGGAATCGCGAGAAATATCAATTATATGTCGCCTCGTTCTCGAGATTACAATATGTGGTACCGCTACTTTCCGCTAGGTTTTACCACAACGTTCAAAACAAAAAGGAACCGGGATTCCCGCGTTCCCGCTCCGCCATCTTCATTACGTTATTTGTGCGTGGTTGAGCAACAACGTTCGTAGCGCGTCGCGTTCATTTGAGCAGTTTTGCTCGGTCAATTGAAGAAAAACGGAAATAGTGACCACGAGAAAGATGGGCAGATCGAGGAAAAGAAGTCGATCAAAGTCGGACGACGAATCGGAGGATTTGCGTCGACGCTTGAAGAGGTTAGAAAGGAAGCTGGCGGAACGCGATCGAAAGTCTTCTAGACACGAGGACAGGAGACATTCTCACGGTAAGCGTCTTTAATTTGTTAGTTTCATTGAAGTTCATTTCTGGTCCACGGAGTTTCTGTCAGCGGGGTTCACACGAGGGGTGAAACAAAAGCTGAGCAGTTTTTAGACTGATAGGGCTCACACGAGGGGTGAGACAGTATCAGGTCTCAGTGACAAGTTGTTAATTAGTGATTTTTTTTTTCTCTCTCTCTTTGGTAGAGAGGACCAGAAAGGAAAAAGAGAATCGTCACACTAGCGACGAAAAAGAAAATCGCTACACTCAAAAAGAGGTAGAGCGATCACCCGACCAGAGATCTAATACAAGTCACGCCCATAGGGCGGGGAATAGCCCGACGACAGTAGTCAGTGGCAATAGAGCGGTGATCGAGGATCGAAGTGAAGCCGCGTCTACTGATCAACAGGATGTTGATCAGAGTATGGAGCTGCAGCCACGGACCGAAGCTGTTTTATGTGAAGAAATTCTGCAGGTGTTGGGCGAAGACCCGTCCGAAAATAAGGTTAATGAGGTAAATCTACACCCAGACCTCGCAGCGAGGTGGACAGCTTGGATCGCGTCAGGTCTCTCAAACGAGATACGAGACGGGTTATTAAAAAAATATGGACGTACAGGCAACTGCACTCTTGAGGCGCCCAGGTTGAACCCAGAGATGGAAGCTTCCCTCACGGAGGCAGCACTAGTTCGGGATAAAAAATTTATCCACGAACAAAATTTGGTTGGCTCAGCCCTATCAGCGTTAGGTGCGGGTATCACCATGATCTTACGAGAGGAGGAGGAGCCGGTTGACGTAGTACAACTATTGGAATGTCTGTCAGATGCAGGCAAGTTACTGACCGACCTACACCATTCAGAGTCTGGGGCTAGGAAGGCCTTTATTTCTCCAGGCATTAGTAAGCAGGTGAAGGTTTTACTAGAAAAAGCAGGTAAATTCTTGTTTGGGGAGAATTTGGCTGACCGAATAAAAGAGGCGAAGTCGTTGGAAAAGCTCGGTCAAGATTTGAAGGGACAACAGTCAACGACAGTAGCCAAAAAAAAATACCTTCAAGCCAAGGTTTTTAAACTGGAGAGGCCCATCGGGGAAACGTCAGGGACCGTCGCAGATGGGCAACAGACCAAAGTTCCCTCAGAGATTCACAGCGAACCCGAGAGGCAGGCAGTTTCAACCACAGCCGAGGACACAGAATTTGGCTCGAACTCAGACGACTCATACAGAACCGAAAACGAAATCTTAGAGGTGAGCTTAGCAGGAAGGTTGAGAAATTTTGTACACACTTGGCAAAGTCAGACCAGAGATAGTTTTGTGTTACGATGCGTTCAGGGTTATAAAATACCGTTCTTTACCCCTCCGACTCAACGGGTCATACCAAATAACTTCCTCAGATCTGAGTCAGAAATTAGAGAAGCCAGGGTAGCTATAGGAAGACTCATGGCAATAGGTGCTGTGGTCCCCTGTACAGATAAAGAAGGTCAATTCATTTCCCCCTTTTTCTTGATTCCAAAATCAGATGGCTCGAAGAGATTTATATTGAATTTAAAAAATCTTAATAAATTTATCGAGACAATTCACTTCAAGATGGAAGATCTGGGGACAGCTATCAAATTATTAACACCTAGGGCTTTCATGTGTAACCTTGACTTGAAGGATGCATATTTTTTGATTCCGGTTGCCAAGGGTAGTAGGAAATTTCTGCGTTTCATTCTCGAGGGTCAGATGTATGAATTCACATGTTTGCCTTTTGGCTTGTGCACAAGTCCCTATGTGTTCACAAAGGTTATGAAGGCAGCTGTCAGTGGACTAAGAGAGCAGGGACTGTACTCTACTATCTATTTGGATGATATTCTAGTGTTGGGTACAGATTACGAATCTTGTTTGGAGAATCTTAAAAAAACGGAAGATCGCCTGAGGGCCTTGGGGTTTTTAATTAATTTGGATAAAAGTAATTTTATTCCTAGTACCAGGTGTCGCTTCCTAGGACTTATTATTGATTCGGAGAAAATGTCGCTGGAGTTGACAGAGCATAAAAGACAAAGGTTGCTGACCTTGGTGGAACTTTTTATGACAAAACAGACCTGCAAAATTAGAGAGTTAGCTCATTTGATAGGTTCGTTGATTGCAGCTTGTCCAGCAGTTAAGTATGGCAAGCTTTATTGTAAACTAGGGGCTCCGCCCCTCCGCGCTTCGCGCGGCAACCCCGCTCGGCGCTACGCGCCTCGCTTTTCCTAGGGATGGCTGGCCTAACTTTTTCTAACCTTCAGTGGCTGTTTTAACCTTTTCTAACTCTTTCCGGAACACTCACTTATTTCTTTTCTCTGCATACATCTTGCACGTCGTTTTTAATGAATCTCGCGAGAGACGAAATCCATCTGGTGAATGTATTTGTAAGGAGCTGTCCAGATATTACGTAACGCTGTACGGTACAGTGCGTTGCTTGGGCTGTTTGGCTATGGTGGTAAGGTAGGCTAGGGAACGCCCGCCACCTCGCGGTGACGCTCAGAAGTTCAAAGCGCATAGTGTACGCTCTATGTCAAAAAGCAACGTATTTATCATATTTTCGACATTCTTTCAATCATCGGACTGCTTTTATATAACTTATATAGCCTATGTTACTCGGGCAGACCTGAGGAACAATTTGGTGCAAGTTTTATGTAAATCGGTCCACTGGTTCTCGAGTTTATCGGTAACAAACAGACAAACGCACGAACTCCTTTATATATTAGTATAGATAGATATAGATATAGATATAGATATAGATTACTCGAAAGAGAAAGATATCTCGCTTTGATTGTAAACGATGATGATTTTGAGCAAAAGATGACCTTAGCAGGACACCTACGGGAGGAGTTATTATGGTGGAAAAAGAATTTGCCGGTTACAAAAAATCCAATAAGTCTGAATGAATTCGTTTTAGAGATTTTCTCAGATGCATCCTTAACAGGTTGGGGTGCATCTTGTAACGGAGAAAACACTGGCGGGTTTTGGTCTGAGAAGGAGAGTTCAATGCATATTAATTATTTAGAGTTGATAGCAGCGTTTCTAGCATTAAAATGCTATGCATCTCAATTAAGTTCCTGCAGCATTCTTCTCAGGGTTGATAATTCTACGGCGGTTGCATATATCAACAAGATGGGGGGAATACAGTACCCGGGTCTCAACAGACTGGCCAGACAAATTTGGCAGTGGTGTGAAAAGAGCCAAATTGTAGTTTTTGCATCCTACATCCCTTCCACGGAAAATGTAGATGCCGATAGAGAGTCTCGCAGGACAGAGATAGACACGGAATGGGGATTATCGGACGACGCCTTTCAGTCTATCGTGGAGAGGTGGGGAAATCCAGAGATCGGCTTGTTTGCAACACGTAATAATACCAAACATGAAATTTTCTGTTCTTGGAAGAGAGACCCAGATGCAATGGCCATTGATGCCTTCACGATCTCTTGGTTTTCTCGTTTCTTTTATGCCTTTCCACCTTTTTCACTTGTATTAAAAGAATAAGATAAGACAAGAAAGGGCTACTGGTATTTTAGTGGTTCCCTGGTGGACGGGACAACCTTGGTTTCCCCTATTTCAATCAATGTTAATAGGAGAACCATTGTATTTCGCACCATCTCAAGAGTTGTTGCTTTCACCTTGTAGGAAGCTACAACATCCGCTTGCGGGACAGCTTTCCTTGGTTGCCGGGAAGCTATCCGGGAGGCATATGTAAGAAGGAAGGTACCTGAGGCTTCAATACATATCCTTGTGGCTTCATTATCAGACGCCACTATAAAATAATATAACGGAGCCTTGAAAAATTGGTGGTCTCACTGTGTGCAAAGGAAGGTGGATCCACTAAACTCAACAACAAATGAGATTCTGCTTTTCTTAACCGACAAGTATAAAAATGGGGCGTCATATGGCACGCTGAACTCAATGAGATCCGCAATCTCCCTAATTACTCCAGAAGATGTGGGAAATAATGCTCTCATATCTAGATTCTTCAAGGGAATTTTTAGACTACGTCCTTCTTTGCCAAAGTATAGTCAAACTTGGAATACTGAAATAGCCTTAAACGCAGCAGCAGCCTTAGAACCCTTGGATGTGTTGAACCGAGAACAGTTAACAAACAAACTTGTTATTTTACTAGCGTTGGGGACAGCACATAGAGTGCAAACTGTATCACTAATCAAGATCGATAATATACAGGTATCACCCGAGGGTGTAGAGATTAAAATTTTGGATTTGATAAAGACGTTTTGACCAGGGTCAGTTCGACCAACTTTCTTCCTACCCTTCTTTGCCCACAGGCCGGAAGTTTGTGTAGACAGAACGATTGTTTTTTATTTGAACTTTTCTAGAGAGGATAGGAAGGAGATAAAGAACTTAATCCTCACAATCAAAAAACCTTATAAGGCTGCGACAGCCCAGACCATTAGTAGATGGATACGAGCATTTTTAAGTTCCTGTGGTATAAGTCCGGAATTTTCAGCTCATAGTACGCGTCACGCGGCTACGTCAGCAGCGCTGAAGAAGGGCTTGGATATTAGAATAATCAAAAGTACTGCCGGATGGTCGCAAGAATCTAAAGTTTTTGCCAAGTTCTATAATAGGCCGATTTTACCCGATAAGGGAGCCTTCGCAGCTGCAATACTTGAATCACCTAGAGGGATAAGACAATAATAATAACTAAAGTTATTGTACACTTGTAACCAAAGAGTAAGATAATTACTATAGTTTTGAATAGAAAAAAAAAATAAATAAAAAATAACGCTCTAAACATCTACATATTGTAATCTCGAGAACGAGGCGACATATAATTGAAAATCAAACGAACTTACCTGTAAGTGAAGTTCGATTGTAATTATATGTAGAGCCTCGTTCGAGATGATTACATCCCACCCTGAAACTAACCCACCCCAAATACTATAGTTCACCTTACAGGGAAACAAGGAAAGTGCGGTATCCATAGGGTATGTAGGCGAGTGAGTATGACCGATTGTCTATACTACTAATCGCATGTGTATACTCTGTAAGTCAGTCTGTCTCGGACCTTTGACCGAGACACCCATAATAAAGGCTCTAAATGTATACCGTCTCACTTCTCTCATATCCCCCAATCCCGCAATCCAACAGTGGCGACGAGGATATTGGAAATTATGAATTGCGTGTAAAATAAGTAATCATTACAGTAATTAAAACGGGATTCGCCGCGGAAATTAACGTGTGCGCGAGTGCTGACCGATACATACGTCGAAATAAAGACAAGCCTCAGAAATAAATGAGCGAACTAACGGAAGAAGTGGAAGAAAAAGTGAAGTCGGGTTTAACAGCGTGGGTGTACGACCTAAGTAAAGAGACACTATTAAAAATTTGTGCGAAATATAAGTTAGAAGGGACGACAAAGACCCCTATAGACGATCTACGGAAAACGCTAGCTAAGTTCGTGAAAACGAAACAGTCTTTGGGCGAAGATAGAGGCGAAACTTCGAAGGAACCTGTTGGTGAAAACACAGAAAACGCAGGGGAACCAAAAATTGAGAAAAAGAACTACAGAATGGCTGGGTATTTGAGTCAAATCGAACCATTTCAAAAGGGTGGAAATTGGTCGTTATTCGAGGAACAGCTCGACGCGTTCATCGAATTAAATGATGTAGCGGATGAAAAGAAAACACCTTTGCTCTTGACGAGGTTGTCAACAGCGGTGTTCGAGGATTTAAGAGCGCTGTGTGATCAAAAGCCATTATCCATGAAATACAAGGATTTAGTGCGAAAACTACGAGACCACTACATACCTGTCAACGAACACTTACACCGTTACGCGTTTCGTGATCGTAAACAAAAATCTGGTGAGACGATCCAAAATTATATTGTCTCACTGAGGACAATGGCACATAAATGCAAATTCGCCACCACGGAGATGGAAAGCCACATAAAAGATCAACTTATCTCGGGAGTGAATAGCCAGCTGATGCAGTATGAGCTATTGAAGTCATCCCAATTACCACTCGCAGATTTGGTGGAACTGGCCAAAACGATCGAAATCGCGGATGCCAAGGTCAGTGGAGCTGGACGGAGCGCCATGACGCACACTCAACCAGGCGAAAGCAGTCTACATGCGATCTTCGGGGGTCAGAGAAAGGACACATCGAGCAATACAAGGAAGTTCGACAAGCGTAAATCCATGCAGAAGAAACAAGGTACCGCCGGTACTGGAAAAGGATGTTATTGCTGCGGAAAGGACAATCACGTGAGATCAGAATGTTCATTGAAAGATAAATTCTGTAGCGAATGTGGCCAAAAAGGGCATATATATAAAGTGTGTAAAAATTATAAAAGTAGAGTCACTTCGCAAAATTTTGTAAACGTTGACAATGAAGATTCAGATCAGTCCGATCAATCCGACCAATCCAAGCAATCCGATGATTCCGAACCATCGAGATTCAACAGCGACTCATTGCAGAGTTCGTTAAATATTATAAATAACGTTAGTGTAGAAACGCCGGAGATGGTAGAACCACACTCGGAAACACTAATCATAAATGATAACCCGTTGAAAATGCAAGTTGATACCGGTGCGGCAATTTCAGCCATCTCCGAAGCGTGCTATAAAAAACATTTCGCCAAAATACCACTAAAACCGACAGGGATTATCCTCCAATCCTATAACAAACAGGAAATCTATTCCACAGGTATAATTAGAGTATACGTAAAGAAAGAAATGAAGGTAGAACCGCAGAAATTAAGTCTGTATGTAATCAGAGGAGGAGGATGCCCAATCCTTGGGCGAAATTGGTTGCAAAAATTAGGCATGTGGCCTATACGGTTTGAAAAAGTAGAAAGACAGAAGATTAACGTAGATCATGTGTCAAATCCAGAGCCGAACGTTGATAAAGAAATTGCAATCCTGAAAGAAACGTTTCCAGGAGTGTTTGCACCGGGATTTGGCGCGTTTACGAAAGGTCATTTGAAATTAAAATTACAACCAGGCACGCAACCAAAATTTTTGCAACCACGTAAAATTCCATTAGCAATAAAAGGAAAAGTGGAAAATGAAATCGAACGATTAGTAGAGAATAAAATAATCGTTGCAGTCGAGTATAGTGAATGGGGCACACCCGTTGTACCTATCTTAAAAGACAAAGGTGCAATACGGTTGTGTGGAGACTTTAAAGTCACCTTAAATAAATACTTGTGCGTAGACCATTTTCCTCTGCCTCGTATTGAGTGGGTATTTGAGATCCTTAGGGGAGGTGCACAGTTCACTAAACTTGACTTACGAGAAGCATATCAACAATTGCCTCTTGACGAAGAATCTCAGAAGTACGTAGTTATCAGCACGCATTTGGGACTGTTCAAGTATCTGCGATTACCGTATGGTATTTCAACGGGTCCGGGTTCGTTCCAACGAAAAATGCAACAACTACTCCTTGGAATAGAGGGTGTCGTTGTTTTTATCGATGACATACTGATAACCGCACCTGAATTCAAAGAGCATCTTGCGAGATTGCACGAAGTATTGAGACGCTTAGACGAAGCAGGCCTCAGAATCAAGTTTGAAAAATGTCAATTTTTGCAGCCAGAAGTAAAATACCTAGGGTTTAAAATCGATAAAAACGGAATTCACCCGTTAGAGGACAAACTCGAAAGCGTAAGGAAAGCACCGCGCCCGCAGGATGTCTCGCAACTCCGCAGTTTCATCGGTTCGATAAATTATTACGCGCGATTTATCGAAAACTTAGCGTTGAAACTGCATCCGCTGTATAATTGCCTAGAAAAAGGGAAATTTAAGTGGACCACTGAGTGTGAAGAGGCATTCAACAACATTAAGCGGGAATTAACGTCAGAGAAAGTGTTGATACACTTTGACCCAAAAAAACCGATAGTAGTGACCACCGATGCGTCACCATATGGTATAAGTGCCGTACTTTCGCACAAAACTGACGAAGAATTAGATCGGCCAGTTTGTTTTGCGAGTCGAACGCTAAGTGCTTGCGAGAAAAACTACTCACAGTTGGACAAAGAAGGTTTGGCAATAATCTTCGGAATAAAGAAATTCTTTGAATTTTTGTATGGATTTGAATTTACGTTACAAACGGATAACTTAGCAATCGCGCGAATCCTAGATTCGAACAGACAAATTCCCGAAATCGCCGCCGCACGCCTTCAAAGATGGGCAGTTTTTCTCTCAACATTCCGTTATACGATAAGGTACATTAGGGGTAAAAACAATTACGCCGATTGGTTGAGCCGTCTTCCAGTTGACAATGCCCAAACAGACAAAAGCAATGAAAATGAACAAATCCCGGAAAAGGTGGATTACACATATTTGAACCAAATTAAAGAGTATGATTTCGCGACGCTCGACTGGAAGGTGGTGCAGCGTGAAACCCAGCAGAGTTGGGCGTTTTTGTAATTAATTACATTCTAATTACAAATTACAAATGTAATTTGTAATTAGAACCGAACTAATTACAAATTACAAATGTAATTAGTAATTAGAACCGAACTAATTACAAATTACAAATGTAATTAGTAATTAGAACCGAACTAATTACAAATTACAAATGTAATTAGTAATTAGAACCGAACTAATTACAAATTACAAATGTAATTAGTAATTAGAACCGAACTAATTACAAATTACAAATGTAATTAGTAATTAGAACCGGACTAATTACAAATTACAAATGTAATTAGTAATTACAAATTACAAATGTAATTAGTAATTAGAACCAGTCTAATTACAAATTACAAATGTAATTAGTCTCCAGAACCGAACTAATTACATTTTCCAAATGTAATTAGATGCAAATTACACACTAATTACATGTAATTGAAACCGAAAAATGTCTAATTACATCTGGCAAATGTAATTAGGTTCGAATTTCACACTAATTACATGTAATTAGTTCAAAATTTCACACTAATTACATGTAATTGAAACCGAAAAATGTCTAATTACATCTGGCAAATGTAATTAGGTTCGAATTTCACACTAATTACATGTAATTAGTTCAAAATTTCACACTAATTACATGTAATTAGGTTGTAATTTCACACTAATTACATGTAATTAAGGTCAATTCTTGGTGTCCAGGTTCATCGCACCATAGTTCCTGGCGTCCAGGTGTATCGGGCCATAGTTCCTAGCGTCTAGGTCCATCGCGCCATGGTTTTCGATGTCTAGGTCTATCGCGCCATAGTTTTCGGTGTCCAAGGTCTACGGTGGCATACTTCCTGGCTTTCCAGTCTATCGCGCCATAGTTCCTGGTGTCATGGGATACCAGGAACTATAGCACAATAGACCTAGACACCGAAAGCTATGGCGCGATAGACCTGGACACCGAAAACCATGGCGCGATAGACCTAGACTTCGAAAACCATGGCGCGATGGACCTAGACGCCAGGAACTATGGTGCGATGAACCTGGACACCAAGAATTGACCCTAATTACATGTAATTAGTGTGAAATTACAACCTAATTACATGTAATTAGTGTAAAATTACAACCTAATTACATGTAATTAGTGTGAAATTTTGAACTAATTACATGTAATTAGTGTGAAATTCGAACCTAATTACATTTGCCAGATGTAATTAGACATTTCAATACATGTAATTAGTGTGTATTATCTAATTACATTTGGAAGAATGTAGTGGTCGATTCTGGAAGACTTTAATTACATTTATGTTAACAGTGGTCAGTTCTAATGCTAATTACATTGTAATTTGTAATTAGTCCGGTTCTAATTACTAATTACATTTGTAATTTGTAATTAGTTCGGTTCTAATTACTAATTACATTTGTAATTATAGTTCGGTTCTATTACTATTACATTGATATGTAATTAATTCGGTTCTAATTACTAATTACATTTGTAATTTGTAATTAGTTCCGTTCTAGTTACTAATTACATTTGTAATTTGTAATTAGTTCGGTTCTAATTACTAATTACATTTGTAATTTGTAATTAGTTCCGTTCTAATTACTCATTACAACTGTAATTTGTAATTTGTGCAGTAATTAGTCACACTAAATATTTAGTAGCGCCCAACCCTGAAACCCAGAAAGATGTTTTGTTGAATAAGGTGATGCGCTGTTGCCTTGACGGTTGGCCGGAGAAGCCACCGAAAGAAGAGGAGATGCACTCCTTTTGGGAAAAGAGAGATGCGTTGTCCGCCGATAAAAATTGTTTACTTTGGGGCCATCGAATAGTGATACCAATGTCTATAAGACCAACAGTACTACACGAGCTGCATCACAGCCACTTTGGTACGACCAAAATGAAGGCTTTAGCCAGATCGTTTGTTTGGTGGCCAGGGTTAGACCGTGAGATTGAAGAGATAACGCAAAAATGCCTCCCCTGCTTAGAAGCGAGAAAAAACCCCCCTAAGATACCATTAACCCCTTGGGTATGGCCAACAATGCCGTGGCATAGAATTCACGCCGATTTTTTAGGCCCGATATTAGGTCAGACGGTACTAGTCATCATTGACAGTCACTCCAAGTGGCCAGAAGCTTTCGTTATGAACAATATGGGCGAAACAGCCACCATAACAGTCTTCGAAGACATTTTTTCGCGTTTCGGGCTTCCAGCACACTTAGTGTCGGACAATTTTGCGACCTTTACGGGCGACGCATTCAAGCAATTTGTTCAAAAAAGAGGCATAAGACACAGCACTTCAGCTCCCCATCATCCCGCAACAAATGGGGCCGCAGAGAATTTTGTCGATACGTTCAAACGAAAAATAAAATGCATTGCCAAATCGGGGGCTACCGTACACGAAGCAATTCGTATTTTTTTGTTTGATTACCGAACTACCCCACACGCAGCCACCCAACAAACGCCGGCTAAGCTCATCTTCGGCAGAGAACTGAGAAATCGATTTTCTCTATTGAGACCACCACTAACGAGCGAAATTATATACAAGCACCAATCACGACAACCCAAAAATCATCGGGGGGCACGTGTAGTCAAGTTCAGGGTGGGAGACGCGGTGATAGCGAAAGATTACAGGGGAGGGAAGGAGACGTGGACACCCGGAGTGATACAAAACGAGATTACCCCCGGCGTCACGTACGAGGTACAGGTAGAAGACCAAACCTGGAAAAGACATGCAAATCAAATATTAGCGCGTAGCTCAAAACTGGAGAAACAGCTACCCGCTGATAAACCAATTATACCCGCTGACATTGTTCTCCGCAGATCCAAGCGCATCCGAGAACGCAATGACAAGTAGATTATAAGAGTTTAATAGTGATATAGGAAATAGAAAAATAAGTGCCTTGGTATGAACATGTAAAAAAAAAAAAAATAATAATAAAATAAATAAATAAATAAATAAATAAATAACTGAGCCAAGGATACGTATAATACACATACTGATGTAAGTCCCAACCAACCAGAAAAATTGCATAGGATAAGCCTATAATTAAGGAAGGGAGGATGCGGTATCCATAGGGTATGTAGGCGAGTGAGTATGACCGATTGTCTATACTACTAATCGCATGTGTATACTCTGTAAGTCAGTCTGTCTCGGACCTTTGACCGAGACACCCATAATAAAGGCTCTAAATGTATACCGTCTCACTTCTCTCATATCCCCCAATCCCGCAATCCAACAGAAAGTGAGTTATTTTTAATTTTTGTAAAGCTTTAAACGTAATGAAGATGGCGCAGCGGGAACGCGGGAATCCCGGTTCCTTTTTGTTTTGAACGTTGTGGTAAAACCTAGCGGAAAGTAGCGGTACTACATATTGTAATCATCTCGAACGAGGCTCTACATATAATTACAATCGAACTTCACTTACAGGTAAGTTCGTTTGATTTTCAAATATATTTTACATATGTGGAGAATGTAAATATATTATAAATTACTTAGGCGCCATTCAAATATTACGTAACGCTGTTTTTGGCGATTTTTGACCCCCCCTCCCCCCCAGTAACGCTCCGTAAAGTTGATGATTTTGATCCCTCCCCCCCCCCCACCCCATCGTTACGTAACATTACAAAAAAGGTATTTCATGAGACTTTTCAGTAACTAAGAAGTTCTCATTAATTATTTTGGGTACATTTTTTTTCAACTCAAAAAACGATGGTATTTAATATTTCATATTTATTTTGTCTCTCTACGAAAAATTATCCGTGATTTTAATGTAACGTAACGTTCGTGTTTGACCCCCCTCCCCCTGTAACAAACAGTAACGTTTGGCGAGACCCCCTGGAGCGTTACGTAATATTTGAACGGTGCCTTATAAAGGACATATATTTAGGTTGAAATATATTTTTCATATACTTCACAAAATATATATACTTCCGTACGGGGTTGCCGCGCGAAGCGCGGAGGGGCGGAGCCCCTAGTTTTGATTATAAAATGATATTGTGCTAGTACACGAATGATTCGTTGATGTGTTCCTAATAATTTTTTAAGCCTTACAATGAGGTTGAAATCTTGACCGATGATTGGATCAGGCTGGAGAAAATTCGTGTGCGTATTGTAACGACCGAAATGTATTTATTCTATTTATTTATTTATTTATTTATTTATTGAATTAACGGAGTCAAAACCCCTATTACAGAAATCAAAGTGATACAGTGGCGACGTGGGTATAAATAACAGCCACAATAAAGAAACAAAAATAAAATAAAATGACGTAAAATAAGTAACAATAAAATAATAATAAAATAAATATAATAGTTCAAGTACAAATTATACACCTAAATGGTGGCCAGATGAGACAACGGATCGGATATACAAATGGACCACAGTTTAGGAAAATCCAAAATTTCATCTTTTGCACGCTTACAGAAACAGTGAAAAGACTGGTTGAATAAGTTTGACCAGTTGCTGTGGTGGCTCTTGCGGTGGTGGTGGTCCTTGCGGGGGTGGTGGTCCGTACGGGGGTGGTGGTCCTGGTACGGGGGTGGTGGTCCTGGCAGGTGGTGGTCCTGGCGGGGGGTGGTGGTCTGGCAGGGTGGTGGTCCCGTACGGGGGTGGTGGTCCTGGCGGGGTGGTGGTCGTACGGGGCAGGTGGCCATTGCGGAGGTGGTGGTCCTGGCGGGGGTGGTGGTCCGTACGGGGCTGGTGGCCATTGCGGAGGTGGTGGTCCTGGCGGGGGTGGTGGTCCTGGCGGGGCGGGTGGCCATTGCGGAGGTGGTGGTCCTGGCGGGGGTGGTGGTCCTGGCGGGGGTGGTATTACGGACAGTGGCCATTGCGGAGGTGGTGGTCCTGGCGGGGGTGGTCCTGGCGGGGGTGGTGGTCCGTACGGGGCTGGTGGCCATTGCGGAGGTGGTGGTCCTGGCGGGGGTGGTGGTCCTGGCGGGGGTGGTGGTCCGTACGGGGCTGGTGGCTCTTGCCGGAGGTGGTGGCCCTTGCGGGGGTGGTGGTCCTGGCGGGGGTGGTGGTCCTGGCGGGGCAGGTGGCCATTGCGGAGGTGGTGGTCCTGGCGGGGGTGGTGGTCCGTACGGGGCTGGTGGCCATTGCGGAGGTGGTGGTCCTGGCGGGGGTGGTGGTCCTGGCGGGGCAGGTGGCCATTGCGGAGGTGGTGGTCCTGGCGGGGGTGGTGGTCCTGGCGGGGGTGGTGGTCCTGGCGGGGGTGGTGGTCCGTACGGGGCAGGTGGCCATTGCCGGAGAGGTGGTGGTCCTGGCGGGGTGGTGGTCCGTACGGGGCACGGTGGCCATTGCGGAGGTGGTGGTCCTGGCGGGGGTGGTGAACCTGGCGGGGTGGTGGTCCACATACCGGGGCTGGTGGCTCTTGCAGGTGGTGGTCCTGGCAGGGGTGGTGGTCCTGGCGGGGTGGTGGTCCTGGCCCGGGGGTGGTGGTCCTGGCGGGGGTGGTGGTCCCGGCGGAGGTGGGTGGGGTCCCGGCGGAGGTGGTGGTCCCGGCGGAGGTGAGTGAGGGCTCCCGGCGGGGTGGTGGTCCCCGGCGGGGTGGTGTCCCCGGCGGGGTGGTGGTCAGCGGGGGCGGTGGCTCTGGCGGGGGCGGTGGTCCTGGCGGTGTGTCCCCGGCAGGGTGGGGCCCTTGTGGGGTGGTGGTCCCGGCGGAGGTGGTGGTGGCGGAGGTGGTGGTCCCGGCGGGGTGGTGGCTGGGTGGTGGTCCTGGCGGAGGTGGTGGTCCCGGCGGGGGTGGTGGTCCCGGCGGGGGTGGTGACCCTTGGCGGGGATGGTGGCCCTTGTGGGGGTGGTGGTCCCGGCGGAGGTGGTGGTCCCGGCGGAGGTGGTGGTCCCGGCGGGGTGGTGGTCCCGGCGGGGTGGTGGTCCCGGCGGGGGTGGTGGTCCCGGCGGGGGTGGTGGCCCTTGTGCGGGTGGTGGTCCTGGCGGAGGTGGTGGTCCCGGCGGGGGTGGTGGTCCCGGCGGGGGTGGTGACCCTTGTGGGGATGGTGGCCCTTGTGGGGGTGGTGGTCCCGGGCGGGGTGGTGGTCCTGGCGGGGATGGTGGTCCCGGCGGGGGTGGTGATCCTTGCGGGGATGGTGGCCCTTGCGGGGGTGGTGGTCCTGGCGGAGGTGGTGGTCCCGGCGGGGGTGGTGACCCTTGTGGGGATGGTGGCCCTTGTGGGGGTGGTGGTCCCGGCGGGGGTGGTGGTCCTGGCGGGGATGGTGGTCCCGGCGGGGGTGGTGATCCTTGCGGGGATGGTGGCCCTTGCGGGGGTGGTGGTTCGTGCGAAGCTGGTGGCCCTTGCGGCGGTGGTGGTTCGTGCGGGGCTGGTGACCCTTGTGGGGGTGGTGGTTCGTGCGGAGCTGGTGGCCCTTGCGGGGGTGGTGGCTTCTGCGAGGATCGTGGTCCCGGCGGGGGTGGTGATCCTTGCGGGGATGGTGGCCCTTGCGGGGGTGGTGGTTCGTGCGAAGCTGGTGGCCCTTGCGGCGGTGGTGGTTCGTGCGGGGCTGGTGACCCTTGTGGGGGTGGTGGTTCGTGTGGAGCTGGTGGCCCTTGCGGGGGTGGTGGCTCCTGCGGGGGTGGTGGTTCGTGCGGGGCTGGTGGCCGGTGCGGGGCTGGTGGCCGGTGCGGCTTGGTTCTAGCTGCACAGGCGACACCGACGAGAGCCAAAGCGACGGCGATGAGGGCGAGTAGTTTCATAATGGAGGATCGGCGAGTGGGACTCTTCGAGTAATGCCAAACGTGGCCCGAGGTCCCCCTTTTATACCCGAGACGAGAACCGATTTGACGGTCATGTGAGTCACGACTGGACGCGGAAGTGGAAGATAATCAGTATCCGTCCGCGAACAATTATCAGGCGACTCACGAGAATCGTGGGACATGAAGTAACACTGACTTCTTTTATTGCACCCAACCGCAGCACGTGGATAGGCTATTCGAAGTTAACGATACTTTTTACAGAGCTGAAATGCTTGCACGAAACAGGATGCTTGGAAGATTCTCACACCTACTCGCGGATCTTTCCGTACTGCAAACTGTATTTCTGGCTTTATATACTAAGAGATGATCGGAATGGAGTCGAACTCACGCGACATTCGACATACTATGTGATCTCTGAACAGAAAAGCTCGTAACCGGATCAAAGCTTTTCCATTGAAATTCCGAAGGTCGGCTTCACATGAATCTGACCATCTAATTGCAACGCCGTCAGTATAGTAATTATTTCCTGTAAATTCTTTATCGAGTATGCTTCTCGTATTGGCCAATGTGCCGTACCGTCCGAAGATATGTGTCACGATCGCAATGGAGCGTTATCGTTTCAAAGCTGATTTTTTCATATCACTTACTGCCGGGCCAACTAATAAAAAACGATGGTGCACGTGCACCTCAAGTCTTTGCCTAACCGTTATTTATCCATTACGATGTTGAAGTAGGGAGTGGCTCAGCTTCGCACATTTTTCCCAAAAAACTCCTGCCATATTATACTTATTTTCGCGGATGACAAAAGTTTTCAGAAAACAAAAGATGGCAAAAGACGAAAGATGTAAAAAGATTATGGATTGTCGATATGTCATATTGTGGCCGTTCCGAATGTATGGTTAATCCGTCAGATTTTCACCTATCATCGGTCTGTGAGACTTAGAATTACAAAAATATTTATTCCAAATGAATCCAAATCAAAATACGACAGATACGAATATGAGTCAGTCCACGTCAGACCGGACAAAAACGGATGATTTCTGACCACTAGGTCTCAGATTTTGAAATCAATTTTTTTACACGTTCTTTGCAACAAATGAATGTTTCAGCAAACAATTTTTATTTTATTTTTATCGCCCCTGGCTTAGAAGTTACACGGGGTTGATTAGACACGCGATATCTTAACAATATCGATATTGTTGAGCAATAAATAGCTAATACTCAGTTTCTGAAAACCAAATATTTTAATTGTGTATATGTCCAAAACATCCAGATTTGTAGAATATGGGCAATTCAGGCACAGTCCTGGCAGAAGTTGAGGCGCAAGTAGGGTACGATGGTTGCTAGCCTAATTGGTTCCCGATCGGGCACTGTATCTAAAAGTGGGACATTTGGCCAGAACCCTAACAGAATGCTACAGTTCAGCCAGATCGGGGCCACATTTATAATCTGGCAAACTATTCAGATCCCGATCAGCGCCACGGTCACATTGCTAGATGAGCATCGAATATCGATATATCGGAAATATCGATATTTTATTTGCGATATTCGATATTTTTATATCGATATTACCGTTTCGATAATATCGGAAAAATATCGATATTTGCGTTGTGATATCAATATTCCAACGGTTGGCTGAAACGCCGTTTCAAGACTTCTCCAACTTCTGACCTTCAAACTTTCGAGGTCAATTAATTGTACCGGTATGACAACGTGAATTTTTTGAGGTTATATTACGATGCGCTTCGAGAATAATTCCTTTTTTGAAATAGTCTTTTGTACAATTATCTTTTAGCATGTTGATAATGAAGTTCAATGACTGTTTGTACCTTTATTTTTCCAGTATGACTAATAATTTTCATGGATTGTGTAATTTTATTCAAATTGGTGGTGAAAAATGTCGATATTAGCAAAAATATCGATATTAACAGATATCGATATTTTGTTTCCGATATTATCGCAATGTCGATACTTGTCTTTTGATATATCATTTGATATTAATATTGATATTTTTCTTTCGATGCTGATCCCTACACGTGTGGAAGATAATCAGAATCCGTCCTTGAACAATTATCAGGCGAATCACGAGAATCGTGGGACATAAAGTAACACTGACTTTTTTTATTGCACCCAACCGGTGTATAGGCTATTCGAAGTTTAATGGTACTTTTTACAGAGCTGTAATGCTTGCACGAAACAGGATGCTTGGAAGATTCTCACACCTGCTTGGGGATCTTTCGTTACTGCCAACTGTGTAAGGGTAGCGTGGTCCGAAACCGGCCGCCTAATGGAAAGGATGTTTCGGACCAAGATTTTTTGGCCGGTCGGTTTCGGACCACGCTCCCCTAACTAGCGGGTGGACACAGATGTTCGACAATCCGTTTCACACGAATTTGCAACATTGACATCGGTATGACCTCTGCAAGCCTCTGAAGGCAGTAAAAATGTCGACTGTTTTCTCGTTCTCATTGCATTTTGTATTGATATATATGAGTTAGTCCACGTCAGACCGGACAGCTTTCTGACACTAGGTCTTTGATTTCGAAATCAATTTTTTTCACACGTTCTTTGCAACAAATGAATGCAGCAAACAATTTTTATTCTATTTTTATCGCCCCTAGTTTAGAAGTTACACGGGGTTGAAAATCATAAAAAAAACTGCCAAAAATCGAAAACACGCTCTCCTTCAACTGCCCATATCTCCGGTTCTATCTATCCTACAGACTTCTTCAAGACGGCATTTTGTAGCTCTTGAATTGCACTTTCTGGACATATTTATTGTATTCCAGAGCCATCAATAATTCCATTTGTTATAAACAATTATATTATTCAAACGTAGTTTTCGAGACTTTCGCACGCTCTGAAAATTTTGAAAAAAATACCAGCGTATTCCTTGGTCAATTTCCTATAGGAAACCTCAACTTTCAGAATGGGGCATGCATGGGCACTGTGTCAAAACAGCGATTGATTCACCGGCGACGCCAGAGGCGGGCGCGACGCGCACTGTTTGGTGCGGTTCAAGTTGATTCAAACTCAGGTTATGAAAGGCAACCAATTTATTGAGTATGTATCTATGATTGACTCATGGTTCTACGTGCTTGGATAGACTTTACGAATGTTAATAACTGTAGTATGAAATTTCTTTCGGGTTCTGAAAAGTCGGCGGTATAGAAATCCCAACGGATTTCTGGGAAGTACATTCTAGTACCCATTTGCACGTCATACATTGTCCTGATATTCAGGCATAGCCTCTAAGAAAGGGTCCTACCCAACCCTTGGAATCCCCCTCCATGGTTTCTTTGCAATTGTACAGTTCTGTCGACGAATTCATGTCAGTATCGTTTCGGAGTGTGTTCGATTAATATCTGGTCTCTGATGATCAAGTTTTGTTTTGCAAATTTTCGTAGTGTTGGGCGAAGACTGTTGGTTATAAAAAGAAAAATTTCGTAGTGTTTTGCTTCATTATGGCACCGACACGACATGACTATTGTTGTAACCCGTTCAAGTTGGTGAAGCACGCGAAAAAACCGGTACGCAGTTTAAGGAGGGTACTTCCGTCGATGCTAAGAAAATTGGAACCGGAAAATATCCCTCCAGGAGCGAATTTGAAAATTTGTCATACCTGCCCGAAAAAACTGTCCACAATGCCGGACATCGGTGAAACCAGTGACAGTTCATCGCTTAGTGATCCACATCCCAGCACAAGTGCGATGCGGGTGCCGGACTATGATGAGGACTCAACGTCGGTGGAGGATGTCGTTGATATTCAAACATTGAACGAGACTCTACTCGGATTGGGAGAATCACCAATAATTAAACGGAAATTGCCGCAGAAGAGATATTCTGAAGAGAAATATCAAAAGGTACAGAAGACACTGGTTTCAAAGGTATTTTACGTGGAAGAAGAGACTGAAGAAGAGATGGAGGTAGCAGAAGCCTCAATAATAGAAAAATTGAAGGAAGCGTTTGCTGGTACAAATGAACGGAATAAGAAAATTCAAATCTTGACGATATTTGCTGACTGATCATTTGGAAAAATTTAGCAAAATTTTCAAGCTACCAAACACATGATTACCATTGCCAAGAAGACGGCGGCAGAGTTCGGGATTTTGTCTACTCCTAATGGTAGATCCGGTAAGAAACTGAACCAAGAGACTGAAGATTGCACTGTGGATTTTTATACTTCCGATCATATAAGTCGCGTCATGGCGGGCAAGAAGAATTACGTTACGGTGAAGGAAAATGGCAAAAAAATTCAAAAACAGAAGCGCTTAATTCTCAGCAACTTGAAGGAAATGTACCGAGTTTTCAAAGAAAAGTATCCACGCATGAAGGTCGGCTTTTCAAAGTTCTGCGAATTGCGACCGAGGCACTGTGTACTCCCTGGAGCTAACGGGACTCATTCAGTTTGCGTCTGTGCAATTCACGAGAACGTCAAATTGTTGTTGGATGGAGCGAGAATAGCACACCTCACAGCCAACACGTCTCAGCCAGTCAATAATTATAACGATTGTTTGGCCCGAATGCTGTGTAATCCACCGTCAACAGATTGCCATTTGAGGGAATGTTCAAATTGTCCAGGAACGGAAGGGTTGATACATCAGCTGGAAGAGGTATTCGAAGCCGAATTAATAGACACCGGTAAAACTGGGAACAAAACTTGAAGCATTGGTTACGCATGCATTCATCGCGCAACAACAGTCAGCCTATTTTGCCGAGAAGAAGGAGCAGTTGCGACCAGGAGAGTGTTTGGTGGTATGCGACTTTGCGGAAAATTATGCTTTTGTAATCCAAGACGCTATTCAGGGTGTGCATTGGAACAATGACCAGGTCACCTTACATCCTTTCGTTGGATACTACAAAGAAGATGGCACAATAAAACATAAAAATTATATTGCGATCTCCGAAAGTTTAAAACATGATACCGTCGCTGTTCACCTTTTTCAAAGAAATTTTGTAAATTTCTTGGAACGAGGTGTACCAGGATTGAATAAGATCATTTACTTCTCCGATGGTGCCAGCGCGCAATATAAAAACAAAAAAAAAACTTTTTAGACGTCTGCCTTCACGAAAAAGACTTTGGGGTTATTGCCGAATGGAATTTCTTTGCCACTTCACATGGAAAGGGACCTTGTGATGGTATAGGAGGAGCCCTGAAAAGACTAGCAAGTAGAGCCAGTCTAGAGCCAAATTTACAGGAACCATTCAACACTCGACAGAAATTTTTTTCCTGGGCACAAAATAATCCAAACATTAAGAATATCACAGTAGAATTTTTCACGCACAGTGATTATACAAACGAAACAACTGCATTGAAAGCTCGTTTTGAAAAAGCAAAGTTTGTCCATGGCACAGTAACATTTCATTGTATTAGGCCAGTAACGAAAAAGAAATTGATAGCCAAGAGATACTCTAATGCAGAAGGATCCGTCGAGGCCCTTGTTTCTAAGTAAACGTTAATTATAGTTTTAGTTATAGTTTATAATCATATAATAGTTTTACCAGTTACCAGTTAATAATAATATAATAGTTTTAGTTATATTACTGACTTGATATTACTTTGATATTTAATAAACAAGTATAAATTGAAACGTTATTGTATATGTATAAATATTATATGCGCCCCACACTCTCTATAAATGCTCCTTACTCTAGCTCCGCGTCGCGGCCCGTGTCGATTAGCGCGGTCGCGCGCGCCGTAACTTATAAATCTATTGTTTTGACACAGTGCCCATGCATGCCCCATTCTAAAAATTGAGGTTTCCTATAGGAAATTGACCAAGGAATACGCTGGTATTTTTTTCAAAATTTTCAGAGCGTGCGAAAGTCTCGAAAACTACCTTTGAATAATATGATTGTTTTAACAAATGGAATTGTTGATGGCTCTGGAATACAATAAATATGTCCAGAAAGTGCCATATTCAAGAGCTACAAAATGCCGTCTTGAAGAAGTCTGTAGGATAGATAGAACCGGAGATATGGGCAGTTGAAGGAGAGCGTGTTTTCGATTTTTGGCAGTTTTTTTTTATGATTTTCAACCCCGTGTAACTTCTAAGCTAGGGGCGATAAAAATAAAATAAAAATTGTTTGCTGCATTCATTTGTTGCAAAGAACGTGTGAAAAAAAATTGATTTCGAAATCAAAGACCTAGTGTCAGAAAGCTGTCCGGTCTGACGTGGACTAACTCATATATATCAATACAAAATGCAATGAGAACGAGAAAACAGTCGACATTTTTAATGCCTTCAGAGGCTTGCAGAGGTCATACCGATGTCAATGTTGCAAATTCGTGTGAAACGGATTGTCGAACATCTGTGTCCACCCGCTAGTTAGGGGAGCGTGGTCCGAAACCGACCGGCCAAAAAATCGTGGTCCGAAACATCCTTTCCATTAGGCGGCCGGTTTCGGACCACGCTACCCTTACACAGTTGGCAGTAACGAAAGATCCCCAAGCAGGTGTGAGAATCTTCCAAGCATCCTGTTTCGTGCAAGCATATTACAGCTCTGTAAAAAGCACCATTAAACTTCGAATAGCCTATACACCGGTTGGGTGCAATAAAAAAAGTCAGTGTTACTTTATGTCCCACGATTCTCGTGAGTCGCCTGATAATTGTTCAAGGACGGATTCTGATTATCTTCCACACGTGTAGCAATGTGACCGTGGCGCTGATCGGGATCTGAATAGTTTGCCAGATTACAAATGTGGCCCCGATCTGGCTGAACTGTAGCAGCCTGTTAGGGTTCTGGCCAAATGTCCCACTTTTAGATACAGTGCCCGACCGGGAACCAATTAGGCTAGCAACCATCGTACCCTACTTGCGCCTCAACTTCTGCCAGAACTGTTCCTGAATTGCCCATATTCTACAAATCTGGATGTTTTGGACACATACACAATTAAAATATTTGGTTTTCAGAAACTGAGTGTTAGCTATTTATTGCTCAACAATATCAATATTGTTAAGATATCGCGTGTCTAATGGCATAAGGACGTAAGCGCCATTATACGACTTTTTGCTGTTCGTAACGACAAAAGGTCATATTTTTATTTTTATTTTTTGTATTTGGGATAAAAACCCCAAGATTCGTTCATAAACGTTGAAATTTAATATTGGGTCAATTAAAAGCAGAAGGTCGTAGCCACCAATTTTTTTTTTTTTTTGTTTAATTGGCGCTTACGTCCTGCTGCTTTTACCTTGGTTTTTTTTTTCTATGAATTTTCGAAACGATGTCGATTTTGATTTTTCTTTGCGTTTCACGAGTTTTTATAACTACTTGAAAAATTCAAGAAGAAAAAAAAATGGCGCTCACGACCTTCTGCTTTTAACTACCAATATTTTTTATCGAATTTTTTTAAATGGCCGTTATTTCGATTTATCTTTGCGTTTTACGAGTTTTTACAGCTATTTGAAAAAATCATGAATAGTAATAAAAATAAAAATGGCCCTTACGACCTTCTGCTTTCAACTACCAATATTTTTTATCGATTTTTTTTAAATGGTCGTTTTTGCAATTTATCTTTGCATTTCACGAGTTTTTACAGCTATTTGAAAAAATCATGAAAAACTAAAAAAACAAAAACAAAAAAAATGGCGCTTACGACCTTCTGCTTTTATCTTAGTATTTTTTTTTTCATACATTTTCGAAACGATCGTTCTTTCGACTTATCTTTGCGGCTTACGAGTTTTTACAGCTATTTGAAAAAATCATGAAAAAATAAAAATTGCGCTTACGCACGGAAAAAAATACATCACAGTATATATGCCAATGTGTATCCCAAAAACTTATATATGAAACATACATTCGTTATGTATCACAATATATCGAATTTGCATGTCATATATATCCAATTGATATATGTGGATGATATATGCTATGGATATATACAACATACATCCAAATTTATATCCTTTTTAAATGTTTGATATACGAGGTGGATACTTCGTTACGCATATAAAATAAATACATGGAGTTCACATATTGTTTATTCGTTCAAATATATCTTTCATACATGCACAAAATACTTAATCTGAAGTATGTTTGCTTATATTTGACATATACGCGGAACAGATTTGTCATATATTCCGGATACATAACTAAAATATCTGGAAATACATGATCACAAAATTCGCGATAGATCGATGCAAGTATTTTTTATACTCAAGAGATACTTTTTTATTATATCTACCTCTATATTTCTGGTATATCTGCCAAATACAATCATCCTACTGTTTGATGAATGCATGGAACTTATATTTTGTTTACTTATCTAAATGCATTTTCAACATATATACATATCTATTGATTCGAAACTCTATCAGATCTTTGGATACATATTTCAGAGATAATTTCAGAGATAAAATATGCATGAAATATGTATTACAACATAGAATACATAAAATATACATCCCTGTTTATATATTTTATAGACTAATAGCGGCAAAAAAGGAAGAATTTTAAATATATATGAAATATATGGGGGGTTCCATGGCATATCACCTAATCGGTGAAGGTCACCGACGCCGATCTTAATGCCAATTTTTTTCTCAATTCGTCCATCGAAAAAAGTGAACACGTGTTCGGCCGTTTTTCGATTAGTCCACTTTTTCTCTTCTTTTGCATTTTCCAATTTTTCATCCTTTTCGCAAACGGACTTTTTTCAACTGGTTCCAACTTCAAGAGCTTTGACTTTTTTCGAAAAATGATGGGGACATAAAATGTGCCAAAAAGTCCGAGCTTTTCGAAAAAAAAATTGAACAATATTTTTCAACCACATACTTTTGGGAAATTTTCGATAATAGAGAAAAAATCAATATTTTATTCATTTGGACACCTTTGATTTGCCTGAAACTTTTTACCTGAAATCGAGCACTTACAATCAAGTTATCCTCCAAAGGAAATTATGGGCCTCGGATTCGTTCGGAAGTTACAGCATCATAAGTGCCGAGAAATCGGACAAATCGCAAGAAATCTCAGGGAAATCAATCTTGACTTTGGTCCGACAAGTTTTCATGTTCCAAAAATGAGTGATTGCTGGAAAATGAAATTTTTCAAAAAATACCCAACGATATGAAAAAAAAAACGAGATTATAATTTTTTCGCGTGCCAAATATTAAAATAGTTGAATAGTTCAGATTCAATAATTTCAATCATCAGTATTTACTTTTTCATCAAGTACGCTTTTCTCGTCGAAATTCAGATTGATTTCCCTGAGATTTCTTGCGATTTGTCGTATTTTTCGGCACTTATGATGCTGTAACTTCCGAACGAATCCGAGGCCCATAATTTCCTTTGGAGAATAACTTGATTGTAAGTGCTCGATTTCAGGTAAAAAGTTTCAGGAAAATCAAAGGTGTCCAAATGAATAAAATATTGATTTTTTCTCTATTATCGAGAATTTCCCAAAAGTATGTGGTTGAAAAATATTGTTCAATTTTTTTTTCGAAAAGCTCGGACTTTTTGGCACATTTTATGTCCCCATCATTTTTCGAAAAAAGTCAAAGCTCTTGAAGCTGGAGCCAGTTGAAAAAAGTCCGTTTGCAAAAAGGATGAAAAATTGGAAAATGCAAAAGAATAGAAAAAGTGGACTAATCGAAAAACGGCCGAACACGTGTTCACTTTTTTCGATGGACGAATTGAGAAAAAAATTGGCATTAAAATCGGCGTCGGTGACCTTCACCGATTAGGTGAAATGCCATGGAACCCCCCATATGCAGTATATAAAACATATACTCTGTCTTGATATATTTTAAATGTATAAATTTCCAATTACGACCTTCTGCTTTTAACTACCAATATTTTTTATCGAATTTTGTTAAATGTTTGTTCTTTCAATTTGCCTTTGCGTTTCACGAGTTTTTACAGCTATTTGAAAAAAAATAGAAATGGCGCTTACGACCTTCTGCTTTTAACTATCAATATTTTTTTTCGATTTTTTTTAAATGGTGGTTCTTTCAATTTATCTTTGCGTTTACGAGGTTTTACAGCTATTTGAAAAAATCATGAAATATGAAAAAAAAATGGCGCTTACGACCTTCTGCTTTTATCTTAGTATTTTTTTCATTTTTCGAAACAGTCGTTTTTCCGATTTATCTTTGCGTTTTACGAGTTTTTACAACTATTTGGAAAAATCATTAAAAAATCATCAAAAAAAATAATACAACATTTTGCCTTTACGTTGTTTTTTAATTTTACTTGAAAATTGTAATGCAAGAACGACTTATCCGCCAAACTTACCACCTTTTGCACTTACATTTTTCGATCTCGTAATTTCAATTGATCTATGCGTTTTGACCGTTTGCACCAGAGCCTGCTGAAATGTCGGAAATCTGCTGTGATCGATACGACGAAAAGTGCCTTTCCCGTGAATGCCAAAACTGCAAAAATAAAGTGCTCCGATACAACGAATTCGACAACTCTGTTCCAATCACGTATAAAAAATGGCTGAGTGTCACAGAAGAAATAACTGATCCCAAAACCAAAAAACTACGTAAAGTGACGAAATACACTAAACAGATATTTCAGAGCAGTCCTCGTGAAGTGATTATTCAGTTCGAATCCGATCTCGAGAAATTTCTGCAGCATGAGCTGAATATATTGCATCAATATCAAGCCATGAAGACTTTGAAAGCAAGCCTTACCGAAAAAGACTGTCTCATCCACATGGACTTCAGTGAGAATTACCAATCGAAGTTCTCAGAAGAAATTCAGTCGTTCCATTTCGGAGGCTCGCGTCTTCAAGTAAGCCTTCACACGGTCGTAGTTTATACTAGAGATACAGAAAAATCTGAGGTGAGAACTAATTGTTATTGTACAATGTCGAAAAATTTAGCGTATTCTCCCGCAGCGATTTGGGCACATTTAAAGCCCATACTAACGAAGTTGCCTGCTAGTGTTGAAAACTTGCACTTTTTGAGTGACGGACCCGTTACTCAATATAGGAATAAAACAATGTTTTACCTGTTGGCAACTAGTTTGAAAGATTTCTTCCCAAACCTGGGTGAGTTCACCTGGAATTACCATGAAGCGGGACATGGCAAAGGCGCTCCTGATGGCGTTGGGGCAGTATGCAAAAGAACCGCAGATAGAATTGTGGCTACAGGTGGAGGTATAAGTTCATTAGATGATTTATCAAATGCCATCGAGAAAAGTTGCCCTAACATCAAAGTTATCGTGATCTCTGACTCTGAAATTTCAGAAAAAGAAACCCTGGTTCGCGGAACAGAAAAATATGTCAAAACTTTCGCCGGTACTTTAAAAGTACACCAGATCATTGGAAATATTCTTCTACCTAATACATTGAGAATGAAGACATTAAGCTGCTTTTGCGCCTTGAATTGCAGTCATTATAAAATCGGGACTCTTACATGTACTCCCAGTAGGACTGAGACTCGTCTTCATGTACAAGACGTTTATGATTCGGAATCTGAGCCTGAAATTGTACCAGAACCCTCGACATCTAGCAATGAAAGCGAACTAAAAAACGGTGACTTTCTTTTGGTCAGGTTTTTGCTAAAAAAGAACACTGAGTATCGTTACGTAGCCATTTGTACTGGCGTTGAAGAAGATGACGAGATTCAGGTCAATTTCTGCAAACTCAGTGATAAAAAGGGTTGTCTTTTCAAAGTCAAAGATGAAGATGTTTCATTTATTACAAGAGACCAGATTGTTGAAATACTCCCGACTCCAAATATCACACTGAGAGGGGCAAGAATGTTTTATCATTTCAAAACATCAATTGATGTCTTTGAACAGGCTTAGACCGAAAATTTGATCAATAGTTGTTAGTTCTAAGAAACTTTGTTGAAAAACTTACGTACTATCTCTGTTTCAACTTCGAATATTTCAATTAAGCTAAGAATATGTTGATTTCGTCGAAAAAGACGTGAAATTTCGCTATAATCCAAGAAAAGGATAGTTTTATGATACGGTATTTTTAAGAATCCTTGGAGTTCAAAGATTTTCATTTATGTAATTTTATGTATTTTACTTCAGGTATTATATGAAACGAAAAATCTGGTACTATTGAAAAATGTTAGTGCAATCCTAGAAGAGGATGATATGTTGCTTTATATATTTTGAGTTTAATTTAGTTATAACCAATATTTTACTTAAGGCATTATATGAAACGAAAAGTCTGGTACTATTGAAAAATGTTTGTGCAATCCTAGAAAAGGTTGATATGTTGCTTTATATATTTTGATTTTAATTTAATTATAACCAAATACCGTTTGTTTTGATTTCCTACAGTTCCTAGAGTTCAAAGATTGTGATTTAATACTTTCTTGTGTGAAGCATTAATATATGAAACGAAAAGTCTGATAACTATATAATATTCGGGTAACATACTAAATGAATAAATATATATATTTTCGTATTTTGGAGTCTTTTATTCTATCCAGTCCATGAGTAATAGTCTCTCCCCTGCCTGAAAATCTCTACCCTGCACATCAAGTCTCTCCCCTGGTCAGTGTCTTTCCCCTGGCATTTTCAAAAGTCATTAAAAATGATTAAAGTGACTCGCCCTTTCGTAAGTACTGTAAGGAGACTAGTAATATTCAAGTAAATATGGAATTGACCGTAATTATTGGATTTTCTGCTTTGCCATGAATGTTAGGAAATTACCCGAGTAGAAATTTGATAAGGTAAGCCTGATGTTCTATCAGGCCCTGATCAGGTTTTGCTCAGGCCTTCTTGAAAAGGCAGACCTGACATGGCCCTGAGCAGGGGGCCATCAGGCGCCTCTTACCAAGGTCCACCCGTTGAGCCCCTGATCAGGCGTCTTCAGGGGCACCTTACCTAGGCCTGCCCGTTTGGCTCCTGACCAGGGTGCTATCAGGCACTCCTCACCAAGGCCTGCCCGTTTGGCTCCTGACCAGGGTGCTATTAGGCACCCCTCACCAAGGCCTGCCCGTTTGGCTCCTGATCAGGGGTCTTCAGGCGCACCTTACCTAGGCCTGCCCGTTTGGCCCCTGATCAGGCGTCTTCAGGCGCACCTTACCTAGGCCTGCCCGTTTGGCTTCTGACCAGGGTGCTACCAGGCACCCCTCACCAAGGCCTGCCCGTTTGACTCTTGATCAGGCATCGTTACGCGCACCTTACCTGGGCCTGCCCGTTTGGCTCCTGACCAGGGTGCTATCAGGCACTCCTCACCAAGGCCTGCCCGTTTGGCTCCTGATCAGGGGTCTTCAGGCGCACCTTACCTAGGCCTGCCCGTTTGGCCCCTGATCAGGCGTCTTCAGGCGCACCTTACCTAGGCCTGCCCGTTTGGCTTCTGACCAGGGTGCTACCAGGCACCCCTCACCAAGGCCTGCCCGTTTGACTCCTGATCAGGCATCGTTATGCGCACCTTACCTAGGCCTGCCCGTTTGGCCCCTAATCAGGCGTCTTCAGGCGCTCCTCACCCAGGCCTGCCCGTTTGGCTTCTGACCAGGGTGCTACCAGGCACCCCTCACCGAGGCCTGCCCGTTTGACTCTTGATCAGGCATCGTTACGCGCACCTTACCTAGGCCTGCCCGTTTGGCTCCTGACCAGGGTGCTATCAGGCACTCCTCACCAAGGCCTGCCCGTTTGGCTCCTGACCAGGGTGCTATTAGGCACCCCTCACCAAGGCCTGCCCGTTTGACTCCTGATCAGGCATCGTCACGCGCACCTTACTGAGGCCTGCCTGTTGGGCCCTTGGTCGGTTGGCCTTAGATATTCCTTACTGAGGCGTGTCCACTCGGCCCCAGGAATATCTCACTAAGGTGTGCCTGATGGGCACCTAGTCAGGTTTAACTCAGGTGTAATTAGCGTTTCCAGTAGGACGCGCCTGCTAAGCTCCTGGTCAGGCGAATATTTTCATATGTATTTGTTCGGAATTGCATGTTGAATTCCGGTATGCATCCCTTTTTGGCGATTTAGTTCCGTAGACTTAGATATACCCCTAAAACGTTTAATTTCAAGGTCGTAATACTCGTTTTATACGTATAGAACAAAAGAATTTGAGGGGATCAGTGCTTGATTTAACAAATTTTACATACCTCAAAAATCATTTATTTATATCTTAACCAAAGCTCATTACACATAAAAAGATTCACTTTTTCAAAATCACTTGTCCTAAGGTTTCAGGCACAGGGTCGATCCTATTATGTCTCTCGACGTCTCATTTTCTTCGGAGAGCAATTCTTCATCGTCTGAAAGAGGGAAATTGGGGAAAAAAATTATGTGATATGTTATGCTCAGTTATCGAAATTTAGCGAAAATCTGGTCACTCTTTTGCTGATAACTTGGTCCAATTTTCATTTTTTTTTCCAAATTTCCCTTATGCAATGAGGATTTTTTCTGAAAAAAATAAGCCCAAGACAAGTCAAATCGGAGCACCGATGCTCCTGAAACCTTACAACACGTCTCCAAAAATACAGTTCTGAGAAAAATGCTTTTGAAGTTTTCACTGTAATGATAAAATTTATTTATTTATTTATTTATTTATTATTTATTCACGGGAAATTTTCCCTTTACATATGAAAACTTATAATAAGATGCACCTAAATAGTACGGATGTAATAATACATAATGGCAGGATAACGATTTAGAATACATAGATAAAAATATAAATTTAGTAGAGACGTACAAGGTCCACATAAGGTTTCTGATTTTACAGACTACAAGAATTCCAGAAGCTTCGCTTTACAGACGGACTTGAAAGTCGAGATCGGCACCGAAAATAGATCAATCATTGGATTGTTGTTACATAGGATACTAAGTCTGGCGGTGACAGATCTGTGCTGGAGCTCGTTTGAGGTCACTGGGACCCAGAAAAGTTGGTCGTTTGCTCGGAGATTTCTACCCGGAACCCTAAAATTTATATTTGAAACAGCCTGGGTACAATCAACCATGTTATTCAGAATTTTAAATAAGTAGATCATGTCCGTGTACCTCCTCAGGGATCCCAGCGAGCACAAACCGATCGCGGTAGCTATCTGAGAATAATTATGGTCAACAGTGGCCATTGGTCTCCCCACCTTGAATGCTGCCATCCTAAGAAACTTGTGTTGCACCCGATCCAGGATAACTGCATGCGATTCAAAGTAGGGGGACCAAATTATGCTGGCGTACATCAAGATTGGCCGGACTAACGCGAGGTAGAGAGCCTTAAGTGTATCCACCGAGCGGAATTCCCTAGAATAGGTGGATATAACGTAAAGTTTTCTGAGGGCGCAATTTTTCACGTACTGGACGTGCGGGAGAAACGAGAGACGCGAGTCAAATATTACCCCGAGATCCCTCATTTCTGAGACAGACTCCAACTGAGACCCCTCAATAGAGTAAGAAAAATTAAGCTGCGTGGATCGGGAGAAAGACATGGCTTTGCATTTCTTTGAATTAAATCTGAGACCGTTTCTGACGCACCACCCAGAGACGGAGTCCATATCACTCTGCAGGAGTACCTGGTCATCGGGAGACTGGACTCTAATAAACAATTTCAGATCATCCGCGAATAGGAGGAAATTTGAGTGTGAGATTGAATTACAAATATCGTTTATAAATAGAATAAAGAGCAGTGGACCGAGGTGAGAGACCTGGGGGACGCCAGAGGGAACCTGGATTCCAGCTGACACGAAACTTCTGATCTTTACGTATTGGGTCCTTCCCTCGAGGTATGACTTTAGCCAGGTCAAAAGCGAACCCTCGACCCCGTACCCATTTAGTTTTTGGAGCAGCAATTTATGGTTCACGGTGTCGAACGCTTTCACCATGTCAGTATATAAAGCATCGGTTTGATACTTCCCCGCAAAGTTCCTAATTATCTCCTCGGAGTAGTTCGCCAGGTTAGACACCGTCGATCTCGCGCTCATAAAACCGTGCTGTTCCGGTATGATGAATTTACGAAATGTAGTAGATAATTTGTGCTCCACCACCTCGTCGAATAGTTTCGCAATAACATTTAGTTTGGAAATAGGCCTATAGTTTTTGATGTCACGTTTGTCCCCCGATTTGAATAGGGGTGATAGATAGGTCTCTTTCCAGCGATTGGGAAACATCCCCGAGGATAGTGACTTGTTGAATATTTTTAGTAGAGGAAGCGTAAGTATGGAGCTGCACAATTTTAAGAGTAGAGGGTGTACGCCATCCGGCCCAGGGCCCGAGTCAACCTTTAGCCGCTCCAGGCATTTGCCAATATCGTTGCTTACTAAAACTAAGTTGGATAAGTGGATATCAGATGATATATTCGGCGCAGAGGTTACAAGATCATCATCGCAATAGACACTCGCGAAGTGAGTACTGAACAACCTCACGATCTCAGAACCGTTATTACCAACTAATTCATTCAGGTACATAGAGTTAGGAATATCAACTTGACCCTTCTGTCCGTTGACGAAACCCCAAAAAGCCCTCACGTCAGAGCAAATGCCAGACTCCGTACGATTAACATAGGCTCCGAAATCTCTAGCTATTAAAGACTTACACTCACTCCGTAATGCTTTGAACTCAGCGAGGTAGCGATCATTACCGAACTCTTTGTACAGCTTGTGTATCCGTTTTTTATTGACTAGAGCGTTTCGTAAGTTGCAACTGTACCACCTTGGATAAGAGGAGGAACAAACTGTTTTGAGAGGTGTATTGGAGTTAATTGATTCAAGAAGTATTCTATAAAGTGCATCCACCATCTCATCAACAGACATTGTTCGATCCAGAACGGTATCCCAGTTCAACGCCGCGAGGTCAGTCTTTATTTGATCGTAATCGGCTTTTTTAAAGTCTAAAATTCGTTCAGAATGGAGCAGAGTGCGTGATACAATCGAATCGGGAAGCCGCAAGGACAATGGGCTGTGATAGGAGTCAACGGTCAGAAGTGGGTCAATGGACACTTGAATCTCGATCGCCGGACAATTCGAGAATACCAAATCGAGAATGTTCCCAGCGAGGTTCGGTACATGGTTAAATTGCCGAAGACCGATCTCGTTCGCAAGACCAGCTACAAAGTCGACAGCCATCTGCACGCTGATGCTAGGATGAAAACCGCGTGGTATTAAAGTTCCATTCAACAGCTCCCACGTAAAACCGGGCAGATTGAAATCCCCCAATAGCAGGAATTGCGAATCTGGGAGGGACTCTTGAATCTTGATAAGAGCAGATCCAAAGTGGACATAAGAATCCAACGGAGAGCCAGGTGGAAAGTAGGCTGTCCCGACGACGAGCGTAGTAGACTGTAGAGTGATGACAACAAATAGCTGTTCGACCGCACTATATTCCGACGCAATTTGTCTGCTAGCTAAGTGTTTATTTACTAACAGCATGACACCACCGCCCTTAGACTTGTCAGATGTATTAGAATTTCGGTCGCAGCGGTAGATAATATAGTTTGGCAAGTCTAAATCACTATCAGAGATGTCGCAGTCTAGCCACGTCTCGGTAAGCGCAATGACGTCATGAGATGTTGCTGAAATGACAGTGTTGTGCGCAAACTCGCGAAGTTTTCTCTTTATACTACGCACATTTTGATAATATATACACAGCCCACTGCACGACGGTTCTAGTTTTTTGACCGCGATTCGCCTCTTAACTTCACGATAGTGGGGATACCGTCGAAATATTTAATGGCGATATTTGTTTCCCCTTCGGCCTTCCTCTTGTTTAGCACATCGAGTAACGCACTGTAATGTCCCTTTGTTTTTTAGTCTTGTCACTGGATACTCTGATGTTTCCGCTGCAAATAGTTTTAGAGTTTTTTAAAACCCAGATAACGTCGTCGATTGAGGTAAACGTAACTTTCAGCGGTCTAGTCTTCTCACTGTCTCTCTTGCCTAACCGGGCAATTCGGATCTCATTTATGACTAGAAAAGTTCAAAATATCGAAAAATGTTCCAGACAAAAGTTGTTAGTTACAAAATTTCTAACAATATTACACTTTTGATTTAAAAAAAAAAAATTATTCACTTCCTTCTTCAACTTTCAGAATGATATTTTTGTCGTCCCATCTGTAAAAGGCTTTCGCAGCACATGACGGTCCTTCCCTGGCCGCTGCAGTCTCATTTTGTGCTATTCATAGTCGTCGAATAGCAATTCGAATTTCTCAGCTGTCTGTCGTCGAATAGCGATTCCGGTACAATCAGCTGCTTGTCGTTGAGCCCGTACTAGCCGTGTCTGGTCAATGCGAATCATGTAAGCCTTTGCGTTGGATCCTCGGGTCACTCCAAGTGCTCTTGGTGTCTTCCGTCACTGATGTAACTGACATACTTGGCGTTGAGTTTGTCTACCGAGCACTGAAATATCTTCACCATACCATTAAATTTTATTTCCCCAGAAGAGCCGGTATAGTTAACTGGACAATCTGGCTTCTGCACTTTGTACCCCGACTCCTATTCTGCTCCAGTCTGTTTTTCTTTCCATCGAGAGCACGTGTTACAGTGGGAGGATAGGACTTCGAGATCGACTACCTGAAATAGTCAGGGAGATTAAATTCATTAGAAAAAAGATAGTATGATGTTTCAAGGCAAGGACTATCGTAATAAGAGAGCTAGATATATAGGTACAGACCCTGAGAAATCAAGTACCTTCACTGTTGCCCCACCAATTATTGTACAAGCGCTGTTGAGTGGTTTATATACCTTTGTCTCTGCCATGTCCCATCATACTGCACCGTGATGTTTCTTGTTCCGGCTTCCACTGCAGCATTTACTCCCTCTCCGAAACCTTGTTTGAAAACTGTATAGGCAGCTTCGGACGTCAGTATACGTCGGACGTTTTACAGCTGACGAAAGGTCTATTACTCCGCAGAATATTGCCAAAATCTCGAAGCATTGACCAATACAGCGCATTGCCAGGATCGCTCGCCTTTGTCTGGGTGTAATTCATGAGATCTGTGAACAGAAAGCAAAAAACTTCCACCGCATATGCACGTATACCATACTCACTTTGAGGTTAGTTGGTGGGATCCTACAAATAACCTCATTCACACTGTAACTTGTTGTTGACACACGTAAATTACTGACCTAAATATTGAGCACGATTAAATCGCGGATTTTTGAGTACCGAAAAGTGCGATTTTTGCTTTTATTGTATTCGGAATGAGTTCAAGCAGCGGGACCGTTGGCGCCAGTTGACACGGTCTCCAGAAAACAATGGCCGGTCACGAAACATGTGAGCGGGTTTAAAACAAAGCGACAGCGCCACTTGCGCCAGGTCGCTGAAAGTTGAGTGTAAATTACGATTTTCGGTTAATTATTTTCACGAATTGGTCAATGCCGATTTTTTTTCAGATAGCTATGACCCTGAGACAGCAAAATCCACGAAAGACGAAAAAAACATATATTTTTTTGTTTGAAATCACAAGCTGTACGGATTTCGGTCTGTAAATCAGTCATTTCTACAAATTTGTCTATGGCAATTTTTTTAGAGATAAATATGACCCTGAGGTAGCAAAATATGCAAAGAAAGAAAAAACTATTTTTGGGACATTTCAAGCTGTACTGGTACCCTCAACGGGCCGTTATATCTATTACGGACCGTTAAGTGTTTGATTTATTTGTGCATGTCTCTTTTTCAGTTATGTATCAATGCTTTTTGCAGACGACGTGAAAGGGATCATGCGAGGCTAGCGTCGCCCTAACAATCGTGCGCATCGCGAATGAGGCTGATCTTCGAAGCCGCGTGCGTTGCAATATCCCTCGCTCCAGTAATACGTTTTAACCTTCCAATTTTCTTGTGATAATCTCGTGAATTTGTAAGTTTAGTTTATGTATAAGAGCTAGTGTAGTGCAAATACGGATTAAATGTGTCATGGCGGATCAGGTATGTAAAAAACGAAAACTGACGCGATCACGTGTTCAACGATTCCGCGATGTTCGGCGTCAGATTGCTTCAGAATTCGCATCACCACTTTCGACGAATGACGGTGAAGCAGAGTTGAGTTTACAGTCCGGCGATGAAAAATGTTCAGAAGAACAATCGGGCGAACAAAGCAAAGAAATGGAAATGATCAACGACGAAGCGTTTTATGAATTACTTGCAGATGAAGAAGTTGACGATAATGGAACACTCGAAATATATTATGACGCTATTGGATGCAACGATGAATTAGATGACGATCAAGGGTGTGAAACAGAGGACAGACTAGATGAGAACGACACAGAAGGATTCCAGGAAACAGAAGTGCGAGTTAATGAAGTAGAGTTTCAGCAATTAGTTCCGGAAGAACTGATTGATAATAGTGAAACAAGTATCGAGGGAATCAATGATGATGTCAATAGCTATGAGGGCTTGGATGAAGAAGCAAGTGAAGCAGAGGAGGAATTGGATGCGAAAGATGCAGAAGAGGATGAATGGGATGATTTAACGCAGCTTCGAAATTGGGCAATAAAATCGAATCTTCCTCAAACTCAATTGGATAGGCTACTTTGTATTCTGAGGCGACGATTGTTGCCACAACTCCCAGCATGTTCGAAAACCTTCCTAAAGACAGCTAAAGCAGAGTATGAATTCAAAGAATTTAAAGATTCATCTGGATCTTCTGTTGGCGAATTTGTTTATTTCGGGATAGCCAAACATCTCCAAAACGTTATCAATCCTGCCATACATAAAGGGGACGTGCTTCATCTGCAGATAAATATCGACGGACTACCTCTCTACAAATCGAGTACCAGGCAGTTCTGGCCTATATTATGCAAAGTCCAGTTCCAACCTGACGTATATGACCCGTTTCCCATTGCTATATATTCAGGTACTCAAAAACCTACCGATTTACATGATTATTTGGGGGATTTCATTGAGGAAATCAATGGACTAATGAAAACCGGAATCTTGATCGACGGCAAAAAGTTTGATGTACGTATCGCGTCCTTCATATGCGACCGGCCTGCACGTGCATTCGTGAAGTGTATCAAGGGCCATGGAGGATACTACGCGTGTGAGCGTTGCACCGTGGAAGGCGAGCGTTGTGAAAATCGAACCATTTATTCTTCCATTGACTCTGAGGTTAGAAGTGACGAATCATTTAGGAGAATGGATGATCCTCACCATCACACTGCATTTTCTCCTCTAACTTTAATTCGCCCTGGTATTGATATGATTCTTCTATTTGTTCTGGACTTTATGCATCTTTGTTGTTTAGGTGTCATGAAGAAGTTGTTAATAGATTGTTGGCTGCAAGGAATTCTGACCACCAGATTGAACAATGGTAATAAACTTCTCCTTTCTCTACGCTTGATTAATCTTCAATCACAAATACCCATCGAGTTTCAACGAACAACCAGATCGTTGTTCGATGTTGCGAGATGGAAAGCGACCGAATTCCGTTTCTTTTTATTGTATGGTGGCCCTGTTGTCCTAAAAAAGGTTTTATCTGCGAAACTGTATAAACATTTCCTTCTCTTCTCCGTTGCCTGTAGGATACTGTGTTCCAAGAAATTAGCCGTAAAATATAACGGACACGCCAAAGTTTATCTCCGAAGTTTCGTTCGCACAGCACAATATTTGTATGGGAAAACCAGTCAAGTCATGAATATGCACAGCCTCATTCATCTAGCGGATGATGTGAAGAATATGGGATGTCCTTTAAGCGAGTTCACTGCATTTCCTTTCGAAAATTCGCTAGGAAAGATGAAAAAAATGCTCCGTAGCGGTCGCAGGCCGTTAGCACAATTGTGTCGTCGCATACACGAATCATTTTTTGCCAGTAAAAAAAAGGTCACCTTACCACCACCTGTCACAATTATAAGAAAACTACGGCCAACGCCAAATGGAAATATTCCTATAAAAAAACTCAGGTATAAGGAAGCTACCCTTTCTACCAAATCCCCGGATAATACGGTTCAACTACAGGACGGAAGATTTTTAGTACTCAATGACATGAATATCCCTCCGAAAGGGAATATTGATGATATTCAAGTTAATGGATCGCTTCTAAAAAAGAAAAACTCTATATTCACGTATCCGTGTAATTCGAAAGATCTGAACATGTGGGAAGTAGAGGCAGAAGAAAAAGCTGGCCTAATAACGTGCCCGTTGCGAGATATTTCTCTGAAAATGGTTATGTTAAAAGTAAGCGATGAATTCAGAAGAGATACAATGTATGTGATGCCGCTGCTTCACTTATAATTTGAATTTGGGCGATGTGTTAGGGAAATAATTTTTTCAAATTGGAACGGGTGGTGAACTGATAAGGAACTTATACATATATATATATATCGGGGATACACCGAACGATCATAATTTCTAATCAATCATATTTCGCTGCAGAGTATTAATAAGGTGAGTGACCGAGCATACTGGGACTAGCTTACAGAAGCGCGTACAGTTGTTTGCAACATAGTATTTCTTGTAGTCCCCCAAACACTAGCTGGAAAGCATCTATATAGGAAAGCAAGTATATGTATAGTTTCAGTTACTCCAGCCGAGAAGCCCGTAATAATCTCCCACCCCATGCTCTTACGCACATACATACGTAAAATAATTTCAACGGGGCAAGGACACGCTGAAACCCGGCAGAATTAGATTTTTTTCTCCACACTTTGTGTTTTTTTTTTCATAGCAAAATGATGGCGAATTGTGGTAAACGATGGCGAATACCGGTTATTGATAGAAAGTTCATTATTCCCGAGAAAAAATTCCCCAAGTTCGGTTAGTTTTCGGTCCGTCTCGACTGACGTGCCCCCAGAATCAGGATTCAAACTTTCTACGAAGAGTTAGTTGACGCTGGCCACTTCATCGCATGTATCAATGTATATTCCCACTATACAAACAAGCGCCGCGTAGCATGAAGTCTCGAGAGTAGAGGTGAGGCTGCCAGTGGCGCGGCCTTTCGCTTGTGTTAGTGAGTCCACCACGTGATCGGGTGGCCTTTATCTATAAAAACTCTCGGGACTAAATCATACTAACCTCTTGTATCATTTTGAAACGGGGCGTAATTCATAACATCAGAAGTTGGTATTATTATAATTTGCTCATGACAAAATTTTCCATTTTCACTTTCACAATTGTTAATAAAGTCGAAAGCCAATGGCGTTCATGTACCCGTACGTGAATTTTCAACCCAATTGAAATGCAGGGTTCCGCAATTCTGCGCATTGTCGCCCCCTATCGTCGTTAACTGCAGTGTTGTGACCTGTGCTGCGATCGACTTCACAATTCACATGTGCGTCGTTATTCGAGGCGTCACGCTCACGTCCGCAAATACTTCTTTCTTTAATCTAGAATACAAAGTGCTAGAAATCTGACTATAGACAAATAGAGTGGTGCCGGAACATACAGTGAACATAATGAAAACTTGAATAACAACAATAAACAGTGAAGCTACAAGTGCTACAACCGGACACGATTCAACTGGATTCTACGTGCCACGTGCTGCGTGCTACGCAGCCTCAAATTCCAATAAACATTCTGCATATTGTCCTCTCGTCTCGCAAGGTAAGCTAGCTATTCCTAATATCACAACACTTTGTTATTATTTTTATAGTTAAAACTTCGTTAGATTAGCAGTATTGTCGGACTGAGAAAAAAGTCTAGTTGTTTCGACCACGCGCCACGTGGCGGATGCGGACGGGAAAATGCGGATGACTGTTGATTAAAATATTAGTTGTGTCCATCCATTATTCTTTCAGGTTAGAAATATCGAGGTCAGTGTCTTGACGCGAACGAATGTCTATGTATTAACCTATTAAATTTCCATTGATTTGATCACTGCATCTTTTTACCCGGTCATAATCGCCATAAAATGAGCTTTATTGGCTAAGTTGGCATTAAACCTTTCATATCCAGCTCTGCTAACCAAGTAATTGGTTACTGCAGAAATATAAGATGTCGAGAATATTAGATCTTTTACTAAGACTACTCGAGCAGGGACTCCGCAGGCTTTTTCGTCCTATAAACGCCACAAAAAGTCGAATCAAATGAGATCCTTCCAGAAAATTTTTTAGATTACGGTAGTACGGGTCTCAAAAAAAAATGTCTACACCCTGCGATGCAAGTGTATGCGGAGGGTACCTTTTGTAGTGAAGCATTTGCAAAGAGACTGCGGAAGGTATCCTGTACATATACTTTCATCGCATGGATCCTTTAGCAGTCTCTTCGCAGACGCTTCGCTACAAAAGGTCCCCTGCGTATACATTTTCATCACAGGATGTTGAAATTTTTTCCAAAGACAAATACTACCATAATCTAACAATTGCTGGAAGGATTTTGGATCCGATTATTTGTGCCATTTCTAGGCAAAAAAAAAAAAAACTTTCAAAGTTATCTATACTACCTTGGAATACAACATTTTTGAAATTTTGTTTTTCATTTTAGATGACATCGACGACATCGGACACGACAACATTAGATACAACAACAACAAGATCAGAGAAAACAGCATCAGATGCGACAACATCTGCAACAACGATACCTAAAACCAAACGACCTGCCTTGTACAAACTCGTGCACTTTGTTGACGACAAAGACCACGACTCCGTCGATTTCGTCCCCACACAATGGATCCATTACGATACAGAGCTGGACGACATTTGCACTAGATTTATGCCACCGCCATACAATGATCGAAATTCATCCGAACTACAGTCAATGATTCGTTGCAGAATTTCACCACCTGAAATCTGGCCAAAATACCGCGTCGAAATACGAGGTGCAGCAGGTGAGTTAAAGAAAAAAACACTTTTACTATTACACCGTCTATGAATATCTTTTGTTGGAATTGTTTGTTCGCCTCTACATCCCGGAGGAGCCTATGCCATGCAATCGACTTTTACATATGGATTTCGTTATTAGTCCTCTACTCAACACTTCAGAAAGTTGAAATCATCAATTTGAATCTTGCTATCTACAAACAATATGCATGGTCTTAACCTTTTCTTGTACATTTAAGCAACCCATGAGGAAGCTGCAGCAAAAGTCGAAGCAATCAAGGACTCGCAATACGCATTTTCAACTGACTGTGAAGACGGCAAAGCAAAATCTTTGGAAGAAAAAAAGATTTACATGAAAAAAAAAGTCGTCCATGAAGCTGAAGTCCACGATTTAATGAAAGTACCCTCGCTGTCAGATGACGACACCCTTTTTGAATCAGATCAAAGTAAGATTCCTTTCTTTTAACAGTAAGAATCAGGACACCGTTCAAGTATTACGTCACACTTGGGGCGACTGTGTGTATATAGACTTTCCTATACTACACTGTAGGAAATAGCGTTACCCATTACTTAAACAGCCCCTAACAGAGATAAAATGATTTTCAAATTTTATTCAATAAAATGTCTTTATTATAATTCTCTTCCAGGTTCCTCTTCGGATCCAAACAAATCTCCAACAAGAAATTCCAAACGACACAGGCATCATCGGAGTAGAAATCGCATAGAGAGCGATGGAGATGACGGTAGCTTGTCGCCATGCATTACATTTTATTTTTTTCTTTTGAAGCTGATTTTCACAAGGAACACAAAACACAAATCACAAACTTCTTTTAACCATATGAAATTTGGAATAACTTTCATCATTTCTAGAAACTAAGTCTGATGAATCTGCAAGTCTTCATAGAACTGTTGTGGAAAAGACAACACAGAAGTCCGTCAAAGGGTCTACAAATACCAAAAACACTTCAAAGGCAGACAAAAATGCTAAAGTTGTACGCTCACCAAAGAAAGGAAAATCCGCATCGCAGAATGGAAAGAAAAGTCAAACTTCCGTTCTCCAGAATGCATCGAGTTTGCTACTTGAGGCTACAACAACATCAACTGCTCTTGTAATTGATGAAATATCAGAGGAGGTTACATCTTTACCTTCAACGACGTCGACTGGGCTTATGGTTAATGAACCGTCAGGGAACGTTACGTCTAAGGAGTCGACAACATCAACTGTACTTGTGGTTGATAAAATCTCAGAGAGCCATACGCTTAAGCCTTCGAGGACATCAACTGCGCCTGCGGGCGATGGAACCTCAATAGACCCTAGGTCTAAGTCTTCGACATCATCAACTTTTATGATAACTAAAAGTTTAGTCGATTCTTTGTCTGTGACTTCAAAACAGTCTGAGAAGCTAATGATATCTGAAAAAGATGGTAAGAAACACTGAAATATAATATACCTGGAACGTGCGCCAAGGCAGTTGGTCCAAGCCAAGAGAGATAGCCGTTTGCGACAGCTGTTGGTATTCTCCTCTCTGTCCGTACAGTCAAGTCCAAAAGTTTACCTCACTCAAAATTACTAAAAATCTAACCCACCGTGTATAAATGAGTTTCTCGTAAAATTATCAAACAGCGATCTAATAGGTCTCAATTATAGATGAAACTTACAAATTCAATTCTATTTCAAATTGTTTTTATTATTATCAAACGTAACGAACGTCACTGTACGTTAGAGCAGGCCGGACAAACTTTTTGCAAATGCTATACGATGCCTGGATGTGCGCGTGCGCGACTCAGTGAGACAGAGAGAAGAATACCAACCAGCAGTGTTTGACGCTATCTCTCTCTGACCGTGACCTCTCTGCGGAAAGGATGGGTGGCGCACGTTCCAGGTATATTATATTTCAGTGCTAAGAAACTTATTTTGCATTACACCTTGAACCATTTCTATAGCCTCCATATTATTTGCAGATTTGAAAACCACACTTCTCAAGTCGCACCTGAGTCTATCGAGGCAGCTCTCACAAATAACCACCGCACTCACTGAATTAAGGAATATGTGCACAGAAACTCAGCAACAGTTGAAGACTATTCAGCCTAATGAAGTGCAAAAGGAACGGTCAATATCATTGGCTGAATGCCTCGAGTTGAACCTTCCATTGCAGGATGAGACAGCGTTTGAACGACTCGAAGGCGCCTTAAAAAATCCTGATGTCAAAAATCGGCTAGTGAGTTATGAAGCGGCATCCATTTTGGTGTCTTATCAAGAATGTTTTCAATCATCAAATTTGAATGGATAAATTTCTTCCAGAAACAAGAAATGCGGTATTTACTTGAACAAAAAAAATCGCTGACTCGTAATGTCAGTAACATATTAAAGAAGTACATAGGAAGGACTCTTCTGAGAAGCCACACCGCTGTAAAAAAGACAGCGACCAAAAAAGTATTCAAATCCACAACGTTCTGGGAATGCGTCCAAGGTAATATCATATGCACACAAATTTCGAAGCTTTCCTCGACTGAATTCCCCAGGAGGATCGGCGCATATACAATCATTAGTAATTCACATGGTATAATATCTAACATAAAATGTTTAATTTCAGAACTTCTTACATCAGAGCATGCTAATGATCCAGAAAAACCTCCGCTTACTGATGCACTCTTTAACGACGCTTTGGGAGCTGTGATCAACAGCGCAAAAGATTGGGATGGGAATCGCGTATTGAGGGCAGCCAAGGATTAACCAGCTAATCCAATATCACTGCTCAGTAGAAGCTTTTTTTTTGCTACTTCCCTTAGTTTTGAGTATAGCTCATTAGACTCATATGTAAACAGAAAAAAATCTTTTCCTAAATTAAGAATAATCTTGATCTTTGTTGAAAAACGAACTATAATAGTTCGTTGAAGGGTAAAAATCATTGTTGGTTCTCAATTATTCGGGATTTTCGAATGATTTTCTTAGAATATTTTCTTTCTTTTTCGATTTCTTCTTGAAACTTCTATTCTTGATTCAGAACTAGTCTATTCTGCGTTCACTATAACATGGCACTAAGTATAAAACTTATACATCCAAATAGAATTTGGATTACGTTAAGAAATATATCCAGAAAAGTATTCGGTCTCTTTAGCCTTCATTATCATTATTGTTTATTATTTCTAGTCTATCTATCTATCTTCTAATCTAGTAGAAAGTTGAGTAAAAAATAACTATACTATCTTGTTAAAAGTATGAACTATAGCAGTTTATTAGAGCAAAAATGATTATTTATGCAAATGCCCAATATTCGGGATTTTCGTATGATTTTCTTTTTCGATATCTTTTTGAATATAATTCTATTCTTGATTCAGTACTAGTCTACTCTGCGTTCACTATAACATGGCACTAAGTATAAAACTTATACATCCAAATAGAATTTGGATTACGTTAAGAGATATATCCAGAAAAGTATTCGGTCTCTTTAGCCTTCATTATCATTATTGTTTATTATTTCTAGTCTATCTATCTATCTTCTAATCTAGTAGAAAGTTGAGTAAAAAATAACTATACTATCTTGTTAAAAGTATGAACTATAGCAGTTTATTAGAGCAAAAATGATTATTTATGCAAATGCCCAATATTCGGGATTTTCGTATGATTTTCTTTTTCGATATCTTTTTGAATATAATTCTATTCTTGATTCAGTACTAGTCTATTCTGCGTTCACTATAACATGGCACTAAGTATAAAACTTATACATCCAAATAGAATTTGGATTACGTTAAGAGATATATCCAGAAAAGTATTCGGTCTCTTTAGCCTTCATTATCATTATTGTTTATTATTTCTAGTCTATCTATCTATCTTCTAATCTAGTAGAAAGTTGAGTAAAAAATAACTATACTATCTTGTTAAAAGTATGAACTATAGCAGTTTATTAGAGCAAAAATGATTATTTATGCAAATGCCCAATATTCGGGATTTTCGTATGATTTTCTTTTTCGATATCTTTTTGAATATAATTCTATTCTTGATTCAGTACTAGTCTACTCTGCGTTCACTATAACATGGCACTAAGTATAAAACTTATACATCCAAATAGAATTTGGATTACGTTAAGAGATATATCCAGAAAAGTATTCGGTCTCTTTAGCCTTCATTATCATTATTGTTTAATATTTCTAGTCTATCTATCTATCTTCTAATCTAGTAGAAAGTTGAGTAAAAAATAACTATACTATCTTGTTAAAAGTATGAACTATAGCAGTTTATTAGAGCAAAAATGATTATTTATGCAAATGCCCAATATTCGGGATTTGCGTATGATTTTCTTTTTCGATATCTTTTTGAATATAATTCTATTCTTGATTCAGTACTAGTCTATTCTGCGTTCACTATAACATGGCACTAAGTATAAAACTTATACATCCAAATAGAATTTGGATTACGTTAAGAGATATATCCAGAAAAGTATTCGGTCTCTTTAGCCTTCATTATCATTATTGTTTATTATTTCGTAGCATAGTTGATTTTAAGGGAATATCTATTGCAATACGGTGCGAAGTGTGAACGTTGTACGTACACAGAGATAAATCTATTAGGAAGTTAAGTGAAAAATAATTATTATCTTGGTAAAAGTACAAACTATATTTTTGAATGATTTTCTTAGAACATTTTCTGTTAGTTTCGATTTTTATTTGAATACTTATACTTCCATTCTTGATTTAAAAGTAGTATTTTCTCAGTTTATTGTAACTCTGTTAACCATGACTGGATAGCCTAACAGAAACAAAATACGAGAGAAGTACATATTATATCTATCTGTATGTATTTAAAAAATAAAATTGAATCTTATTTTAATTTGTATTTTCTATAGAGCTCTAGCAAAATATACGTTCTTAAAAAGAACAAGAACCGTATTAAACTGTATATGTATGTGTGATACAGAAATCGCAGCAGATTGAGGGGTTCAACAACAATTTACGTAACTTTAAGAATGAGGTTTGTCTTATTCGCTGATTTCGAAGGTACCATCTTAAAGAATACAATTTTTCTGGTCCAGAATTTTTTAGACTAGAAAAATCGGTGTCACTGAAATCTCAGATGAAAGTATTCAAAATGAGCATATCAGATGAAATTCATTTTGGGTTCAAGTGTAGTTCGAACTCTTGAATATTCAGTGGCTGCTTAAATTTCTGAAGAGTTTCGAACCAGATCTGAACAGGGCCTGATCGACAAATATGATCAGGGCCTGATGAACAGGCCTGAACAGGGACTGCTCATCAAATCTGACCAGGGTCTGACTAGCCAGCCCTAACGAGGGCCTGGCCGATAACACCCTAAAACAGCCTGATCAGGCGATTCCAGAACGTTGCGTTACGTTCCTGATCAGGCCCTCATCGGGTAGCCTGACCAGGGTCTGACCAGCAAGCCCTGACCACGGCCTAACCGGTAACACCATAAAACGGCCTGATCAGGCACTTCTAGAACGTTGCGTTACATTCTTGATCAGGCCCTCTTCAGGTAGCTTGATCAGGCCCTCGTCAGGTAGCCTGATCAGGGTCTGACCGGTAACATTCTAAACGGCCTGGTCAGGCAATTCTAGAACGTTGCGTTACATTCTTGATCAGGCCCTCTTCAGGTAGCTTGATCAGGCCCTCTTCAGGTAGCTTGATCAGGCCCTCGTCAGGTGGCCTGATCAGGGTCTGAACGGTAACATCCTAAACGGCCTGATCAGGCAATTCTAGAACGCTGCGTTACATTCTTGATCAGGCCCTCTTCAGGTAGCTTGATCAGGCCCTCGTCAGGTGGCCTGATCAGGGTCTGAACGGTAACATCCTAAACGGCCTGATCAGGCAATTCTAGAACGTTGCGTTACATTCTTGATCAGGCCCTCTTCAGGTAGCTTGATCAGGCCCTCTTCAGGTAGCTTGATCAGGCCCTCGTCAGGTGGCCTGATCAGGGTCTGAACGGTAACATCCTAAACGGCCTGATCAGGCAATTCTAGAAGGCTGCGTTACATTTCTGATCAGGGCCTGATCAGGTAGCCTGATGGCAGCCTGATCAGGAACCAGGCAAGCCTGCGCAGGGCCTGACCCGGGCCTGATGTCAATTTCTACTCGGGTAGACGCAATATCTTGGAACTACCCATTCGCAGATTGTTAGAAGCCGTTGGTAAAGATTTTTTTAAATCAAATTCAGGAATAATAAAAAAGAAAGATATATATATATATTATTACTAGGGGGGCTTCGCCCCCCTGCGCGCTTCGCGCGCCAACCCCCCGAATGAGGTTTCTGCACGGATTGTATTCAGTAATATTTTGTACATGGTGAAAAAAGTCAAGAAGAAGAAATTGAAAATTCTGTATGGAATGAAAAAGTGTGATCTCGGTTATAGTGGTTTCGCGCGAAAGGTTTCTGCACGGATTACTGGGAGATTGGGATCCCATGATTCATATACTAAGTGTGAGTGGTTTTTTACAGTTTTTAACAGTTTTCTGTATCATGACTTGACATGTCCTGACATGACCTGTTATGACCTGACATGACCTGTTATGACCTGACATGACCCGACATGACCTGTTACGCCTGACATGAGGTTTCTGCACGGATTACTGAAAGATTGGGATCCCATGATTCATATACTAATTGTGAGTGGTTTTTTTACCGTTTTTAACAGTCCTGTCCTGACATGACTTGTTGTGACCTGACATGTCCTGTTATGATCTGACATGTCCTGACATGACCTGTTATGACCTGACACGTCCTGACATGACCTGTTATGACGATTTCGGTTCGGTTCTTTCCGGAAGACTTCGGGTCTTTCCGGACGACTTCGGGTCTTTCCGGAAGACTTCGGGTCTTTCCGGAAGACCTCGGGTATTTCCGGAAGACTTCGGATCTTTCCGGAAGACTTCGGGTCTTTCCGGAAGACTTCGGGTCTTTCCGGAAGACTTCGGGTCTTTCCGGAAGACTTCGGGTATTTCCGGAAGACTTCGGGTCTTTCCGGAAGACTTCGGGTGTTCGTGGGGGATTATGGGTAATCTCTGGGGGATTAGGTTAGGTTAGGTGGGGGAATTCGTGGGGGGATTCTGGGTAATATTCTGGGTTAGGTTAGGTTAGGCTAGGTTAGGTTAGGTTAGGTTTAGAAACACTTTGGACAGGGGAACGGCGGAACGGGGAATCTTTCATGGGGGGGGGGTCGTCGTCGTCGACCTTCGAAATCTTGACACGGCGGCGGCGGCGGCGGCGATATCTTTATATAATATAGAACGATATATATAGAATATCACTAAAATGCTGTTGGACATGTGTCTTCCTCCTGTCAAAAACGTGGGTAGAATATATATATATATGTGTTGTCCAACAGCATTTTAGTGATATTTTTCTGATTTTACCAAAAGGTTCGAGTATCAAGGTTAAGAATATGTGCATTACTTCAAAAGAGTTGTTCCAAGGAACACCAAAAAATACCTAGAACTACAACATCAAAAGTCAGCGATCAAATAGGACATCTCGGGACCTAGGAGTGTGTCGAATTGATAGGTAGACAGCTCCATCCCAGGTAACACAAACGTCAGAATGACATCTTCAAGACGTCATTATACGGACGTCTTACAGATGTCTGGTTTTGTGGTCTGAAGGATGTCTTAATGATGTCTATTTTTGGAGGTCATTTATATTGTACGAAGGATGTCTTCAAGACATCGCTAAGACGTCGCGCTAAGATGAAGATAAGAGGTCTTGAAGACTTATTTGAGACATTTAAAAATTGTGCGCATGCGCAGATAAGTAGCCATATTGGCTGGTTGGTCCGCGTCAAGTCCGACGCCTGTGCGGCTTGTGTTCGGTTCGACCGTGAATTGTGAAGTGTTTAATTTCCCGTAGGAATGAAAGGTAAGCTGAAACAGTAATAAACTATTCTATAATTACACTGATATACATAGTTACTTGTCTGAATGTGAGTCCTGGCCTCAACTTCGAGAGCATAACCTCAAGATACAAAAACTTGCGAAAATATAGGTTAGGATACATGTGTTACGATCGCAACTTTAGCTTATCGTACCTAAATTCATTTTTCATTTTTATTTTATTTTCCCACGAGCAAGTAATGCATTGTCTTAACATATTATGAATATTGTATTTCTTTTGGTTATTTATCACCTCCTTGACTGGCTAAACGGCACGTACTCCCCGATAACTAGCCTAGGCTAGTGTTACAAACGGTCAGTACTTGGAACCATGGGGTTTTGCTGACGCTGAACACCCATGCTTCGCCTATAGTCCATTTGAAATAATTCCTTGTTAAAATTATTCATTTTTATAAGAACAAATCCAAAAAACACGTTAAAGATAAGACTTCACCCAATTGACTATCCATTAAGGAATGCCTGTTGAGTGAATGTTGATAATTATTAAATTTAAATTAATTGTTATTAAAATAATAAGTTACAGTGAACAGACTATAGCCGCTGGAGGTGGAGTAATGAGCCGCAGCACGCGCACGGGGACTCCTAAGTAAGTCCCTACGCCTAACCAATTAGGACGCGAGAAAAGTGCTGAACTTGCAGTTTGGCTGACGCGCATTAATACATTAGAGTCCACCTCAGGAGTCACGCACTTGAAAATTCGTCTTTCGTCCACCAAGTCACATAGTGTGCGGACGTAGAGAACCGGGATAAAAGTTAGAGTCACATAGTTCGGAATAACCGCCCTTACAACCTTGTGTTAGCATAGCATCACGGCCCGAAGGAACTCTAATCTCGTCATCTAAATTCTATTATCATTATAAAACACTGAAGTTCGGATTTTAATCAGTGTATAGATAATCAAGTCCTGCCCTTTCAAACGGAAGGTAGTTTTAAGTAATTATAAAGTCTTTCATCCATCAAGTCACATAGTGCGCGGATCGTGAGAACCGGGATAAAAGTTAGAGTCACATAGTTCGGAATAACCGCCCTTACAACCTTGTGTTAGCATAGGATCACGGCCCGAAGGAACTCTAATCTCGTCATCTAAATTCTTTTTCAATTCATTATTTCAACACTGAAGTTCGGTATCAGTCAGTGTTCAGCTTCCTGCCCTTCTTAACAGAAGGTAGTTTTAAGTGATTATAATATTCCATTTTAACATTTTCAATTCCATTATCTTTTATCTTTCGCAAAATTAGAGTCAGTGCTTATAATTCTCCGCGTAGTTTCAATCGCTTAAATAACGTGCTTGATAAAGACCCTGGACAGAGACTTAATACATCAACAATAGTGTGTTAGTGGAACGCGCGTCTGCCAATCCGCACAGCAGCCCGCCGGTACGCAACAGCAGCCATACACCTACACCTACACCTGTGGCTCATTCCTCCACTCGCCGAAAGCTAAGTCTCGACGCTCGTTAAAATCTGTTTCATTTCCATTTTTATGTATTTTGTATATTATTAATCGTTAGGAAATTAGAATTATTGCAAGATTGAAGCGATATAGAAGGATTAAAAATCAAGAGAATTCCATAAATTAGAGTTTGATTTAATAGAAGAAAGTTATATTACTTTTGTAAAATTATACTGACTGACCGTTAGTAGCATTATATTTATCCGTGTTTCATTTTATTTTATAATTCATGCAACTATTACTCATTGTGTAGTAGTTGCACTTCATTGACTTTATTAATCGTGAAGAATATATTTCAACTTTTACCTAATTAAACATCATTTTATTTTCAAAATTACCTTTCTTTTAGTTTAATTTAGTTTCAGCCCTATTAATAATTTGCTTAAACAATAACGGGCCTGTATAGGACGTTGAACAACCTCGGATCCCATCGGGTGATTCAATTATAACATTCCTGACAGAATCACTCATAAAAAAGATTGTTCGTAAGAACAATTGTTCATCTTGTAGCGAGTAGCATAACACCTGGTTATTTAGATATTTAATTATTTATTTGACTTGTTCGCTCGGACTAGCCGCTCGTAACACATGTAAAATTTTTGTTCTACACTCAATAACCGATACATCTCCGATCTCACGGGACATTAATGTTATAACAAATCATTATGTTTGCAATGGTGACACAGTGGTAGCATTTTTAAAAAGATTTTTTTTCCATCTTCATTCCAATCCATGAATATTGTCAACACAGCTAACTATACCATAGTGTAGATTATTTTTGGTATGATGTGAACTGTAAACTTATGTATATTGTATCAATATTCTTTGTAGAAAGTCGAATAATAATCTTTTCTGTTTAGCAACAGTTATGCAGAAACTACGTGACACAACGAAGGACAAGTTAATTCAGACCATGCGAGCGTGGCGCAGCATGCCGGTGATCGGGTTTGGCTCAAAATTTGACGACAGGATCTGCAGCGACCGGCGAAGAAATGAAAATAACCACTTAAAATGAAAAAAACTTTTATGATATTTCAATACTATAGTGCGCAAGGGTGGTAATGCCTGCACGACGAGTGTGGCGGCGCAGCCGGAGCCCAAAGGCGAGTCAGAGGTGAGCCGGAGATGAGACGAAGAGCAAGTGATCATCTTCACACGAGTTAGGCACTATTGCCGCCTTTTGCACGCCTATCAAACATTATTCTTTGCCACGCCATTTTACACACCGCTAGCGATCTAAGAAAAATTTAGTCCCACACCGTTGGCGAAAGCCTGTTTTGGGCGCCTCTAGACGCTGCCCGAAAGAGGACTTTCCAGACAGGCGTGGCAAAAAAGTTATTTGTTTGTTTTATTTTCTTTTTTTTTGTTTGTGACACGTTATGCATCTTAAAAAGAATGTTCGTCGTGACCAAGTGAAATTACATTATAATACCTAAAAATTGACCGAGAAAATTAGATAACTTTATCCGCATTTAATTTCAGGGTACATTGACGCGAACGTTTCCATATAGTTTTTTTCAAGTAGCTGAATCGCCAAATTTTCTGGCTTATTCTTGGATCGCCAAACGGATTTTTTTTCCATCAAACAATTTCACCCAAAATATCTTGAATTTATTCAAAATAGTATTCAAGCGAACATGAATTTCTGTCGTTACAAAGTTTTTCATTTTTGTCAGTAATTTTAGATTCGAAAAAAATGAAAGTGTCACTCGACGGGTAAATCACTAGCAAAAATGTGTACACCATATCTCCCCCACATTTCCCCACATTTCCCGATATCTCCCAGCATTTCCCAACATTTCCCGACATCTCCTCACATCTCCTGACATTTACTAACATTTCCCAACATTTCCTAACATTTCCTGACATTTCCCAACATTTCCCGACATTTCCCGATCCGATATTTCCCGATATTCCCGAAATTTCCCAACATTTCCCCGACATTTCCCAACATTTTCTCGACATCTCCCGACATTTCCGGTCCTTCGTACACCACATTTCCTTTGTGATTCACCCCTCGGTGTCACTCTTAGTATGTATACCTTTATGTGTATATGAACGAATATTATAAATATATAAACATATTGAAAATATAATATTATTCGGATTTCCTTATTTCAACCCTACTTATCCAAATCATAAGACTCCTGTAAGACTTCAATAAGATTTCTGTAAGACGTCAATAAGACTTGTATACGACATCAATAAGACTTGTATAAGACATCAATAAGACATCTTTAAGACACCGATATCGCTGACATAAGACATCGTATCGTGTACATTAAGAGGTCTTAAAGACCATTCTGAGACAATTTTAAGATGTCTGACGAAAATGTCTGACGTCTTGAAGACATCTATAAGACGTCTCTGTGTTACCTGGGATATCATCGTACTTTATTCTTCAGAAGCCATTCATAGACAACCATATGAAAAGAGTTTATTTTTGTTCACCTACCGACGATTTTTGTATAAAATAAAAACCATACTAACCTCTTTGGAGCCAATGTTTTCAACACATATTGTAACGAAGAAAAGAATTGAATCCTGATCAGGATCGGACCATCTGACCTGGTCAGGGCCTGTTAACCGAACCCCTATCTCAACTTGATCCTGCCATTTTAAAACGTTGCGTTTCATTTCTGAAAGGGGCCTGATCGCGGAACCTGACCAGGGCGTGACCGTAGAACCTAACCAGGGCGTGACCGTAGAACCTAACCAGGGCCTGACCATAGAACCTAACCAGGGCCTGACTGTAGAACCTAACTAGGGCCTGACTGTAGATCCCAATCAGGGCCTGACCATAGAATCTGACCAGGGCCTGACAATCAAACCTGCACTCAGCCTGATCAGGTAATTCTAGAACGTTACGTTACATTACTGATTGGGGGCCTGATCAGGCAGCCTGATAAACACCTGATCAGGTGGTAAGGATAGCTTGATCATGGCCTGATCATAGCCTGACGAAAATTTCTACTCGGGAAGCGCTCAACAACTTCTCGCAACAACGCTCGGGAACTTCTCAACAAGCGATATGAGAAATTCAATGTCGGCGTGGCCCGAAATCGTTTTCATTGATGGTACGTACAAATTACTGAAATCAGACCTTACCGTAATGATTTTACAAGTGGAAGACAGCAATTGCCTTGGCGAGATTGTAGCAGTCGCATTATTAGCGCAAGAAGATCGGCAAACGTTCAGATGGTTTCTTCAATGTTTTAAAGATGAGAATAACCTGGCATGTTCCAAAATAAATTGTTTCATGGGCGATAAAGATCTGTTGGAGAGGGACGTTTTGAAGAAAATTTTTGTCAACATCCCCGTTTATATCTGCTTGTTTCACACGTTACGAACATTCTCGCGACAAATTACTACAGAACACATGCGGATTTCAAAAGAGGATAAGAACTCATCCCTCCAAATTCTACAACAATTGGCCTACAGTGGTTCAGAAGAACAATACCAGGAAACTTACGCAAATTTCTGTGAATCCGTACCACTGTCAGTAGTTGACTACTTCCAGAAAAACTGGCATCCAATAAGAAATGAATGGACCTGCTATAGCATGGTACATGGAAACCTGCTAAATAGAACAAACAATAGATTAGAAGCTACTAACTCTAAAATTAAGCAGGTAATAAAGAAAAATAGTTCTCTCGTAGAATTCGTGGATGGATTCTTCACATGGCTGTATTCTCACAATTTTGAAAATGATGCGAAATTATCTAAAAGCTTCGGGCGTACAGTGAACACTCAGTATGCTCTTGACAGTTGCGAACAGAAGTACATCAACACACTGATGGATGCTCCGTGTTCTACAGTGTTGAAAGAAATTAAATCCCAGAGGCTGGTAACAATTCGGGAGCAGAGTAGTGTCCTCAAGGAATGCCTAATCAAATCAAAAGGATTAATGTTAAAAGTGACTGACTTGACATGTGAATGCCCAATATGGACGTCCTCTTTTCTACCTTGTAGACACATATTTGCCTTCAGGAGAAGCTTGGGGTTGAATTTCTTCACGCCGGAGTTGTGCTCCCGTAGATGGACAAAAGACTATTGCAGAGAAACGCACAGGATATTTCGGTCACCCGGTTCACCCATCATTACGTCTTATCTACCAACTGTGGTGGACAAAATCGTGCCGCAGGAAAATTTGACATTGGAGCAGAGAAAAAAAACAGTCCACCTGATACTGAAAGATATTGTGCATCTTGGTAGCTTGTCATGTGGTCGTAGCTTCTACTTCCGTCTGCAGTCGCTAAAAACGATCCAGGACTTATGGAGGGACGGTTTCCGTGTCACAGTGGAGAACTTAGACACCTATACTGCGAATGCCTTGGACGATGTCGAGTTGGAGGAAGAAATGAGTAAACTTCAGGTGCAAGCTGGAGCACGCAAGAAACAAGCCACTGTCCCACAAAAACGGAAAATCCTGCTGTCGTTTGCAAACGAACTCACACAAAACGCCAGTTTATCTGAGGCATACGAATTTGATTGCAAGGTATACGTACTAAAGAATATTGCAAAACTTTGGCGATCAAATGCCGAAATACTTTTAAAAAAAGACTCTGCCTCTAGTACACAGGGTATGTATAGCAATAGCATTGTAATCGCAACAGCTCAGGATATTCAGGCACATAACAAACTAAACTGATGATGAATAATTATTTGATTTCAGACTTGAAAGAGGTTCCTTCAGTGGAAGCAGATCCACCTGCTATCCCTTCTAAAGAGCAAGAGCCGAAAGAAGAAGATAAAAATATCACAGTCGATGATATTACTTCACCCATGCCCATAATAACAAGGGGCCGGCCTAGTCAGGCTCTACTCACAACGCCTGGCAAGTCGAAGACTAAGAAGGCAAGCAAGAAGGCTGCGAACGTGTAATTGGGAACTGGATATTTTTCTCCAGTAGAAATGAGGATGCCAATAGCTCGTAAGGGTAAAGGGTGCCCGAAAGGTGCGAGACTCAATGCAATAGGACTCCCCAAGAGAAGGAATGTTCCTCTCAAGTTCTCTACAAAGAAGAAGAGTGCTAAAGCACATGAGATTTTAGGTTGGCTATTTACTGAGGAAGTCAAAGAGGCGGCTTACAGCTGCGAGTATCTCATAACCATAGACGACGTGGAATTAGTGACGCAAAATCTGCAGGACTCATTCAACGACGAAGCAGTTGACATAAACATTGTCCAAACTTACTTCGAAGACGATGCTTTCACCTTGCTGCGCAAAGCAGTGCTGGAGAAAAGAAGACTCGCCTCCTGGTCATGTGGGGCATGCTCCCAACCAATAGTTGACAATGACAAAACTGCGAAGTTTTGTATCATGTGCGAGAGTTGTCTGAAATGGAATCATTCTCACTGTGTTGGACTCTCGCGAAAACCAAGATCTTCTTGGTTTTGCAATGAATGCACGTCAGATTGACTTCTAACTCCAAAACTGAACTGTCCTACAAGAAACCTTCTTTTGGAATACTCCTATACATCTGCGTTTTGATGAGATATATTTTTTTAATATTGTCGTTGACGTTGTTGCCTTATATTTAGTTATTGTAGTGCCACCGCCCCGTTATCTTTTAGGTGTTTTAGCATGTAAGCGTGTTGCCTGAAATTTTATACGAAATACTATACGTGTGCTTTAAACTGTTCTGTAACCATTATATCTTCTGATCGATTTAGTTAGTGTAGCGCCGCTGCACCGTTATCTCGTAGCATATGAGCTAGTGTGATCTGAAATTTGTAAGCAATACTTTCAACTTTTTTAAACGATGTTGTCTCCCGATAGGTTTAGTTGAGCGCCGCTGCGCCGTTATCTCGTAGCATATGAGCTAGTGTGACCTGAAATTCGTAAGCAATACTTTCAACTTTTTTTAACGATGTTGTCTCCCGATAGCTTTAGTTGAGCGCCACTGCGCCGGTATATTTTACATAGAATGTGATAATGAAGGACATTGGCAATAGAACAAAACTGTGAAATGTTAATTTTACCGGACTCACTTTATTCATACCAACTACTCTGATGCATAGGTACACATACAGCCACAATCAAGGGGTTATTTGAACATAGTATTAAACACACACACACACACACACACATCATGTCGGACTCAACCTTTTGGCGCTATCGCTATGAGATCCTCTCACGTCTAAGTGCTGTTGGGCAAACATTAGTTGATTCCGAGGGGGTAGTATAATGAATCCAACTTGGTCATTCAAGTGAACAAATCTGATGGGCCAGTGCAACATGTACACAAAATATAAAACTATTGCAATATTCAAGAAGATAATTTATTACAAAATTATTCAATTCTCATGGTGTTCACAACAAGAACTCGTCAGTCAAATTTTGTTAATAACAACATTGAGTTTTATCAATGGAAAAGACTGAATATTATAAATACCGCTTGGGGTATAATGAGAAGGCTCCGGCCACCCTTTTGGAGGTAGGCGAAGGCCTGTCCACCCTACAGAGGCTGAGCGAGGCTTCGACTACCTTGGGAGTGGGCGAAGGCTATGGATACTCTACGGAAGGAAACGAACGAAAAAAAAATACAGCTGACGATACCTAAAATGTTAATTTCAATAATAGATTGAATATATTATACATATAAGAATCTGCTGTTCGATTGTAATGTGGAATGTGAGATTCATTCAAAAATATCTTTATTATAATACATTAGTTGATCCACATAGATCTTCTACATTTCATTCATACATTTCAGTACAATTTTAATGTCATTTCGCAGTATGTAAGCGATCAGGCATGATTGTGAAGGGTAATGAGTAGGTTCAATACTGGTAGAAAGCAGCCTTATACAGGAATGAATGATTTCTGACTTTGAATCTATCAATGGAAGGAAAATACATAATAATTGAATTGAACGAATTAGACTTTCGTGCTGCGTGAAAATTCAAAAGCATCCCACCTGACACCATGCACTAGAGAATCTACTCACTCAAAGATGGCAGCCCCGGTCTTCAAATGGTAGTCGGTCGGCGGCCGATCCAATCCGCCATTCGAATTAATGTACAGCACCGACCTAACGCCTGCAGGCGCCATCAGATCCCTGGTAAAAAATTCTACAACTACGAATTTTCAGGGAACATTGAAACATTTACATATTTCTTCGTACAAAATTGTGAATATGCAGTTGTTCTATGGCGCGATAGACCTAGACAGAAGGAACTATGGCGCGATAGACCTGGACAGCAGGAACTATGGCGCGATAGACCTGGACACCAGGAACTATGGCGCGATAGACCTGGACAGAAGGAACTATGGCGCGATAGACCTGGACACTAGGAGCTATGGCGCGATAGACCTAGACAGAAGGAACTATGGCGCGATAGACCTGGACAGCAGGAACTATGGCGCGATAGACCTGGATACTAGGAGCTATGGCGCGATAGACCTAGACAGAAGGAACTATGGCGCGATAGACCTGGACAGCAGGAACTATGGCGCGATAGACCTGGACACCAGGAACTATGGCGCGATAGACCTGGACACTAGGAGCTATGGCGCGATAGACCTAGACAGAAGGAACTATGGCGCGATAGACCTGGACAGCAGGAACTATGACGCGATAGACCTGGACACTAGGAGCTATGGCGCGATAGACCTAGATAGAAGGAACTATGGCGCGATAGACCTGGACAGCAGGAACTATGGCGCGATAGACCTAGATAGAAGGAACTATGGCGCGATAGACCTGGACAGCAGGAACTATGGCGCGATAGACCTGGACACTAGGAGCTATGGCGCGATAGACCTAGACAGAAGGAACTATGGCGCGATAGACCTGGACAGCAGGAACTATGGCGCAATAGACCTGGACACCAGGAACTATGGCGCGATAGACCTGGACACTAGGAGCTATGGCGCGATAGACCTAGACAGAAGGAACTATGGCGCGATAGACCTGGACAGCAGGAACTATGACGCGATAGACCTGGACACTAGGAGCTATGGCGCGATAGACCTAGATAGAAGGAACTATGGCGCGATAGACCTGGACAGCAGGAACTATGGCGCGATAGACCTGGACACTAGGAGCTATGGCGCGATAGACCTAGACAGAAGGAACTATGGCGCGATAGACCTGGACAGCAGGAACTATGGCGCGATAGACCTGGACACCAGGAACTATGGCGCGATAGACCTGGACACTAGGAGCTATGGCGCGATAGACCTAGACAGCAGGAACTATGGCGCGATAGACCTAGACAGCAGGAGCTAAAATGTAATGTTGAAATTGTGCTGAAAATATGTAGAAGTCCCCCCGCCATCATTGCTCCACACACACCACGCGCACGCATACCGTTCAACACGGTTTCTGGACGGCCCCTCTCGGATGATTCAAATCTTGCGCCACGGTAGACCGATGCTGGTTCTAACGGAAATATTTCCCGTACCTATACACTGTGCCCGCAGAAAAGGCGACGGGGACGCACCGCGCCGATTATTTCACAGACACGGCAATTTTCCCGTGAGCCGCAATGCAGGCCGCAGTGTCCCGTGCTAGGTACACGGTGCGGGATTTTTCCCTCCACGGGAATTTTTCATGCGGAATCTCGTTCCCGTGTTGGAGTCACGGTTTCCCGTGTTAGAGCCACGGTTTCCCGTGTTAGAGCCACGGGTTCCCGTGTTAGAGCCACGGGTCCCGTGCTGGAGTCACGGGTTTTGTGCGGGTAGACACAGCGATTATTATTCCGAATTATTTCCGTTTGAATTCACGTTCAGCTGTCATAGCACTGAACAAGGAACGGCGGTTCGTGAATCGTAGGACCGCGAAGTGCGCGTCATCTGGCGAGGAATAGATCCTACTACGCTGCCGATATCGTCAGCAAAGATAGTCAAGAAATGTTGTGTCTCGGTTGCCCGTCGACAAAAAGCAGGTTCAAGAATGAGGCTCAAATTGACGCGTAATACCGGGAAACAATGATATCGTTCGCTTTGTGCAGTTCCACAGTTTTGCATCAACATAACGTTTCACTGCTCGAAACCGAGGATACTTCAACAATTCAACAAACAGGTGAGCGTCGAGTCTCGAGCCGCCATTTTTTTACAAAATTTCGTCGATGATATTCTACCGGAAACAACTTTTTTCCGATTTCAAAGCGTTTTTCCATCTGTGTCAGTCCGTAACAGCATAATATATCGAACGCCTGAACGAAAACCCGTTCTGGACCTTCCTCGCGGAGTACCGAGCAATAAAAAGATTCTCGGTAAAAATGCACCCTTCTTTACCGACATTCCACCTATCACACCCCGTTAAAGTGTCTCCCGAGTTTCCACGAGTGACTACGATCTTCGCCGAGAACGCACGAGGATACCGATGCTGCAGTGGCATACCGGTTGGATCACGTTTATTCGCGATGCTACAGCCTACAATGTGACATAGAGTGCGAAACGAAGTTTAATAATCAACGTTCATCAATACTCAATAATCAATACCTGGTGGAAAAAAAAAATCAACGTTTGACAACTCAGTATTCCAGCTGATGAATATTTCATGTATTTTTTAAGTTTTTTATTTATAAATAGTTGCATCCTAAAGTGAGCAAAATTTCCATAAAAAATGCTGCATTTCTCACACTATCAATTTCATACAATAAATTTTTTAATAATGTTTAGAAATTGTGCCACCAGTCCAAAAGTTCGGAAACGGAATAAGAGCAAAAAAATTCGATCAACTTTTTAGTTTCAAGGATCCTCCGGTACCGACTCTAATCCTATACGAGTGCTGAACCTTTAAACTGTCAAATTATCGGTATTAATTTTGAAGTAGAAAATATTTTATTCTGAATATTGCTTGAATTGGAATGCTTGTTTCTATTTTCGAATGTTTGAATAAAAAATCAATATAAAAGCATGATGAAGAAATTTTCAATTCGAATGAAAAAAATTCGGCTATCAAATCAACATTTCGAAATAAAGTCCACTTTGTTAAGGCAGTTTGAAAAAAACCCAATGATTATTGATTTATTCAAGGAATAACCCGGGAACCTTTCTCACAGGCGGTGGATTATTCTACGCTCAGTATATATACAAGTTTCCGAAAATCTCCGGCATGTCATTGTATCGCATTGTATTGTATGTATATGTGTATGTGTAAATGTATCAGGTTTAAGTCCCGTTCTAATTTATTTGTGTATTGTGTGGTAGACTTGTGTGAAGCATATGTGTATGTACCCCGCTACGTGTAGCAATTTCTGTGTGTGTGTGAAGTCCCCGGCGTTCACTTCTTTTATTTTGCAGCGATGAGTCATAATTTTTCGTATGGTCCGTACGAAAAACTGATATTCTCGTGACGTCGCGTGAAACGATTATTCCAATCTTTCACATTCAGTGTATTAGTCGTGCTTGTCAGGTTGCTCTACAACATTGACATGGTGCGTTTCAAATACTACTCTGTTCTGGATCATATATTGACGTACCTTTTTCATTCATTGAAAGGAAAATATCAATTCTACTCATCAGTATGCACCATATGAATTTTTGACAAGCAACGCCGGGCTTCTCTACTTCCGTCGGTAGCATATCAAACTTTGACATAGTTTTACCAATTATTCGTATGAAAAGTCTCTCAGTGTTGCAGTTGGGCGCACTCAGTTTAAAGAATCCGCTGGGCCACCAGTTTTAACAATGCGCGGGACACCATTACGGTAGCGAAGGGCCAGGCCAGACTCCCCAGCAGCCAGCCGATCGTTCAGTTGATGTTTCAGGGCCTGATATTCACGCACCTGTGCAGGGGTGCGATCCGGCGCAATGTAAAGATGCTTGTACATGTCAATAGTTCTTAAGCGGCTTGCAGAGCGAAGAACAGCAGCAGCGTCAGCGGCAGTGGAAAGAATAACCTTGACTGGCCGAGGCTTGGCACCTGGCACCCGCGACTTACCCACCCTAAAGTGGCGAAGTCCGTCAGCGTGTATCCTAGGCGCTATTGCACTCTCTAAATTTGAATCAGTGAATAGTCACTGATCATCAGCGAAGAGTCACTGATGCCTCCAGTTATAAGTATACCACTGGAAATCAGTGAAAAGTCACTAATTTATCCAGTGAATTTGAATCACTGATTCAAATAGTGAAATTTTCACTGATTTTTTCACTGATTGAATCAGCGAAAATTATTGGTTCTTATATATATTTGATCCGGTTGAAGATATTCTCGAAACGGAAAGACAATATGGTATATTCGACACATTTTTGTTTCGGGAGTCTTTATTGCAAGTAAAGAAAAAACAGACTCCTAACGCAGATGAAACTTCTCCGTTTCCCATCTCGTCGGAGCGAGCCGAGACTGGACGCAGTGAGAAAACCTAACCTACCAAAAGTATAAGGAATTCAATGGAAGACAGTGAACAGCAATATTCACACAATTCATTGATTATTTGCAACTAACAAGCCAAATTGTGAAGAATTTTATAAATCCGCATGTGTACTTACGTTATGATTTCTACTGAACAGTTCACGTGGTTGAACCGACGCCCAAATTAGCACGCAACATATAAACGCGAACGATTTGGCGGTTGCTGGTTATAGTAGGCAGCTCTATGGCGGCTAGAGACTCGGCGTACACGGCGCCCCTAGCGTTCGTCACAAAAGTCACTGACGAAACAGTGAAGTTATGCACTGGTTTAGCAGTGGTAAAATCACTGCTGAAATGGACTTCACTGATACTCCAGTGAAAAAGGGTTCAAGTCACTGTTTCTGCAGTGAAATACCAAGTCACTGATTCAATTAGTGAAATTCTCACTGATTCAAATTTAGAGAGCAGTTAAAACGGTCATGATTGAGGTAGAATCCGTCTCACGCTGGGCAACAGGAGTAGCTGCAGTAGGCTCAGCCAGACCAAAGAACATGACGTTGGCGGACCTGAGTTGGCGTTCACTCATCTCAGAGGCAAGGGCCTCGACACTCACAGCCTCAGATGATGACGAGCTAGCTGCGGTGCTCCGATTTGCCGTGCCAGACAGCTGATCAGCGAGGCTCACGACTTTAGCAGCCACCTCAGCATACGAGGCCTTGAGCGCGAGGTGTTCAGTCTGCACACTCTCGAGCTCGGTGCGACAGGAGGAGATATCAGTCGCGAGGACGTTAAGTCTGGTGTTCACAGCAGAGAGACCATTCTGGAAAGATTGAATTTGCTGGCGGAGATCGCTAACCTAACCTCTTTCTGAACGTCGCGGAACTCCTGTAAAATAAGCGACTTGAGGTCGTGAAGAGCGGTAGGGGATACCGACATATCATCACAACATGTTAACCGAGAGTGAGCAGGGTCTCTAATTTTCCTCTTATCAGCGCAGCTTGGATGGTAAGATAGCTCACACTTATCCCAAGAGATCGGGTTAACAACCAGCTTGGAGCATCCAGCACAGGCGACGCCGGTCGAGCCCGCGTCGGCGGAGGTGGAACCACCGGGCATGATAGAGATGGTATGATAATCGGCACAGGACAGCAATGAGCACTACCACAGGCACCTTAATTCTTTGTTATGCCACACACGATCAAGGCAAACACAGTACGCTCGAGGTGACGGGCAATCGACGCCTTCGACGGAGTGACGAGTTAAAATGGTCGACGGAATATCCTCGTATGTCAGCAAGCCAACTTTTATTGCTCTTATCGCAGTTCCATTCTTGTGCACCTTCCACATCGTTGCCTTTTCCGTGCGACCATCCCAATACACCACCGTGTCATCCACCGCCAGACAACTCAGCGGGGGGACGTTGTTATCGCTACTGTTCACTAAGACCCTTCTGCCCGTCCCGTCCAAATTGCTTTCCTCGATTGTGGTATTCCAATCATCACGGGTTCCGAAATATAATTTGCCACCATAGTGGTCGACAGTCAAGCCATAGAAGAAAAGCGGCGAATCACTTGTGAGTATTACTTCTCTATCGGTGCCGTCGAGTCTCGATCTCTCTATACTGCCTTCCGGGTTCGTCCAGTATATAAATCTGAAGAAAATAGAGTTCGACTCGAATAGTATCACATGTCTTGAAATTTGTTTTATTACTTTGTTTCTACCTCGGATAATTGTGGATAAACGCAACGACATACCTGTGACAAATATCCAGCGCGAGATCGGATGTGTCTGTCGAATCAAGTAATTCTAATATCTTCGGCGAAAAATCGATTCCGTAGGACGCAACTTCCATCTTCATTAAAGTTTCACCCTCGGCCCAGAACAGAGTCTTCGTTACTGGATCGAAAACCATTGACCAAATTCCATCGTCAGTTGTATCTGAAATGAGCAAACGAGTTGTCGGTCATTTTATTCATACAAAACGGTAGTTTTAGAGCAGTTCGCCGCAATTTTTTTTTTCGTATCGTTTATCTACTTACGCAATATACGATCGAACGTGAGTTCTGAATCCAGGTTTTCCTCCACCGCACCGCTACGGATAGCAAATCTATCGCTTATATACACAGTACGATTTACACTGTCGTAAGCGAGAGCAGTTATCATCATACTAATGTCCGCCACTGCGGACTTTCGTATCTCCGTATCGTTCTTGTAGAAATGAATTTCAGCATTAAAGGCCACAACCATATCTGTAACAAAAAGATTATTGTTTCACACTTTCGCTTCACGCACATCTCCGAATTTCAACTTGCGCCGTGTGTGCAGGGCAAAGACACTCGCGACGATTTATTGAAATTCAACCAACTTTTTCTCATGTACCCAATTATAAGGAATTTCAAAAACAAAATGAATTCCCAATCATTCATATAACATTCGACGGAATATTATTCGAAATTTTGACCAAAGTATTCGAGGTGATCGCCGCTTATGGGGACCTGAATTCTTTTATTATTTCGAGAATCCATACGGATATCCCGTTAAGATTTTCTCATCCATTAGGTACGGTAATTGCAGTGTAAAAATATTCCTTTTTCAGTGTTCATCCGATAATTTGATGATTCTGATTGATAGAAGTGTATCGAACTGTTTATCGTTTGTTTTTGAGCGAATCGAGGTTTTCAATGCAGCATTGGAACAATACAGTAGAACCTCGATTTTGATTATCCGAATCAATTAGGACCGGGCCTAGTTCGGATAATCCAACAGTAATGTTAGTGCTGGGAAATATTCAAGAATTGTGTGAATAACAGAAGAGGAAAAAACAGCAAGGTGATCGAGATTCGGATAACAGACGGTTCGGCTAAAGCGATTCTTGTTCGGATAACGCGGGGTATCACCTTTCTTTTATATGGTCGCGAACCTTTGCATTGATGTCTCTAAAGAATATTCGTCCAACGGTCTGAGATCAAGACGGTAGGATCTGAATACGAAAAGGTAGTCGCTCACCCCATGAATTTGCAGCAAACGCAGTTACAGTTGCACCCGCGGTGGAGAGAAATGGGAATGCGGACGCTATGGCTAGTGCCAATAACAACGTCTCGCGAGATCCCATGGTGTTTCGAATAGAGCGTATCACGCAAGTATCGAAGTGTGAAACGGAATGAGACCAAATTCGATATTCTCCGATTGTGGTG
>JAEUYN010000271.1:0-44757 GCA_018257835.1 Euura lappo | reverse complement strand
ACGAGCGAGTGAGTGGTCCGAGTCACCACGCACTGTACTAGAACGAGTGAGAAGTCTGGGTGTCGCGCACTGCACGAGAGCGAGTGAGAAGTCCGAGCGTCGCGCACTGCACGAGAGCGAGTGAGAGGTCCGAGTGTCTCGCACGGCACGAGAGCGAGTGAGAGGTCCGAGTGTCTCGCACTGCACGAGTTCACTTGAGTTTAGCACTGAATTCACTGTAAATTAATGCAAGTGTCGATCCGGCTCGAAGGACCAAATGTTTGAGAAATGAATAAATGAGAAGAACGTCGAGCACTTGCAATTTAGATGTAGGTTTATTTACAGTATTTACAGGTTGTAGTGTGAGCGATATGAGAACCAGTTGTGAGCACAGTTGATTGTATTAATCGCCTGAGAGGTCTGATTGAGACTAAATGAGTGTTAATGATTATATTAATCACATGAGCGGTCTTTAAAGAATTATATTCAGATCACACGCGGCACGTGTGCGTTGAGAGACGTTGAACGAGTATGGCTGCCGGGGGAGACGGCCACAGGGCTCGTCTCCAGCGGTTGAACGTGAGTCGGCGAGTCCGCATCGAGCGACAGTCGGGACTAGCGCCCTCTGTGAGCGCTAATTCCCGAACAGGCGCACAGATGTTTGACTCTTTAACACCGGAACGACGGGAGTGCCCCATTCGCTAAACTTGACCGCCGAAATTATTCCATTTTTCTCTAAGCGTCTGATTTCCGTTTCGACCATATCTTTAATTGCGAAGGGTATGCGCCGTGGTTGAAAGAATTTGGGCTTGGCTTGATCGGTTAATGTCAAAGTTAACTCCCCGTTCTTGAATTTCCCGAAGCCTTCCGCAAAAACTTCCGAAAATTCGACGTGGAATTCGCGTGCTTTATTTTCTAGATCTGTAGCCACTTTATTTAAAGCTACTGGTTTGACTTCGAATCTAGGGGGCCACATCTTCAACGCGTCCAACCAATCTCTACCTATAATCGGTAACCCCCCATGTTCAATAACGTACAACCTTTGTGGTGAAACAACTTGTCCTCGTTCGATTCTGACTTGTAGGTACCCCAATGTGGGTATTGGCTGCTTGTTATAAGCTCTGAGGGACGTTTTGACCGGTTGTAATTCGATGTCTGAAAAATGTTTCTCATAACAATCGTTTGAAATAGCTGAGATCGCTGCTCCGGTATCCACTTCCATTTGAAGTTTACCGTGATTATTGTTTACCGTGATTATTTCGAGATGTGGTTGGATGCGGATATTATTTACCGGTTTCCTTTCTCGCCCTTGATCAACCACTTTCCTTGAAATCTGAGGATCTTTCGTGGTTACAGTACTGCTTTGGGAATTAGGAGATTCTATAAAATTTTGTTGAAAAAAATCAGTACTGTAACGCTCGGTTTCACCTTCGCTAGATGCATCGCTTGACTCTGACATTCCTACAAAATTTTGGTTTGCCTGCTTTTGCTTAAATTTGCTTTTTGGACATTTCTTAAAAATATGGCCTTGCTCTCCGCATTCGCTACAAAATTTAAATCTTAAGACCGAATCCATTTCAAATCGGGCAGGCTGGAAATCGTGATGTCACGGAATTTTTTCAAATTGAAATATGTTGTTGTTTGATGAAGAAAAAGCGACCCGTATTTCTTTGTTTTGGAAAAAAAAATTTTGCTACGAAGTTACGGCTATTTGAACATTTAATCGTGCGCTACCAAAGTTCTTGGAAAGGGAACACTTTTTTTCTTAATAACGCTATATCTGCGGAACGGATCACCGCAAATACTTCATCTTAGTCTCATTTTGTAGAGTTTTTCGCACTCTTTTGGAATTCGAAGAAAAATTTGAGGATTTTTGAAAATTGACGGAATGACGTTCATTTTTCGAAAATTAGGGAAACCCGATTTTCGCGAAAAGTGTTTTTTTTATTTTCTCAAAAATTTCACACAATATGTGGGGTGATATGACGGATATATCCTCGAAGTTTCATCGAAGCTAAAACACTGCTTCATATCGAGAAAAAATATTTCGTGCGTCACTGAAATTCGTCAATTCCTGTGCCGGTGTTGACTTTGTGGGTTTCTTTGAGATGTGTACAGATTATTCGATCCAAATAATATTACCAAAACTTGATACATACGTACCTGAGGGAGTAAATGACCAAATGCCGTATGATGTATAACATCGTAGACCGAATATTGATCTGCTAATAAAGACTATCACGAAAAAAATACAAAATTAAAAATCAGGGATTTATTTTAGTAATAACAATATCGTATAATAATATTGTTGAGTATGCTTCTATTTTCGTGGTATGGTGTATAGTGAGGTATAGGGGATCAAATGTTAAACTGCAACAAAAATGTGAACGGGACAGAAATGCGTGCAAAACGAAAGTAACAACAATGCGGATGAAAAAAGTTTGCAGAAGACAAAAGATGAAAATAGGAAGAAAAATGGAAAAAGATTATGGATGATCGATGTGTCAGATTGTGACCGATCCAAATGTATGGTTAATCTATCAGATTGTTACCGATCATCGATCGGTCAGGATTAGATTTTGTTTAAACTTCATTTTAAGAGAATTCAAATCAAAATGCGACAGATACAAATATATCAAAACAAAATGCACGAAGAACGAGAGAACAGGTGACATTTTCAATGCCTTCAGAAGCTTGCATTACACACAAGGTCTGTAGATTTTATCATTATATTATTATTAGCATTGAAAATGCTCCCGTTTTCGGGTCAGTAGTGCGGTCTGTGGGGTCAAATCTTGAAATGATGCAACGGAAGCGATGCAACGGAAGCAATGCAACGGAAGTGCGTAATTAAAAGTTGAAGAAATAAATAATAAAAGAACAAAAACAATAGAACGAGGGACATTTAGGTGATGTAGATTTCACTGTACACATAATGATTCTTAGTGTAATCATAGATGGCAATAATAATAGCGCAGCATGTAAATTCAGAGACTCAGATGGAAAAATGCTGCATGTACTCCCTCAGGTACGTATGTATCAAGTTTAGGTAATATTATTTGGATCGAAAAATCTGTACACATCTCAACGATGCTCACAAAGTAGACACCAGCACAGGAATTGACGAATTTCAGTGACGCACGAAATTTTTTTTTCTCGATATGAAGCAGTGTTTTAGCATCGATGAAACTCATAGGATATATCCGTCGTATTACCCCACATATTGTGTAAAATTTTTGAGAAAATAAAAAAATCACTTTTCGAGAAAAACGGGTTTCCCTAATTTTTGAAAAATGAACGTCATTCCGTCAATTTTCAAAAACCCTCAAATTTTTCTTCGAATTCCAAGAGAGTGCGAAAAACCCTACAAAATGAGACCAAGATGAAGTATTTGCGATGATCCGTTCCGCAGATATAGCGTTATTAAGAAAAAAAAGTGTTCCCTTTCCAAGAACTTTGGTAGCGCACGATTAAATATTCAAATAGCCGTAACTTCGTAGCAAGATTTTTTTTTCCAAAACAAAAAAATACGGTTCACTTTTTTTTCGTCGAACAACAACATATTTCAATTTGAAAAAATTCCGTGAAATCACGATTTCCATTTTAGCCTTGCCTGCCCGATTTGAGATGGATTTGGTCTTAAAGTACAATCTTCTTGTAGATGACCCGGCTTCCCGCAACAACGACATTCTATACCTTGCGTTCCTGAAGTTCCTGGTCCCGCCGTTTGAGAACCCCTGCTAGGATCGGTATTTGGATTTGAAGTTCTCCTAGGCTTGTTGTAGTGTGGTCTCTTTCCATAACCGCCTTTTCGTTTATTGTGGAAATTACCTCGCGACCGATGACTGCTGGCTTGCACGATATTTACGGATGAAGCCTCGAACTTTTCGTTTTTGGCCTGTGTGTGTACATTCGGGCCAAACACTCCCTTCTCTCCACCAGCCTCTGTCTCTGCCATCTCAACCGTCTCCGCTAATTTCAATAACAACTCGACGTCGCTATCCGAGGATTTGAGTAACTCATATTTTATTGTTCTCGATCTTACTCCGGCGATTAACTGGTCTTTTAGCTGACCTTTTAGTTCCGCTGCACTCAATTTGCATTTTTGGGCTAAGCCTTGCAACACCACAAAATAGTCTTTCACGGTTTCACTCTCCTTTTGCTTTCGGTCTCGAAACGAATACCGTTGCAAATGTTCGTTTGTTTTAAGTTCGTATAAATTTGTCAGCTTTTCCTTCAGGTGGCTATAGGTCATTGAAATCGGTTCCGTCGGTTCACATACCGCTTGCAACTCTTCGAAAACCGCTGGAGCCAGCCTCGTGATGAGCAGCGCTGACTTTTTTTCTTCCGTTACATCGTTCAGCAGCACAAACGCGTCCAATTGTCGTTCGAATGCCTTCCAACTATTGCCCTTTTTAAACGGTTCAATGATTGCGCCTGGTATTGACATTGTCGTGACGCTTTTAATGTTCGCTTTTGGCAGATCCCTCACTAATGTTTGATTGTCTTTTTCACTTTTCGAAACTGGTGGCTCTTTAACGAACGCTGCCAATGCTTGACGGATTATGTCAATTGTGTCTTTCTCCTCGAAATGCACATTAACTTTTTTACAAACTTTCTGGAGGTCTTTCTTACTCAACAAGTAAATCCACCCGGTTTTTTTTCCGAGAATTTCCTGTTGTATTTGTTGCCAGTCTAATTCTTCTCCCATCGCCGAACTAATTTTATTTACCCAGCGTTAATTACCATTGTTCATCACTCGTCGCCACTGTAATAACGCGTGATAACGTGAGTCCGAAGGAAAACGGGAGGAAATTATTTAATCTTCCATATACGGCGTACTTTACTTTATTTACTGATTCCACAGTCCGAACGATTTATTAACGTCCGTACTGACGTACGGCCGTACAGTGACTGACTGTACACAATGAGACTATACAATGAATATTCTATACTTAACACTATTCACATACTCTACAATAATAATGATAATATAATAATAATGATAATAATAGTAGTAGTAGTAATAATAATAATAATGATGATGATGATGATGATGATGATGATGATGATGATGATGATGATGATGATGATGATGATGATGATGATGATAATGATAATGATAATGATAATGATAATAATAATAATAATAATAATAATAATAATAATAATAACAATAACAACAATAACAATAATAACAACAATAACAATAACAATAATAACAATAACAACAACAACAACAACAACAACAACAATAAGAATAATAAGAATAATAATAACAATAATAAGAATAATAACAAGAATATCAACAACAACGACAACGACAACAACAACAATGCATTGTTATAACTATTATGTATTGTAACACGCTTTCGGGGTTGTTTGGAAACCAACCCCGTCCACAATGCTAGCAAAAGAAGCCGAAACCCAACGTGGATGACGGGACTAAAACTAAACAAAAGAAATAATGAAGATTTGGGCGCCAAGTTCCTTACGGGAACTAATCGCCGCGTTTCCGCGGGGATGAGGGAAGGAAATGGGGTTGAAGGAGACGGGAGGCCGGCTAGACAGTGTTTGGTAGAGGGGAACGTGGGGGCGAAGATAGTAGACCCGTGTAAGTTGGTGAACAATTATAAGACGTATTTATTCAATGAAATCGGAAGTGAACAATCCCTTCGAGATACTAGGCGATCTCGAGGGTAGAAATCAGATCGGGCTAGAAGAGCCAATACAGAATATGATACGCTATGTACAAGCTAGCCGCTCGACTCGACTGGGCACGGGCCAGGAGGAGGGCGAGGGGAACGGGGGGAACGGTACCGGGCGTCAGCCGGATCGCACAGCGGTCTGTGGATCCTCGGCAGCTGACTCGCAGCGGTGAGTGCGCGCGATCCCTGCGCAGACCACGTAGCGCACTCGTCTCGACGGGGACGACGGCTACCGCACTGGATCGCGCTCAACTCACCCGATCGAAATTCACGGTCGGTACGGTAGAGCGAGATATTATCGGACGGACAAGGAAGAGTAAGGTTTCAAACCGCAGCGTACGGCTAACCGTAGCTCGGCGACGGTTGAAGTAACGCGGCGTGCGCGGTGATTCTGCGCACCCTACGTAGAGCGTGAGTCTCAACTGGGACCACCTCTACAGGCGCGAATCACACGGACACGCACACAGGAACACACACGAGCAAAATTCAAATAGCAAAGGGGGAAAACAACGGTAAAACACGGTATCGGGACTCGACCGTTCGCGGAGGCGCGTGCAGGTCGGGATTCCGGTAGTAGGGGGTCGAAAGGAAGGATAGGATACTTTCCGTAACGCCGGTCTCCTCGTCTCAGGCTCCAACGGACTTGGCGGTAGCCCAGCCCACCTAGACGAAGTTATAAAAGAGTTCTCGCAGCCCAGGGGACGAACACATAGACGATAAAGATCCTACCTTGGATCGGGTCTCGGGTATATCCCAAAGTGGAGTGGCAATGTTCTTTGGGGCACACTAGCACACTTGGGGGGTCGGTGATTCGCGGAGATGCCGGTCGCGGCACGTGCCAGCGGTCCGGCGAGTCGCGTCTTGATCGGGGTCACGGGTTCCCGGAGACGGTTTCGGACACAATTCCCGGTGCACGGGGTGCGGAATACCCTTGCGAAGCAAGGAGCGAGGATTTTAGGACTCGGGAGACTCTATATAACTCAAAAACTGGGATTCAGTAGCACGGCGTAACAGGTGGCTGTTACTAGCTCGAAAACCAATATGGAAGCTGACTCGATAGAATTTTGCAAAGATGGCTAGACTCGTCTTCCCCGCGTCAGCTCGTAGGCCAGCGGGGAAGCGGGGTGAGGTCGCTCCTTGCTCCGGGGAACCACGTGACCCTTCGGTACAGTTTCTTAATTCTATGCGCGGTACCGAGAGTCGCGCGAGGATATTTGCAAGCCTTCCGCGGCGTTGAGGGATGCCCCAACGGGCAACTCATTTGCCACGTTACAGTATGTTTATGTATGTTTATTTAATGTTCCCCTCGGGGTTACATGGTTTCCGTCTCCATAACTTCATCTAATACATGACTACTTACAATTAGACTAATTTACAAATTTTCACAACTTATACATATCATACATTTGTTATAAATATTATTATTCCGAATTATTTCCGTTTGAATTCCCGCTCAGCTGTCATAGCGCTGAACAAGGAACGGCGGTTCGTGAAACGCAGGACCGCGAGACGAAGGTTGGCAAGCGCTGCTCGGCCCGACACGCAACGCGAAACGATCCAACATGGCCGCGGCCAGAGCTTTATACCGAGAAAAATTACAGTCTTTTTTTGGAAACAATTTTTCGTCTTCATCGTTGAGTGAAAGGAACAAGTTTTGCGATATATGTGAGTGGAATTATATTCCTGAGGGCGCTCAATGGTTCGTTTCCACCCTTGTGATGCGTAGTCGGTGATATCAGTGAAAACAAGTGACGGTCCCCACGCTTCGCGAAACAAAAAAGCCTTATTTTACTCGATTTTGGTGAGATACACGTTCATGCCGCTACCAATTTGATTACAAATCGTCTAAGGAACCCATTAAACACCCCCCCGTTCATATCAAGCGTCATAATTTTTTAAATACCGAAATACTGAGTCCAGCATGCCCTTAACGAAAATGATGAAAGAAGATATAGCATTTTTGCCTAAAAATTTTATCATCATGTACGCTGCGAACGAAATCGATGAGGTGTGGGACAAGCTACCTGAAAATATGAAAACGGACAAAGACATCGCTGGGTACCGCAGATGTCAACTACATACCTGGCAATCGGACTACAATGGCGATACGTTCGATGGAGCTAACCCTCTGATTAAAAACTGTGCTCAGTGTAAAATTGTGTAGAAACTATATGAATATATTTTATTATTTTACTCATTGTCATTCTACACGCTTTTTGTATCTTCATCTATGATTGAAATAATAATAATAAAATCAAATATATTTTAAGTAACATGTATGTTTTGCCTTTACGTATGTTAAACATTCTATCAATCCCTGAAAAAAAGTGATATCTGTAATTAGAATAATATTAAATATCAGAAATCGTCTGAAAGCTTTCGGAATGTTTCGAGATCTTTCGAGACCTCTTGAAAATTCATTCGATTTGTTCAGAGATCTTCCGAGATGTTGCATAATCTTTCAGAAATCATTTGAAATCTCTCGGAATTATCCGACTGAGATGCAATTAAACCAAGCGCAATCACCCGAAATCCGAGGCGCGCAAGCGCCGACCCGCCGGAAACAAAGACGGCGCTCACGACGGTTAGCAACCTGCGGAAACCTGCAGACGGGTGACGTCATGCGTCTGCCGGGTCATGTCATAAATCTTCCCTCAATCGGGTGAGGGCATCGACCCTTCCGGCAAAGGAGCTACCGCTAAGGTATCACCAGGTCAGGTCATCCACCTTCTCGATGACGTCATCGATGTTCCAGAACCTTCCAGAGCCTTCTGGACGATGACGTCATTGATGATGACGCAACACTTTCAGGCAGAAGCCCCGCCCCCTTATCGATACCCCCACCCGTTGCAGAGGAGCCAGAACTCGATCCCCGCCCCCCTTACCGCGACCCCCCTTGCCTATGAGCCAGAAACCTCCTTGCCTATCTACTGATGACATTATAGTTTTTTGGGAAAGGAATCTCTTCGACGAAGAGATTCAGAACTTGAAGAAAGTTTTTGAGAGATTGTTGTTGGTAGATTTAAAAATGAGTCCGAAAAAATGTCATCTTTTTCGTAAGGAGGTTAAATTCCTTGGTCACGTTGTCTCGTCTGAGGGGATTCAAACAGACCCTGACAAAATCAAAACGATTCGAGACTGGCCTCAATTGGGATCTAAACTCGATGTGCAAAGTTTTGTAGGGCTTTGTACTTACTACAGACGGTTTGTGAAAGGATTTGCGACCATCGCTAGGCCCTTACATCATCTGACCGGAGAAAAGGTGAAGTTTGAGTGGACTCCTGATTGTGAAGAAGCTTTCCGGGAGCTTAAGGTTCGGCTCACCACCCCTATTTTAGCTTTTCCTTTACCCGGAATTCCTTTTATTTTGGACACCGATGCTTCCTTGTGTGGCATCGGGGGAGTTTTGTCTCAAGTTCAGGAGGGTCTAGAACGAGCAGTCGGATTTTACAGTAGAGTTCTTAGTAAACCCGAGAGGAATTACTGCGTTACACGTAGGGAATTGGTGGCCATAGTAAATACAATAACTCACTTCCATCATTATTTATACGGGAGAAGATTTTTGATTCGAACTGATCATGCTTCGTTGCGTTGGTTACTTTCTTTCAAAAATCCTGAGGGGCAAGTATCCCGGTGGCTTGAGAGGTTAGGGATGTACGATTTTGAAATCCAGCATCGTCCAGGTAAACTTCACGGTAATGCTGATGAACTCTCTCGCAGACCCTGTGGGAAGTCGAGCGATTGTAAACAGTGTTCGAGACTAGAAAAACAGTGCGATTCTTCTCCGGTTATTCGAATAATAACTTTTCGGACAGATTTAGATGAGTGGAAGATCGCTCAAACTCAAGATCGAGTTTTACAACAGGTAAAGAATTGGAAGGTCGCAGGAGTTCGACCAGAGTGGCAGGATGTTTCTGCAGGAGATCAAAACCTTAAAGTTTACTGGGCTCAATGGGAATCTAACACAAAAACATCGTAGATGTAAAAAAAGCCGCCAAGTACCCACGCAAAAATGAGCAAAACGTATCGCCAGTCTCTGTCGTGAAATCAAGAAAGAAACCAAGCACCGAGCGTACCCCTTCGATCTCTCAGCAAGTCTACGTCGTCAAGTCGGAGTTTCGTGTGAGGATTTCGGAACATCATTCCGAGAGCTACGTACTTGGCGGGCACATTCGGGTAATTATTTTGTATTTTTTGTTTTTGCTTTGGATTGACATAGCACTTTTACGTATCTTGCGAACGATTTTTTTGTTCTACTGTTTTCCATATTGATCATTCATCAAATCTGGCATTTCAAATCTACAGATTGATAGAACACGATTACTTGGAGTTTTATTCTGTTTGGTTGTTCGTTCTTTCGACTGTGAAGAATTGCTGGTATCGGCACTTGGCGGCTGATGGATGTCTGAAAGTACACTGTTTCCGGTCGCTGTATATCGTCATATGTATGTACGTCATGAATCTTGCATTGACTGACGAATGTCCGATCTGCAGATAACATTGATTTTATTCACACTCGTTTAAAATCCATCTTCCGAGTTTTTGGGCGACTTCTTCTGGTCAGTTGAAAGATTGGCGCGTGCGAGTTTACGTCCGTGCTTGCGTGCGAGCGCCTGAAGGCGCCCGCACTACAGCACTCCCGTAAACTCGCACGCGCCAATCTTTCCGCAGTGATGTGTAACTGCGAATGATTTTATATTCATCATTTGATCAAACTGTCACGCTCACTACTACTTATGGCATTCACGTACATTCGTTGCTGTGAGTTTTAGGTTTGATGCCGAAATACAAAGTAAAGTTTTCTTGATTTAACCGTTTTCCAATTGGATAAGTTTATTCCCTCATAATTGATACAAACATACTTGAGCTTGACGATAAGTCACCTATCATAGGAAAACCTACTCTACGTCGCTCATCGGCTCCATAGTATAAAGTACGTGACTCCCAAAGTTCTGAGTCTGATCTGATGACAATGGAAGGATCACGATTATTGTGTATTGTCTCAGGGATTGACCTCTGTAACGTGACCCTTATGATTTAGGACATGTAGAAGTAAGTTCTGCTACGATTATTGGTTGGAATGACTAGTTTTCGGGTATATTTCATTGTTGTCGCATTAAAAACTCAATTTCTGCATGAAACGTAGCGGGTTGTCTGTATAGCTCCACGGGACCGAATGTGCCCGCCAAGTACGTAGCTCTCGGAATGATGTTCCGAAATCCTCACACGAAACTCCGACTTGACGACGTAGACTTGCTGAGAGATCGAAGGGGTACGCTCGGTGCTTGGTTTCTTTCTTGATTTCACGACAGAGACTGGCGATACGTTTTGCTCATTTTTGCGTGGGTACTTGGCGGCTTTTTTTACATCTACGATGTTTTTGTGTTAGATTTCACTTCTTTTTGCAAGTTCACAATATGGATACTGCTGTTCCATACTTAACCGACAATAATTATTTCAATCGGATTAACGTATCAACTATTCCAACTTTCGTACAGTTTTCGTACGGAATACTTGACGGTACGCTTTGCGCATGAGCGAGTCAATTTAATTCCATTGGCCGAAAGAATCCCACCACAACTGTATGTACGGTAAAACTAGCGTGGCGCTCAAAGAAGTTGAATTATTTTAATTCTGTAATTTTGTATATAGTATGATTATGTCAGGAAATACATGCGGAAGTAGGGTACGGGGAGAAACATTCCGAATGAAAAGACAGATTCACTTCAACTGTCATCTGTGACACACATGAATAATTTATTATATAGAAGTTTATTTTTTTGTATACAGTCTTAACTTGTTGAATTAATCTAACCCAACCTAACTTAACTTGGAATCAAAATTTCAGCACTTTAACAGCCACAGTTTGTATCAGGTGCTAGCTTAGAACTATCATTCATTCTCCCGAAATGCAAGTTCAATCGAATAAAAATTCGACACTATACATTCAGCAATTCATTAATAAAATATGTCAAAAGATACAATTTATGAATAAGTTATTTACCTGTAAACATTAGGAGTTATAAACTAAACTTCTTTGAATAGGAATAGCTGAGATAAACTCTTGATTTATCATCAGGTCACGTTGCATTCTAATTGTTTCTCATTTCTAGGTAAAATCAGTCGACTGTTTATTTGCAACAGATTCTGTGGTAAAACGAGGTCTTGGGGTCATTAAGCTTACAGAAATCATTGTCCTTTGCGTGCTTGTCCACTGAAATCCAATAATAATGTAGGTCACTTTGAGAATCATAAAAATTTGAACAACCTGGTAGTTGAAGATGGCTGTGGTGGCAGAGGGAAGTCGGGGACTATCGACTTGTATAGCATACATTCCAATATGAAATATTCAGATTTGTTCTTTTGCTCGTTCTCCGATGTAAGATTCTGAACAATTGTGCAGATTTGAAGCCTGGTGGTGGTATCAGGCTGATGTTTGAATTCGAAACATTGGCCATTCTGAATTAGTTTGTTTCCACATACTTATATCAGCAAACGACGATTGAACAGGTTGAGGCACGGTGAGAAGCTGGGAGTGCGAGAAAGTGGTATATCTATCACAAGATCAATGGAAATACAGACTCTTGCAGACTCATCTTCAACCTCGATGCATTGGTTTCTCCAAAGTAGCTCCCCTGTAAACCATAGGAATAAACGGAAATAAATACTATGAAAGAAATTTTCAGTTGTGTTTTTCTGGGTTCCCTATTCCATCGTTAAGGATGAGTTTGAAGCATCAGTTTCATAGCATACCTTTTGATGATGAGCACAATAGTCGTGTCCCTGCGGTGACGATCAATCAGGTGAGAAATGAAGCAAGCAACTCTCATGTCGAGTAAAGATTTGTGATCTATGGGATACTGTCGGAGCTGAGTCATCGTGATCGATTTGTTCATTTTTCTCAGCTTTTTTTTCGTACTTAACACGAATGTTGTAGTAATCATTGTTTCTGGTGACGGACGAATTGTCATTCTGATCTGGTCTGACTCTGCGTTCCCGTGGTTTGATCTGGCGTACTCTAATGGATCTGTTTCACAAATAATCAATTATTAGACATACATATTGCAGTTATAAACTTTTCGTTTAACCTTTGATAAAATAAAGTTACTCACTTAGTTTTTGAGTGAAGAGTTTTGCACGGCGCGCCGATCGGCGTACAATGCATTCGGCAAGACTCTCTGCGTCGTGTATCCGTCCGTGCAGTTCACTGTCGCATCGATCGTTCCCCAGGTATTGCAAATTATGATACACTCGGTGTTGACGCAAGTAATGGCTTAGGTCGTAATGTAACATCGATTGCAGATAGCCGGAAGACCGTGAGGCGTCATACGCAGTAGATAAGTATTCCATCTCCGAACGTTGGTCATTCGAATGATGTGTGACTATTGCTGTCCTGTAAAGATCAGATTACTCCATTACACAGACGAATTACCAAACGTTGTAGGGTTTGGTTCAAAATTTCACCGTTATAGATTTTCTGTAGGAACGGAATCAATGCAACGAGGAAAGATACTTACAATGAGGACGTATCGAGCTTTCACGGGGTACCAAACGATTCTGAACGAATTGTTCGTGTTGATCTGTGTATGTAGCGGCTTTGCCAGCTCCGTTGATTATCCGATTGAACATTCTCAGTGTGTTACAAATTACAATTGGCTGGTTTAACTTGTATAAAGCAGCTTAGGAGGACACAACACTGACTCCAAGGATTCAGGGCAACTTTGAGAAGTGGCGCATTCTTTGGCGGCGGAATTATGTCAGTCGTCCGGTAGCTGTATGGACATCTGTAGTATATCTCATGTCAATGACTAATCAACAGCATTCTTTTTCACGTCTACCTTGACAAATCTTTGGCGTTTAATCAAAATGTTTTCCCGTATCGGCAATGAAGATCTGTTGGACGAATATCATGGAGACGGTGTTGATTGTTCCAGTATCTTGAAAGTAGGTTTGAGGTTATTATGCGATTTCGTGATGTGTCATTACGTAGAATTTATATTCATATCACTCAATCAAGTGATTGATACCCTATTTAAAGCACCAGCACAGCACAAAGCACGTCGTGATCACTGACAAAATATTATTGATATATACATGATATATACATTCAGGTTATGATATGACCAAAGGCGTATTCGCGTTGAAATCAAAATGATTTTCATCATAATGATGTGCCAATCAGATGTCGAATAGCACCGCTCTGAAGTTAGGCGCTATGATCTGATTGGCTGGATTGGTTCATCATTATGATAAAAATCACTTCTAGCCCCAACGCGAATGCGCCTCAAACTTGATCTTCGATCGATTTCTCTATCGACCGTGAGTCAAGAACTAGATCATAGATAGTTGATTGACATTTTATTACGGCGAGTCGCGAGCAGCGCGGACGGGCGGTCATATTGTGAATTATCACTTCGCGATCTTATTTATTAATACCGACCGAGTACCAAATCGGATTCGGCTCAAAATCAATAGGGGTCGAGGTTTGCGCGGCACACAACCAGGATTTAAATCCCAAGTCGATCCGTGCAGCCGTTCGTTCGGAAGTGATGTCCCTAGCAAGCGTCTAGCGAAGAAATTAGGCGAAGAAGACGAAAAAAGATACGCTATTTCATCAAACTTTCGCGACTAATATCTCGGAAACCAGTATTAAACATCGTCTTTCTGTTTGAATCCGTATTATCTTCCCCGAATCCGTAATTCGGCCTGACTTAAATCCTGTCCTCTAATACATATACTCAGTATATACGTGGATGTAGGTGGACCTTCTCCGCTCGAAGAATTACTTATGTAATTTCAGAGGGGTGGTACGTTTGTATAATGTGATTATCTCAAGAGATATATTCGGAATTCGGGCAATGGGCGCAAAAGAAAAAAAACATTTACTTCAACTGTCAACTGTGACAAACATAAATAATTTATTCGGTGAAACTTAATTTGCCAGGTATAGCTTGTAGCAGGTACTAGCTTACAACTATCACTGATTCTTTCAAAATGCAAAAATTATCAAATAAATGACTCGATTTGATCGCCTCTCCTCACACATTGAACGCATCGAGGGATTAAATTCTATCATATGAATAATTCAAGTCGTTGCATTCCTTTCAATGTTGAACTTTTTTGTTCAATTACTTTATCGTTTTTATAGTCTTAAAATTATATCAGTATTTGTATATCGAACTGAACGAACCAAATTATATACTGTCTATCAGTTATTTTTCTGTTTTTGTGAGGTCTGTACAAGCGAACGAAGAAAGAATCTCTGTACAATTAAAGATAAATAAATAATTTGGTTCGTTCAGCCGGACATATTCACTAACATGAAATAACTGTTTTTCATTTAGTGAATGATTTTGTTTTTCTCTTGTGAAGCTCAAACATTCAACACTATTTATTCCACACTTAATTAATAAAATATGTATAAAAATGAAAGTCGCTAATACATCATTCATCTGTACAAATAGTAGTTTGAAACCTAACTTCTATAAACTGGCTTCGTTTTTAATTCAATGAATCGTTCTCCAGTCACGCTGTGTTCTAAGTTCTTCTCATGACCACTTAAAATCAGTCAAATTTTTATTCCCAACAGGGTTCGTGGCATTTTTTAAAAATATTTTTCAATTGCTAATAGGCTGCATGGACTTTATGCTTCATGTTTAATATTTCGGAAAATGATAATAACGACATTTTGTGAACTCGGCAAGACTGTAATAATAGCTTTACTTATGTATATACTGACTGACTAGAGATTGCTTGCCGAGTGATCAGCACCGTCTTCTCCGCCTTAGCTTTTCCTACTAGCATGTAGTGGATTAGCGTAGCAATAAAATTGTACTTTTTTCAGCGTGAATTGTAGACTTGTCTCATTCACTGTGACAAGATCAATATTGTTTAACACAGCCTGCGTTCACATTTCAAGACTTGCTGCTAAATTTGAAAGTAATAAAGTAAGTATGATAAACAATATGTTGAATAATTTAGGCACCATAGACGGTGAATAAGTCTTTTCTGTTAACGATTCTTAATGAATACATTGACCATCAACTTGGTTTTCATATTGAGCATATCAATATAGTGTGTTTGATTATCTGTTAATATGAAACAAGTATGTCGCCGTATTCAAATACTGATTTCGAAGTTTGTATGATGCTTGCGAGCGATTGGTCCGGTTCGTTGGGGCAAGAAGTACAGAGTCAATAAACCGGGGTCTCAAGGTCCTGAAGTGTACTTGGATCATTGGTAGATCAGGCTAACGTGCCCTCAATGACCATTCTATTGCTTGTTGATGAAGAGCAATGGCGACTGATGATCAGTAGTTAGGTGAATTTGACTGTTGGTAGCGAGCTTCCATGCTTGTCCGTTCCAAAGTATTGATAACGAAAATGATTCGAGTTACCCTGTTGAATATAGTAATGTGTGAATGAATTATTATTGACATAAAGAGTGCAGGTGTGGTATACTATTCCATGTTACACGAATAAAGTTGGGTGGTGGAGTATTGACTTGCATGACATACCTTTTGATGTGGGACATTGGTGCGTTGAATGGCTTTGCGTGGTAGCTCTGCCAGTCGTAACAGCTACGACGTCAGTAGTCTTTGCGATATAACAACCAACGATTCGTCGTACAGAAGGTATACATAGCTGTCGAAAGCCCAGCACGTAACGATAACAGGGATACATGGAGACTGCGTTGTCTGACACAGTAACAGGCCCATATGTGTTTTGCGACGTTGATTGTTCGGAGCTTGCCTGCTTGCCCACTGCAATTCAATTCAGATCACTGTAAGAATCATACAATCACCAAACCAATCAATTCTCTAACAGAAATGGCACAGCAATGACTAAAATATATCCCATGTTGCCGTGGCAATGACAAGTTGGGAAATATCGACTCGTATAACATACCTTCCAATATGTGATATCCAGATTGATTCTTTCGCTCGCTCTGTGGCGCATGATTGCAAAGAATTGTGGAGATTGTACAGCCTCGAAGCAGTAGGCTAATATTTGCTTTTGAAACAATGGCCATTTCGAGCCTGCGTGCGTGTCTTTGGCCTTCTAATAATTCCAATGGAGGACGATCGACCAGGTTCAGGTATGGTGAGAAGCCGAACGTGCAGAGGAGTGCCGTATCGATCTTTAGATCAACGGGGATTGTGGTCTTTGCCGGGCCATCTGTGATCCTGAAATATTGGCTGATCTGACGTAGCTTGCCTGTAAATCATAAGAATACACGAAATTGATACTTTGATGCTGCAGTTGTGATTTTCTGGGTTTGCTGTTCTCTTGATCACGGTGACTTGAAAGCAACCATTTCACAGCATACCTCTCGATCTAAGATCTTCCGATGAGTTGTAGCGGCTGTGCTAGTGTAGAACCACTTCACATAGTCGGGTTCTTACGGTGACGATTGATGAAGGAGGAAAATGAAGCGAGCCGGCAATGTTGAGTATAGATCATGTGATCTATGGATCTATCGAGAATTTCAGGTTTCAGCAGTGGAAAGCTAATCTTCTGTCTTGGAATGGTAGCCCTTCTGAGCTTGCATGCCTGTACCAGTTTCTCATATCGATTCTGGTTCCTGTTTAAAGTAAAAGAATCATCGATCATATAATAACTACGAGAGCTTGCCAGTTACCGGTTCTCAATTCTACGTTATAATAATGGCGTGATTTAGAAGGTGTCTGTTTGTGTAGCATACCGTGCAACGTGTGTTAGTAGGATCCTGGTTTATTAGTGAGCGAAGAAAGTTTCCATTACCACGGCAGATCTGTGTTGAACTTAGGTTAGAACTTAGCTAGCTCAGTTTTGTTTGTCATAATACCCATAATTTTGAACGTGGCTCTATTAAATGTATGTGCTTAAAGTATTTCTTAAATTTCTACTGCTCTATACTTGAAAATATGCAGAAATTTCAGAATAGTTTGACGTATGATTATTCATCGATTATTGCCTTGATAAACGTCACTCGCTTGTTATTGGTAGGTTAGGTTCACTTCTATTACCTCGACTCGACTGTCGATCGATATCGACTCACAAGTCAACATGTTTGACGTCATATTATTCAAAAGCTGGCGGCAAACAACCGCAATTCCAATTAACGAACCTGACGACGTTACATGTTATTCAAACAAACTATTAGCCTCTTAGAATCATAAAACGACGACGGCAACGAATGAGGATTGAAAAATACCACAAAACCGAACTGGCATAGCTAGTTCCAGATTGCCGTATTCATATTCATCCTCTAAAATTTTACGGAATTCATAGAATAATGAAATTAGTCGCGAATAGTCATAGTTCTTGAAAAATAAGTTTTTACAATCGACAGACATACTGATATATGATACAATGAATAGCGTCAATTATACTGGCCATAGCTTCTGGTAATTAGCTATGATATATTAGGTATAAATAGATTATAAGACTAGATGGTATGATATGTGTGTTGCATGAGCCGTGATGGTGATAAGAGATGAAATATGAATAATCACATGTATTAGACATTAGAGTTGCAGTTGTATATGGACTGCAACTTATTTATGACTACAACATGCTTATAGTAATTTCGAAAGAATGTGATGTATAATTATTGTATAATTATTATCTACTCCCCTTTTACTTCCTGACTAATAGCTCGTCATTGTTAGATTAAGTTTACTTTGATTGTTTTGACTCTAGATCGATTCTGACTCGCGAATCAGTATGTCTGACATCACATTATTTGAACGACGGCAGCACCCGACCAAAATATTAATTAATATCTAACCTGACTTATAGAATTGTACAATATTCACAAAATGACGACCGGTATAAAATATCATTTCTAGATCATGAGTCTTTCGAGAAACATGTTTTACAACTGGAAGACATGACGCTATAACAAGATAGTAACATTCGACAGTGAAAATCTGCCATTCTGAGCTTCAACAATTGTAGTGTATAACATGAATAAAAGTTGGAGTCGTATATGGGCTACAGCTTCCATGTGACTAGAATGATTATAGTATACATATAATGTAAATGAAAGTTGAAGTTGTATATGGACTGCAACTTACATTCGACTAGTACATTTCAATAGTAAACGTTATAATAGTACATTTTAATAGCGAATAACAGTTGGAGTTGTATATTGACTGCAACTGATGAGTTATTGGAACACCTTAAAATAGTAAACCTAATATTCCATATGACGATACAGTTATTGATAATAAACGCACTAAACTAGAGTGAAAACGCTGATTACGAGTGCTATTTTATCAAGAGTACGAGTAATATACGTATATGTATCCATTGTTCAGTAGACTTCCAATCTCGACACATGTTATAAAGTTCAATTTGCATGAATTATTATCATGTTGCACGATGCCAAACGAACTCAATGAAATTTGTTACATTACAACAGACAGATACGTTGATGATTTCCGTATAGAGTATACATATACGCGATTCTTACACACTTCCATCCAGTGTTGAATGGATTCCAGACTACTCCTTAAACACTAGAATATTTCGATAAGATGCTATTGCTGTACCATGTTCAGTGTAGATAGCTTGAAGAATCGCAGTAGATAATACATTTAATGATAATAGTTAGATAATTTTCAATTATTAATACTGTGTAATGATAGCATAATTATATCCGAGTCGTGATGGAAGAAACTACGGTCGATTCTTCATGCCATTAAGATGTGTGTCTTAGTCTTGGAAGTACAAAATATTTCTTCATTGATATTCGCCTGTGCGAGCTACGAATACAAGTCCTATTACACTATTTGTTATTTGAGATCGAACGAATAGTTGCGTTGTAAATCATAGATTTTCCAATATACTATGGGACATTTCAACACTGGATGGTAGCGTCAATAGTATACTGTAATACAAGTGTGCGGCAAAGCGGCCGATTTCCGCATGCGTGAGAAACGCCATTTTTGGTGATTCCAGCGCCGAAAAGTTTGATTTTCGAAATCTGTGTAGCGTGCGTAACGTGCCTCACTTCCGACCAGTGCAGCACTGATTGCAAGTCAGGCACGTTACGCACGCTACACAGGCCTCGAAAGTGATACTTTCCAAGCAGGGGTTGCAAAAAATGGTTCTGATCGTAATTACCCTGTAATAAAATAATAGATTAGTAGATTAATTGCGCTATATCCTCCCATATGCATTCAGGTTGATATGTGAATCTGCATTGTTTATGCACATGGCTACGTGGGACTCAGAATGAGTTACGTGATGTATAGTGACAATGGTAATTTCTTCATCGATGGTTAGGTTCAGCAGCTGAATATGACGTCGATGATCGTTGTAACCGATCTAGTAATAACTCTGCAGTGTCCTAGCCAATACTTGATGCGAATTTCCTTTAATTGCATCAGGTTCAATAACCATTCGACTAAAGAAAATTGTGTATCACGATTTCATCATACCTGTATGCATATGTAGGTACAGACGGCAGTGTTTGATACATGTGGTCGAGTTGATCGGTTATCTGGTAATTGTTATTGCTAATCATCAGCAATGGACTGTGGCAACATGGTTTTTTATCAGTCTATTCTATTTGCATAACCAGATATTGTTGTTCCATTGTTTTACTAACAATGCAAACGAACTGTGAGAGATCATAGTATATCGCCGTGACGAATAGTTGAATTACAGAATAAGTCTGTTATTGCCAATATATGTGCCATTTTTAGTTTACTTGAACTTGTTGCCAAATTGTTTGTGCATAGGTATGGGTTTGAATATACTTTATTTGCCTTTGTTTTTGACCATTGTTATTATTCGTACGTAATCATTTTGTGAATGATTGGCAATTTTTGTTATGGTCAATTTCAGTTTTCTTACTGGTGGCACATTGGTTTGAATATATTTTATTTGCCTTTGTTTTTGACCATTGTTATTATATGTACGTAATCATTTTGTGAATTATTGGCAATTTTTGTTCTGATCAATTTCAGTTTTCTTTCTAATGACACATGAGTTTGAATATATTTTATTTACCTTTGTTTTTGACCATTGTTATTATATGTACGTAATCATTTTGTGAATTATTGGCAATTTTTGTTCCGATCAATTTCAGTTTTCTTTCTAATGACACATGAGTTTGGACATATTTTATTTGCCTTCGTTTTTGACCATTGTTATTATTCGTACGTAATCATTTTTTGAATTATTGGCAACTTTTGTTATGGTCAATATCAGTTTTCTTTCTGATGGCACATGGGTTTGAATATATTTGATTTGCCTTTGTTGCATGTATAACCCGTATACGATGGTTAAATCACAGTCATTTACTTGAATGAGTTTCTATCATTTTATGAGAATATGTATTTTGCAGCGTTTTTCCAAACAGCAAATCCATGCCTTTCGCTTCACCAAGGGTGGGCAAGCGCCTGCAGGAAGTATGTATAAGACGGATAGAGCGTAAGGTCATGGCTCTTAGATAGGAAATAGCCCAGTATATGGATATCGCGTTGTACAAGCATGCTGATATAGATAAGGTTTCAAATTCAATTTCAGACATTAGATTCGACGTATTGGTTCGGAATGTGCATAAGCATAACGAATGGTCAATTTGGTTGTATAGTGAAGAGTGTAATGAAGAACAGAAGTCTATTTTGATTTTGTCTGCATGATATATTCATTCTTCACAGTGGATCAGCTCAACTGGGTATTCATACTAGCCTCTACGTTAACAGACATTATTTATTCAACTGCTGTCCTTCGAACCGCCAGCTACACTGATCGTAGTATAGAATTAAGATTCGACTTTCTTTCATTATCCTTCACTATACAACACGACGGACGACTTGCTCGCAGGCATAAGATAATACGTGATTCTCTGCAGCCGTTAGCTCAGATTATTTCAGAGTAAATGTTTTACCTGTGATGCAAGTCCGACCGTGTAAATATACTTTTGCTGTACACTGATACCGACGAAACAGATGTTAAACACCGATTCAAATTTGTCCAAAAGCTATCAAGGTAACATGTATTGAGTCGTAATATTCATGGAAGCGTGAGCAATAAGCAAATAATATCGTGCTAGCTAGGAACATCAATGAATGTACATACATGCGTTTCTCTCTAAACTCATGGTACATACATACATGTTATTTGACAGTTTTCGGAGTTAAATTTGGTATCAGTCAACAGCTGTTTCTTGGTAGAGTGTACAATGTATATGCATGTTATGTATATCACTTTATTCATGGATATGACAGTTTATTCTGTAATGCAACTATTCACCGAAACGATGTACTATGATCTCTCACTGACTGGTTATGCGTTTGTGTATTATGATTACGTACATATTTTCTGCCATATGCATTCCGAACCAATAATTAACTGTGATTTAACATCGATATCAAAGGAATCAATCTGATTCTTTTATTCTTTTCAGTGCTTCATTAGTTGCAGTGTTTTTTGATTGTCAACCTTCCGACCACACGTATCAGGTATAATAGTAGCTTATTTATAGCTTTCATCTACCACATTGCATGTTCGTGCATGCATGTCTGTGGTGATAGTAAATGAGACTCGTAATTAAAACTGCTTTGTCTACAGAAATTAGATATCGTATTTTCTTTTTCGTCAAGTAAGTGCCATTACGATAAATAGTCATGATCTCGAGGATGCATGTTTAATATGTATACTAGATATATACATGTAGTACCACTACTGAAAGCAGTAGGTATGTTTCCTTTTTTTCTGAGTTTGCACACTTTAGTACAGTACTCGTATACTCGGATAACGGTTCAAATCATCATATAGGACCATTAAATATCAATTACATTTGTAACTGCGAACAGGGCTGGTATTACCGTTGTTGGTGTATGATATACTTTTTTTTCATATCAAACAGATACGCGATTGAAATAGTATTATTGGCATTAAAAATTGGGGATTCTATTTTGTCGTTTCTAATACGATCATGTAGGCATCTTTAGCTCCTCGTGGCCAAATCTGTTTACGCACTTGTGTATCGTTTACACTCAGCCAATTATTCACTTTATCCTTTAGCATTGCGGTATAGTGTCCACTATCTATATTTTCACCGTGATGAAATATTGTACCACTCACCTTGAATTTCTTATTGTCTAGTGCAATTTTTGTTGTTGGTACTGCGTTTACTTTAAAATTCGTTAATTTAGTTGCTTGTCCATTCTGATATGTGAATATCATTAATTGCACGACAATGAAATGTTTGACCGAAGCAACGACAGTTTTCTTCTGTAGCTTATCATTTTTCTGACAACTCTCGCACGTACTGTCGAGTCTAGTCCATCGTGACAAAGTGTTATCTAACAAATCTTGTAGATTTTTGGGACTCTTCATACCCGGTGGAAACGTCACGGGTAGGGCTAAAATACAATTTGGTTGTGCGTTTTCAGAGCTAAGTCCACAACTGTTACATCTGATGGTTGTGACAATTTGGTGTTCAATCGCTTCTCGGACTAAATCAGATTTCTGGCAAATAGCCATTAGAAATTCAGCCGCGTCTTGTTGTTCATTTTCTGTGAATTGCTGACCTGCTAATTCTCGAACCGCGAAGGAATTTAATGTTGTACTACTGGTGACGTAGGAATAGGCTAATTTTTCCAATGCGTCGTTATTATTCAACTTGATCAATTCTTGTAATATTCCCGAACAGTGAAAAATGCACTGCAGAGTGGCATTTGCGTAGCATGAAACATTGTCCCTATTTTCCATGCCAACAACGGTACGCGACGAATTTGGCAATGTGTTATCATTGATTTCGGTCTGTAAATCTTGCGCGCACGCAGGAACCGACCATACGCTGTCTTTGACCGTTAATTTCGTCGCACGAGTGATATTAATTTTGGCCAATTCAGGTCTGTATTGTGCTCTGAGTCGGTTGTACTCGACTAGTGCAGCTTCTTGAACTTTTACCGACTGTGGATTGAAATTTATGAGGTGTAATCCGTCGAGAGACTTGACTCGTGATAACGCAACGTACGCCTGTCCAGCAGTGAATACACTCTGGCCTATGTCCATGACTACGTTGTTCAACGTTAAGCCCTGACTTTTATGTATTGTTATTCCGTAACTGAGGGACAGGGGAAATTGATCTCTGAATATAAATGCGCCATTCATTATTTCAAACTTTGTGGATACCCTTTCGATGGTATGCTCCATCCCCGATGCTAGTGCAATCTTTAATGATGTTACATCACGTGTGTCGATATCACGATCTACGGAAACAACATGACCTATGGTACCGTTTATAAGACCTATCGATACATCGATGTTTCGTCTTATCATGATTTTTGCCCCGATCTTAATCGTTATAGTTTTTGCGAGTCCAGCCGTGCGAGTGCTGTCTTCGTGTTCCTGATTCAAAAGTTTCATGATTTTTTTTTTCAAGTACGGCACGCAATCAACGCTGTCTTTGGCGTTGAGTTCAATTTCGTCGCCTGGAATTCTGGCTAACATGGCTGTGTTTAAAACGTCACATTGGTTCCGAGTTGGAAAGAGGCAGACCGTATCTACCGATAATTGGCTGATATAATTGCACAATTCGTCGAGCCTGGCTTTGACCGACGTACCGGTGAGGTTTACTTTTCTGGACTCTAGAATCTGTTGATCAGCGGTAGTTAAAATTCCGAATCGAACTCGAGATAATATTTCTTGATAAGTAGTATCATCCTGCTGGCGTACGTTTGTCAACAGCTCGTCGTACGAGAATAAGTCTGCCCATAGATTGACCGCGCCTATTGAGCCGATATATTTTTGTATTTTATCTATCGTCAGGTTCATGTACGCCGAATCCGCATTCACTGGCGGCAGCTGTAGCAAATCACCCATAAGTATTATATGTTTCCCGCCAAACCAGCCATCCTCAGTATTTTTTGTGTTAAATATCTCGGTCAGTCTCAAGTGAATATACGTTAGCGTTACGTTCGATATCATCGAAACTTCGTCTATAATGAACAAAACTACATCTTTCAATTCTCTTCGTAAGATTTTTAATACCTCGTCGGAAAGTTCTTTGTACTTGGGCGTGCCACCGTGCTCCACTGGTAGCTGGAACAATCTGTGCACTGTAAGCCCGTCGACATTAAAAGCTGCTAGACCTGTTGGTGCCGCGACAACAGTCGTTGCGCCGAGTATTTGTTTTGTCCAACACCTAATAGTTTTTATGAGAAAACTTTTACCTGTACCACCAGCGCCACTAACAAACTTTCGTAAGGGTTCACTACGCCCTGAAATTAAAGCGGTCATGACCTCTTCAAATATCGTGCACTGTTCGGGATTGAGTTGTGATATCATGTCACTTACATGAACGTCTTTTAGTTGCCCTTCCGCGTTATTCAATTCCTGCATAGCCAAGTTGGCCTCTACGGGCTGAAAACCTAACGGGTTATCTCTGTTGTCGTTTGATTCTTGGCTCAACTGGCTCATCCCTCTCGTAATATCGTCAAGCTGTTGTTCTATCAATTCTTTCACTTGTTCGAAACCTTTTTGAATATCGGACAAACGCTCGTGGTACTTTAGTGCTTCCAATAGGTCTGCCTTGCTTCTTTCGAACGCCTCGGCGTACGACTCACAGTTACCTTTCAACTCATCAGTATCTCGCCACGGTTTGAAAAGTAGTAGCAACGCGTGGAAGTACTTTTCAGGCTCTACATTCGGATTATACTTGTAGTGATTTATCAAATAACCGCGCTGTCTTTTCTTCAAGTACAAACCACCGCCTAAATCGTATAACTCTACGTCACTATTTTTTGGTATTACTTTGGTTATTTCGTACCATTTGGCGAAGTCATATAAGTGTACCAATTCTAATTCCTCCGGTCTATTCGGGTAGTGATCGTCAATGAGCGACGGATAAAATATATCTGTGGAACCTGGCGCGAGTTTTTCTACAGTCTTGCACGGCTTAACTCTTCTATTCCTGATTTGATTCACGTCTAACCATTTAATGGTTGTTTCAGGGTCAGTTCCGTATAACGATATACCTAATAATGTGTCGGCAGCTTCCAGAGCCCCGCATTCTCTGTTGTTCAAACTGCGCATTGCTATACTCCACAGCCGGCTGCTCAACGATTTGGTGGAATTTATATCGTTAAACATCTCGGTCGCGTGACTAGATTCGGTTTTCGTAGTATACCTGGTACAATACCAATTCAGTATTGTCGACTTTTCACCTATGAACTGTATGTCCATGTTACCTTCCCATGCACTGAGGACAACCGGATTATAGTCATTTATGGATGCTTCGTCTTCATTTCGCGGTAGGTCTACGAGTCTGCTTTTTGATTTAAGTTGTTTTCTACCCGCAATGGACACGGCCACGTCTCTCATTACTAGCGTGTCCGTAATCGGTCTTGGAAATCCGAATCTACATACTTTCGCAAATCCCTTTTTAGTTTTCTTATTCCGCATACAATAATCGTTATGCGTGTGCCTCTGATATGTGTCTACTCGGCGATATAACGTCGGTGATATATGTTTATTGGGCAGTCTGCAAGTGACATGCTTCGAAATGAAGTTAGCGACTTCTTCCGTAGATGATTCACCGATCGTAGGAGCGTCTTTGATCCATATCAACATATGGAAGTGTTGTGTTCCCCTGCCTTGATATTCTCGTCTCCAAAAGTAATGGCTGACTTCTCCGATTGGATTATCTTTGGAACATATGAATTTTAGCATTGCTCGAAATTTGTTATCGAGATATCGCGAGGCTGAAACTGGGTCTCTCGCTACTAGCTCGCTCGTAGACATGCTAGCCATTTCTGGTCCGTTAACTTCCCGTATATATTCAGCCAAATCATCCCACATCCACTCGCTAGGACTCAGCGTGAGAAACCACGTTGCCGGACCGTAATTTTGTACCATACACCCTAAATCGTTTCTTGGCTTTCGCCAATACTGGTCTGTGTTCCGTAATTTCGCAAATATAGTGGTCAGATTTCCTTCTAGCTGTTCTTTCGACATTAATTCTAAATACTGACCAGCATTAATTTTTTCTTTCGGATTAACGACATTCATTTTGTGAAATATACCGCCCTTTAATTGCCGTACGTTCGAGTCGTGTAACAAATAGAACAAATATTGTTGATTTAATCTGAAACTAGAACAGGTGGACATGAGCCTGCATTTAATATAGTCGTATTCTCGCAGAAGGATCGCGCGCTCTTGATGCTGCCCGTTGTTACCATAAGGGTACAAATCCGGAAAGCATAATACGTCTAGATGTTTATCCCATTGACTTAAGGGTGCTTCTTCTACCTTGAGCATTTGATAAAGAGTCGTTGCATTTTTATTCTCTCTATCCGCACTAATAGGATAGATGGTATACTGCTCGTAGTAATCTTCGCTATCCATTACTTGTGTTAATATCGCCCGACGCTTCGTACTTGTCTCGTCATCACACTCCGCTACCGTTGTCGCGTGTTCTTCCAAACCGGGCTCTTCTGCCTCCACCTGAATTTCTACGTCTTGCTCAAGTAAATCTAACAACGAGTCTGGCTCAGCGGGTAATTCGATTTTAGCATAGAAGGGATTATTTTGTTTAAGCCAAACGAGTGTCTCGTAAATTTTATTTACGTCTACCAAATTACTCCACACGACTTTGGACTTATTCGGTAGTCCACAGACCATCACGAATAGTTCTTGATTAAGATTGAGCGCATCAGTCGGTGCGGGTAATTTTTTAAGTGTTTCCTCTAACGGCAACGGTAAATGAAACGTTCTACCCTTCACTTTCTGTACTCGCAACTTGTTTGGAAGATTTTTTTTTGCTACTGTACCCATTCTTTGTACCGTTTGAAAAGCCTTTGCTCTCTGTATGAGGATTTTTTCATAATCATTAAGAGTCGATAGAACAGGAGGCACGTCGCCTACAGCTAGCTGATTTAATAAACATGTTGGGGGCATTTCGTTATTGCGGAACTTGTCCAAGCAGTACCTACAGATATAATCAGACGCATTTTCGGACGCGTCAATATGAGTTTGCATTCGCGACCAATGGTGCCCTGTGATACGTTTTCTCAGTTTTGTTATATCACGCGTGTCTCTGCGGTAACAAAGCTTTTCGCACGATACGCAAGTTAATCGTGGTGTATCCATCGACTGCTGGACTAGCTCATGGAATGCACGCCTATACTCGTTCGCAATTTCACCTTCGTTTAAATTAACTACTTCAGAACACGGTTGATATGTACAAGCTTTCTCGGCTGTTTCGCTGGAGAGGTTTTGTAAAAGAGGTAGATCTCCCCGTATCAAGGCATTGTCTATACGATTAATGTTCTCTACGAGCCTCATAAGTTCGTAAATGTTTCTCGTGAAATAACGAATTTGTGGGAAGTGCGGGTGCAATATCTGAAGCGGCAAGAACTTTGAGTTGCAGCTGACGGGATCGGTATAACAAGTTTGTGCATGTCCTAATTTGCGGTATGACGTATTGACACTGCACTTGTTCCAGTGTTTCAATGTATTGCGAATATTGTTTATTTTCCACGAGCGTATATCTTGAAACACATTTTCGAGCCTACTTATGGTTTCAGCACTTGGTTTGACACACAGCTCTGAGCAAGCCCAAGAGTTCCGTATATGTGTGCTTGCAGTTACCGGTAACACGTTAGCTACTTTTCCCGTTGACGTAGTGATTAGCGGTTCTATTACAGTACAAAGCTCGTCGTAAGCTGTATCGGCATAATAAGGGTCGGACGAGCCGGTATGTTTAGATTCCCCGCAAAATGCTGCAATTTTTGATTCTATATCCGACGATTCTGCCGCTCGTACCGAACAGACCTCGACCTTATTCTTCAGATTATTCAGCGTCCGTCTCACGCTTAGTACGATACGTTTTCTCGCTTCAATGCACCATTTAACAATTTTCTCTGCCTCGATCCGTTTCTGTGGCTTTGACTTACAATTAATTTTTGCGGATAAGTTGGTGATATATTTTTCTACCGATCCTAACAATGCAATCGTACTGCTCCGTCTTCCCAAATACCTATATTTTTTCAAAATATTTTTCGTTCTAACAAACTTCTCTTGCCCTTTTAAATCTTTACGAGCGCTTCTAACTTTGTTAAGTACTGCTTCGTTTATCTCGCGATTGATGGCATACTTGTCGCGTTGATATTTTCTCTTTATTTCCGGATTAGAAGCATACTTATTTGATTCATTTTTCTTCTTACTCTCAGGGTGTGCTGAATATCTAACTCTTTCTTTTGAGGCCTTAACTGCTGGATCGATTGCATATTTTTCTCTTCGACGGGAATTTATTACTTTACGAGTTGCACCGTACTTTTTCTTTTCGTACAATTTCTTTGGTTCGGGATGTTTGGCATAGTTGGCTTTTTTTCGCGATTTTATGGCATCGGCATTGGCTAGATAATTCGCGCGTTTTACAGACTTCTTTGCATCCACTTTTGCACTCTGGCTCCTGTTCTGTTCCGGCTTTCCATTTTCGCAAATTGCTTCGCATTGTTCGTCGGTTAGCGTGTGCGATGCGCGCAAACGGAGGGCATACTTGGATACGTTGGTGCTATTACTACTACTACGCGTCTGTTGAGCCGGATACTCTTCGCGCCGTTTCTTGTTAACTTGCTCCTTGTGAGCGGCCCACCATTTTTTTTTTCGATCTGTTTGCGGTGGGAAAATTGCGTCGGTTTTATTGCAATCATACTGCGGTTTGCTTTTCTTGGCCCTATTGTCGACGGTACTTTGTGGAGCGAGTGAAACACGTCGCTGCGGCGGTGTTTGACAGACTGACGCATACGTTTTCGCGGGCGCTATTTGATTTTCTGATCTGTCTGTCTTCTGGTCTTGTACGTTCGCAGCCATGCCAGAGGGTGCCGTTGTTGTAATTCCCATCGCGGGGAACGGACATAGTGTCTTTTCGTCGAGTATACGTAGTAAATGCTGTCTCAACGTGCGTGTCGTTCTTCTACGTCTACCGTCACTGTCTACATCTACGTCTATGTAATAGCGTTCGGTCACAGGGTTCTTCCCCAATGCAAGCGATGTTGCGATTGCACACGCAAATACACCGCACGATACTGAATCCGGTTGTATTTGTACATCTTCGTAAACTACCAGAACTTTTCCATACAGACGATCTACAATTGCATATTGGCGCGCTTCTAATTCGTGCTTCAACGTATCGTATACGTGTACTACCGCTCCGTCGTAGTATATGCAGGTCCAGTGACCGATTTCGTCTGGACCAATTTTTCCGCTATAGAGGATCTGTATATCCCGATCACTGGTAACACGTTCATACCATTGTAACCCTTGGCATAACAGTGGGTCCTGTGGTTTGTAAGTTGTCGTGGCAGTTAAAACGTTCAGAAACGCGTTAATACAATCGTCATTTAGTTCCGTCGCAACGTTCATAATACGGGCTACGATCCGTGCCCTATTTCTACGCAATATTTCGGCAGGGTCTATCCGTTCGTTACTATCGTCTGTAATTTCTATGATCTGCGATACATTTACGTCAGCTGTCTTGTCTGTCTTTTGAGTCTCCGTTTTACCTACTCTCACTGATCGCTTCGCCTCATTCCGTTGTTGCCGGAGTTTCGCATAGCTCCGTTTCTTAGTTTTCGGCATCGTTATTTATTAGATGTCTCGATTGTAACACTACTTAACTACGCAGCAGTTCTATCTATAGTTGTATATTGTTCGTATATTTATTGCCGATAAATTGTTATATTGAGAGTACTTACAAATTTTTCCGGATCTTTGAATTATCAACTGCTGCGTGAATTTCACTTCATACACAATCGGATAATACGCTTTTCCGCAATTTAAAAACGAATGGAACCCACTATTTTCAATACCGTATTCGAACAACGATTTTACAATTTTCAATCCCGTTTGATAAACGAAGTCTGAAAAGTTATTGCCGCCACTGTGGTGTGCTGACGCGAATAACCTCGAACTTGTCACTTAAAAACAACTGATCGCGTACTGACAATTAGGTAGAGGGATTGATATTATTATTACAGAAAACAAAACGAATAAATTCGCGTGTCCGTGTGAATTCGAATGAAGTCCAAATGCACCGAAACAACACTCACTTGTCGAAAAATTGCAAGATTTATCTTTAGATACGCGCTTTGCAATTCACCTCCAAGTGGAATGAAAATGTTTTTGGTTTATGGTGTATGCCGGTTAACCGCCCTCTAGTCGTAGAACCGGTGACGTCTGCTAGATTTTTGTTAATATCGCTCCAATAGTTCGTCCGAGGTCCGCGCTATTTGGACAAGTATTATTTATTTGCTCCATTCAAATATGGTTATTAATGAATATCAATCTAATGTTCTGAATGCAATTTTTATTTCTTTTTCACACCTTAGTTGTCATATATCTTCTTCATTAGTGAAGTTGAGCTTATCAGGACCACCGTGATGAGTATTTTGATTTGGCGATTTTTGCCCAATCAGCGATCTTTTTCGTGAACAGTCTGTGCAACATCGGTGTGCCCTCTGTGTGGTACTTCGTGATCGTTCTTTCTTCGTTCGATTTTCAATCAAACAAGATGTGTAAGTATACATTCTGAAACAATAAAAGAACCTTTGGTATATCATTTCCTTCAGGCCACATCCGTTCCATTCTATTCACTTTACTTATATTATTGCACGATGACAAGTTTTTATTAGTAGCTACTAAACTACTATTATGTTATTATGTTATCGATGTTCAAATCGTGTCTTTCGATCCGGATTACAATGGCGTCGGACATATATCGTTCCATTATGCCGGTACTGAACTACGTATAAGGCTCACGTATCCTGAGCTTCTATTGTATCTATTGAAGTTACAATTTTCGCTCCGTAATCAACATTTTGCTGTATTCTTGTTTTATTATTTATGAACGATGTTTTTTTTCAAACATGTCGCCATCATTCTGATTTTCGTCTGATTTTATTAAGTTTCCATCCATATATACATCTATAGCAAATCTGAACATTGTGTGTCTGAGCAGTCTGGTTCTCTTGGCATTTCACGTACCGTATCTGTTTCAAGTGTGTTGAATGAATATTTTATGTTTGGGTTGTAGCCGGTAATGCAAATGACAACCCGCCAGATGAGAGAGGGGAGAATCGAGAGGAGGAGAACCATCCTCAAGATGAGGCGGAAGATGGCGAGGTGCACGAGGAGCATCTACCAGCCCATGCAGTATGTATTCCTTCATGGTTCATATAATCTTTCGCTGGTACTGCGAGTCACTCGTCTCAAAGTACATCTTGTACTAACTGTCACTGTTTTACAGGTCAGAGATATGTTTTATGCCATGCAGGCATTCCTCGAAGGGCACGATGAGGGCTACTCCCTCAATTCACGCGGACGGGACGCTTTAGCTCGGGTTGAATGGGCTAGGTGGGGAAATTACAGGGGCAGAGGTCAAGGGAATGGTGAAAGAGGTTGTACGCGAGGTTACCGCGGGCGAGGAAATAGAGGGCGAGGACGTGACTTCGAAGGAGGTGGTGGGCGAGGACAGGGTAACGGCGGACGAAGTCATCGCGGCCCGCGACATGTAGGCCGACCACGCGTACGCGGGCATAACAGAGGCGTCCGTGGCCAGGCCCGTTTTCGAGGTACAGGCCGTGGCTCCCGAGGTCAGGGTGTCGGACGGGGTCATGCCCATGTCCATCGAGGACAGGGGCATGTCCGGGGCAACCGGGCATGGCAGCATGGTCAAGGGCAACGAAGCGCGTCCATTCAATTTTACTTTTAACGCAAGCCCTACTACATTAATCTTCGAAATCAAATAAAATTGGTGTTTTGATTCAAAATCTTCTGATTATATTTATTCCCTTCCTGACTACCTCACAATTACTATTGTAGTCTCTCGGTCCCGTTTCGCATTCTAATCCTTTTTACTCGATACAAACAGATGTTGTCTATCGTTGTGTTATCTACATTGATATGGTTACATCGTATCTAAAGTTTAATCTTAAAAATCGACTGAATGTGCAAATTCGTTTGTTAACGATTGACAATTTATAACGCTCTTTTTCAGTTAGATATACCAACGAATATTTCTACTTGCGTTTTCATTTTCATAATCTATTTGACATTCGCTTACCAGTACTAAATTCATGATTCGATTGAACAGTTTATTAATTATTCGGTTTTAAACAAAGACGCAAGTAATGTATATCTAATGTCATTGTCAACTGTACAGCGTTGTCAATATTCATTTGTACTGCTAGTATCGAATGATAATCTCGTTGCCGATATTTTTTGCTGATAATCAAAAGTGTGCTGATTGACTCTGCTATGTCAATCCTACCTCACCTCTGGTATTGATAGGTCTGTTTCCAGATTTATAGTTCATCCAATTTTATACTGGTTTTCTGATAAAGAATGCTATTCCATGATAGCGTCTAAAATTTGTGACATGCATGTTTGACTATTAATGATCAAAATATGACACCTATTGTTGTAATGGAGGTGAACAGGTATGGTGCCAAATAGGTAAGTAGTTGTTTATTAATGGTAAGAAATTCACAAACAACATACAGGTCTGACTTGTGAGCGTGTGCGAAGTACTCTGAGCAAACAAAACTAAGCGGTATTATATTAGTCGTGAGTAGGTGGATAGATAGGTAGATATTAGTTTATCACGCCGCGGCCTGACAAAGCCTCAGGGCAAATTGACAATAATAGATACAATTATACCTTAACAAATTATAACACAGTCAGATGAGAATAGTAAAGACAATAAGTGTCTAAGATAATAAACATGCATAGGAGTTCATGAAAGACGATGGTTTAGTAGGCCCAATTAGTATATCAGTTAATGCAGTAGAATTTGGTTCACAACACAAGGATCTATGGAAAGTGCAAGGTTCCGAGCATCCGCAGGCTCACCTTTTGTCTGGAACGTTGCTTCTTCCGACGAGCAATGATATTCCTCTATGCAGCTGATGTATGATTGCACGAATCCAGGTAATACTCTACAAGAACAGTCCAAATAACAGAAGCAACGATGAGAAATCATTTCATCGCAATGCATTGGTCTAGCATTTATATTCCGAGTTACATTATTTCGAATTTTCATTCAATATCTAGTCAAGTATTTACTCACAGTTCATTGTTCTCAGCTTTCTTCTCATATTTCACACGAATGTTGTACCAATCATTGTTTTTTGTGACGTAACAATTGTGATGACCGTCTTGAAATAGCGGCTCGTCTGATATGGTCTGACTCTGCGTTCCCGTGTTTTGATCTGGAGTACTCTAATAGATCTGTTTTACAAATAATCAATTATTAGACATACATATCGCAGGTATAAACCTTTTCGTCTCCCCTTTGATAGAATGAAGGCACTTACTCAGTGTTTGGGTATGGAGTTTTGCATGGCGGACTGATTGACGAAGAATGCATTCGGCCTGTTGCTCTGCATAGTGCATCGGTCCATGCAGTTAATTATTGCATCCACTATGTATGTACCAGGTAATGCAAATTATGATTGGCTCGGTCAAATTGCGAGTAACGGCTTAGGTCGTGATGTAACATCGAATGCAGATAGCCAGAAGACTGAGGCGTGTGATGCAGCAGCCGCGTATTTCATCTTTGACGTCGATACTTCTGATGATGGGCGACCTCTTGCTGTTCTGTAAAGATCCGATTACTCCATTACACATGTGAATCAGTCAACATCGTAGGTAGCAGTTATAAACTTTTCGTTTCACCTTTGATTAAATCAACTGCGTCACTCAGTTATTGATCTAGCTGCTCTGCGTAGTGTATTTGTCCGTGCTGTGTATTATCGCATCGATGGTTACCCAGGTATTGTAAATTATGATTGGCTCGGTGATATTGCAAGTAACGGTTCAGGTCGTAATGTAACATCGACCCCAGATAGCCGGACAACTGAGAGGGGCGTCATACAATACGTATTTCATCTTGAAACGTCAGTCAGGTGGATTATGTGTGACTATCGCTGTCCTGTAAAGATCGAATTATTCCATTACTCATATGAATCGATATACATTGTAGGTAGCAGTTATAAACTTTTCATTTCACCTTTGATAAAGTCAACTGAGTCACTCGGTTATTGAGCTAGCTGCTGTGTGTAGTGTATTCGTCCGGGCTGCGTATTATCGCATCGATTGCTCCCCAGGTATTTGAAATTACGATCCATCTTCGATCGTCGATAATTCTGAAGACGAGCATCTGCTCGCTGTTCTGTAAAGATCCGATCACTCCATTACACATATGAATTGTTATTATTGTCGATTGTAGTTCTAAACTCTTCGTCTCACCTTTGATAAAATGAACTGAGCCTAATACATAGTCTCTCAGTATAGAATCATCTTCGACGTGGTGATTTTTCTGAATAGATTCCCCAAGCGGCTCTGTATAGTGTATTCGTCTGACCAGTCAGCCATCGCATGGATCGCTCCCCTGGTATTGGCATATACGATCCATCCTCGATGGTCGATAATTCTGAAGACGGGCGTTTGCTCGCTGTTCTGTAAAGATCCGATCGCTCCATTACACATATGAATCGATTATTATTGTCGATTGTAGTTCTAAACTCTTCGTCTCACCTTTGATAAAATAACTTCAGTTATTCGGTTTTTGATTACAGAGTTGTGCTGGGTGTGACGACCGTTATTGTTGCCCATAGGTAGGAGGGGGACTGTGAGGCGTACGACGCAGTCGATAAGTCTTCATCTTGGATCGTCGGTCATTTGGATGGTGGTCACTATCGCTGGCCTGTAACGATTAGATTTCTCCATTACTCATTCGAATCGATACGTTGGTTTTGGTTTAGAATGTCATACTTATAGAGTTTTCATAGGACTGCAATTGATGCACCAAGGCGCCATACTTACGATGCGGACGCATCGAGCTTTCTACAATGTACCAAATGATTCTGAATAAATTCTTCTTGTTGATTTGTGTAGCGGCTCATTGGCGTGTAGTGTCCAATTGATGATTTCCCGGGTATTACTATCGACGTTCGGCTGGTTTGATTTGTATGAAGCAGTTAGAGGTGTGAAACGCTGACCCCAGGTATTCTGGCAATGGCGATCTGTGTGTTGCATCAGTTTCATTCCATGTTCCGGAACCGTGGTGGTTAAGAAGTGGCAGATTCTTTCACGCAGCAATTATCTCAGTTGTCGGGTAGCCATATATGTATGTGTAGTATGTGACATGTCGATGGATCATCAACAGCATTCTCTTTACGTCTACCTTGATGAATCTTTGGCGTTTAATTGGAACGTTTTTCCGTATCGGCAAAATAGAACTGTTGATGAATGCATATCTTGGAGACGGTGGTGGTCGGTCTCGTATCTCAAGCAGTACTGATCTCAAGACTGTGTTTCAGGTTATGATGTTATCATGCGATTTTTTTTCTGTGAATCACGGGTACATTTAGTTATCGTGGATTAATCGATATCCGATCAGTAGAAGCACTAGCACTGCTCACAGCACTTCGTGGTCACTGACTAAATTTTATTGATACCGACATCGAGGTTATCGTATAACCATGCCAATTTCTTCGATTTTTCTATCGACCGTGAGTCAAGAACTAGATCATAGATCGCTGCAACTTTTTCATTACGGCGACCCGCGCGCAGCGCCGATGTGCGGCCATATTGTGGAAACTCACTTCGTAAACTCATTTATTTATACCGACCGAGTGAGAGATCGGATTTGGCTCAAAATCAATAGGGGGCGAGATTTCCACGGAACCTAACCAAGATTTAAATCCCAAGTCGATACGTACAGCCGTTCGATCGGAATCGATGTCCCAAGCCAATGTCTAGCGAAAAAACGGGGCGGAGAAGACGAAGAAGAAGATTTTTTTTCATCAACTTTCGTGACTAATATCTCGGAAACCAGTGGATCGATTTCCATCAAATTTATACAGCAAGGTCATATGGTGGGGGACTTTCGATCCTGTAAATTTTATCGAACAATATTGACGCGTTCCGGAGATATGACACCGTGCTTACAGGTATAACTAGTTCGGCCGAGAAAATAACTTCGGGCTAGCTCTCGCGCCTTCGGGTACTTGGCGGCGATTCGCTGCCGCGAATCTTGATGTAAGACTCCATGCTCGACACTTATCATTCTGATCTCAACTTCGTCTTGCACATCAAATCAATACTTACAAGATTACAAGAAGATAATAAATAGAAGGCAAGAAACCATAATTACCTGTAAAGTCAAATCAACTCTGCTTAAACTGATTCCGCCGAACTAGACAATAATCACGCCGTTCACCAGTTCGTCGTGTTTACGTTGCTTTGCGCGGGAAATTCGCGCCGTGGCGTCTGTCGGCGGTCTGTCTGTTCGACACAGTGAGTTGATCTGGGATAATATGCTGTAACACGCTTTCGGGGTTGTTTGGAAACCAACCCCGTCCACAATGCTAGCAAAAGCAGCCGAAACCCAACGTGGATAACGGGACTAAAATTACGTAAAGAGAGATTTGGGCGCCAAGTTCCTTACGGGAACTAATCGCCGCGTTTCCGCGGGGATGGGGGTAGGAAATAAGGGTAGAAGGAAAAGGAGGAGGCTAGCTGCAGTGTTTGGTAGAGGGGAACGTGGGGGCGAAGATAGTAGACGCTTGTATTGTTGGTGAACACTTAATAAAACGTATTTATTCAATGAGAGTGGTGACTAGAACAATCCCTTCGGAGTACGAGGCGACTCCGAGGGTGAAAAACAGATCCGGCTAGAAGAGCCAATACCTAATATAATACTATTTACAAGCTAGCCGCTCGACTCGACTGGGCACGGGCCAGGAGGAGGGCGAGGGGAACGGGGGAACGCGCGATCCCTGCGCAGACCACGTAGCGCACTCGTCTCGACGGGGACGACGGCTACAGCACTGGATCGCGCTCATCAACTCACTCGATCGAAATTTACGGTCGGTACGGTAGAGCGGGATATTATCGGACGGACAAGAAAGAGTAAAGTTTCAAACCGCAGCGCACGGCTAACCGTAGCTCGGCGACGATTGAAGTAAAGCGGCGTGCGTAGTGATTCTGCGCACCCTACGTAGAGCGTGAGTCCCAACTGGGGCCACCTCTACAGGCGCGAATCACACGGACACGCACACATGGACACACACGAGCGAAATTCAAATAGCACAGGGGGGAAAACAACGGTAAAAAGCGGGGTATCGGGACTCGACCGTTCGCGGAGGCGCGTGGGGTCGGGATTCCGATGGTAGGGGGTAGAAAGACTGAAAATACAAGCAAGGCGAGGAACAGAAAGCAGGCAAAAACGATCTCCGCGGATCTAGGATACTTTCCGTAACGCCGGTCTCCTCGTCTCGGGCTCCAACGGACTTGGCGGTAGCCAAGCCCACCTAGACGAAGTTATAAAAGAGTTCTCGCAGCACAGGGGACGAACACATAGACGATAAAGATCCTACCTTGGATCGGCGGTACTCAGGGTAATCCAAATGGCGTGGCAATGTCTTTGGGGCACACAACACACTTGGGGGGGGGGAACGACGGTGGGCCCGGGAGCCGGTCGCGGCGTGGCTAGCGGTCCGGCGAAATTTGTTGTCGGGGCTCACGGGTTCACTGGCGATGTAGGAGGGCTCGAATTATGGTGCACGGGAGGCACGTAACACGGCGATGACAATCGCGGAATTTTTAGGACTCGGAAGACTCTAATTAACTCAAAATTGGTATTCGTAGGCACGGCGCAACAAGTGGCTTGCTGCTAGCTCGGAAAACCAATATGGAAGCTCCCTAGATAGAATTTGGCAAAGATGGCTAGACTCGTCTTCCCCGCGTCAGCTCGTAGGCCAGCGGGGAAGCGGGGTGAGGTCGCTCCTTGCTCCAGTGAACCACGTGACCCTTCGGTACAGTTTCTTAATTCTATGCGCGGTACCGAGAGTCGCGCGAGGATATTTGCAAGCCTTCCGCGGCGTTGAGGGATGCCATAACGGGCAAACTATTTGCCACGTTACAATCCAATCACAGGTTGGTTTCAAGTGCAATGACCAATGAGAGTGTTACGCCTGAGTCGAGAAAGTTTCACGGCTTCTAGCAGAAGACAAATTCATTCGCGGGTCTATATTTCGATAAAATAGCGGCGTTCATGGTATGGTGGATGGGCGACCGCGAAACAGCCTTGGGATCGAAACTGGCTGTGTCCCATAAAGGAAGGAACCTCAACATTCAGAGAAGAAGAAGTATCCGCTATCATAATCAGAACGGGACAAGATAACGGTGTGATCCAGGTCAACCTCGAAACTAATGATTTAAAAATCAACGGAAAAATCGACCTTGACTGGAGAAACAAGTTATTATACGATTCTGTGCAAAAGTTTACAAGATGACAGTGTCATGAATATGCCTCCATTCCATCTATGATCACCGTCAAAGATTCAGATCACGAACTTATAACAGAAACCGAGTGAATTGGGGGTACGAACTAACCCGTTCCTGAATCATCGAATAAACGTGAATCGGGCTAACAGAAAACGAAAATGCAAGACAGCGATTTACAAACATAATATGAAGATTATGAGACAGTATCATGCGTTGTACCCAGACGATGTTTTTTTCGAAGCGGTACCGAATTCCTGTTTTTATGCCGAGGTGAGAATTGAACTGACAATTAGTATATCATGCAAAATCTCGCTTCAATAGTCTACGATTCTTCAGCTTTAAACACTGATTGATTATTAGAAGTATAAAGACTAATGTAAACACGAGTATGATATTTTTCTGCCAGGACATAGATTCAGAAGATCATGCTTCATCTTCAATCGCAATTCAACAAGAAGACGTGCCTCCGCCTGAGATTAGTACACCTAATCAGCTACTTCCTAATACTAGGTAAGCATGAATAGTACATTGTGTATCAAGGGCGCAAAACACTATTTTTCGAGTGTGAGATTTGCAACACGAGCCGAAGGCGAGTGTATTGCAATCACACTCGCCAAAATAGCCTTGCGCCCGTGTTGCACACGATTTTTTTCTCAGCACCTGGTCTGCAGGAATGCCTCTTTTCAGACCGAGTGAGCGGGCGCAAAGGACTTTTCCGCCCGAGGGCCGAAAAGATCTGTTTTGCGCCCGCTCAAGAGGTATGAAAAGTGGCATTTTGCGACCGGGTGTGAGAAAAGTTGATTGTATACCTTAACATAGAATCAGTCATTTAGCAATAGACCGAATCCATTTCAAATCGGTCAGGCTGGAAATCGTGATGTCACGGAATTTTTTCAAATTAAAATATGTTGTTGTTTGACGAAAAAAAAGTGACCCGTATTTTTTTGTTTTGTAAAAAAAATTTAGCTACGAAGTTACGGCTATTTGAATATTTAATCGCGCGCTACCGAAGTTATTGAAAAAGGAGTAGATTGTGACAGCCATGGAGAGTCATAACAAACGGGTGTCAGGTTACACCTCGCCGCCGACCTTGCCCCCCTCCCCCGTCCCCCGCGCTGCGATGCTGCGGCCGGCTGTGACTGGGGTGAATGACCTGCTGACTCGGCTGAAAATGTTTTATCTTAAAAATTCCAAGATGGCGGCTTGTCTCTAGATCTCTCGCTGGTCGTCCTTCAAAACCTGAAAATCTCAACTACTACTACTACTCGACTTTAAAAATCGGGTTTCAAAATAATTACGGGTTATATTCTTATATTCCTTTTTATTCTCGTATCTAGTGAATACAGGCGTTTCTTATGATATATTGTGATTTTATGTGGTGGTTTTCTTATAATTTTCCTGTACATAAACAATCTATTTCGTATTCGTCTTCACAGGGAGTCAGTGGGGATTCTCACGAACTACAGAACGTGTGAAATCTGTTTTTTCAGGTAGAGGCTGGCGTACATAGGTTCTTATAACTATCCTGTTTCTTAGAGCTAGAGTGGTTGGTGAGATGTGGTGTCGAGTATAACCTTATATTTATTCTATTTTTCAACTGGAGGGTGAAGGTTATCTCGAGTAGGAGGTGAAATTAAGAAACTGCGACAGGGGTGCTGGCTAAACGAGAACAAAAACGTGGCAAAATTGACAGCTTATCAAAACATGTTTATATTGTACTATCTGAAACAGGGATTTACACTAATTACACACCGTGCGAAATCTGTTTTTTCAACCGAGGACTTATTACTTCTCCTGAGACGACATCTTCTAGCAAAGTTAAGGGGTTGGTGGAGGCTTCTAGAGCAAGTGAGGTGGGGTCGACTGGGGGGTGACAGAACCAAAAGTCTTCATACGGCTAGATTCTATCCAGAATAATCAACCTGAAGACTTCTTCGGATGGAGACGTCGATCCCACGTCGACGATACGGAGGTGTCTGAACAGGTAAAGCGCAACGTTCAAGTATCCAGAGTCACCGTGTCCGTCCTTTTCCAACCGCTTCCTAAACAACAGTGGTTTTATACTCAGGAAATGTATCACCTCATAACAGAGGGCCGACTCAGCAGTGTTACCTACCGAACTCACCGTATATACACGACTCCGTAACCGAGGGGGTACCGCTCTTCCTACCTCGTCCGCGACGTTGGTACCCGCTGAAACCTTCTTGAAATGGAGACGTCGATCCCTCGTCGACGACAGCAACCGCCTTATAGAGCGCTATGCTCTTGGAGTTGTGTGATGTGGGGGAGCGCAACGTTTAACTATCCAGAGTCATCGTGTCCGCCTTTTGCCGCCGCTACCTAAACAGGTGCGGTTTTATACTCAAGAAATGTACCACCTCATAACAGACGGTTGACTCACCAGATGGCTGTCATCAGACCCGATATTCTTCATCAACGACTTCACGAGCAACGCAGCCTCCGGAATCAGATTGAAGCACGTCTCGCACGGGTGTGGAATCCATCTGGAGCCTTCCAATTCCCACCCAAGGGCAGCACTCCGGTGTACAACCCACCATTTGAACGCCGCCTTGTAAAGATCCGCGTCACTCATTGAAGGTGCGTAGACCTGTTCAACGATCATCCGCCGTGCCGTCTCTCCAACCAAACTCGTCCATACAGGCGGTTCTACAATAACGAGGATAATAACGAGGATTTCATAATAAAATTACGATCCAGAGATAATGCATGAATATTCCTCTATTCAATAAAGTGGTTATTCTCACTTCTACCCACCTATTTCATGGTGATCCAAGCCACCAGATCCACAGAATAAGCCAAACATATTAGAAAAGGCACCGGATTTTGATGTAGCCAGTAGCTCTGATGGTTGATCTTTCACGCTTGAAGTTGTCAGACTGAATGTGGATCGGCGGTGTCGGTCCGACTCATCGACACATCCCCACCATCGGGATCTCACGATTTTGTGTAAAAGTTGACGCTATGGTCACGTCCGATCGAGACGTGCTATTGTTTCGGCTTATAACGAGGCTCCAAGAAGAATGGGTGAATTACCAGAGTGATGACGCACCCTTGTACGATACGTGACAGATGGGTGACTCACGGTTTTTGTCTCCTCCCGCGAGCACACCTGCAGCTGTATCTGGTTACAGAACTACTGCCCGACATCTAGAGAGATAGAAGTAGAATACATATCAGAGGTCCAGAATAATCTGGCGATACGGCTGAGGATGGCTTATCTTAAAAAATACCAAGATGGCGGTTACGCTGCGGATTCTCTCACTCTCTCTCTCTCTCCCTACTCTCCGGACAGAAGTTTGGAAGGTTAGATGTAGGGTGAAGAATCGGGTCTCCAAATACTTGTGCGGTATATTTTAATATTTATTATTCTCAGATCTAGCAAATACACTACTGACCCGTCCACGTTTTTCAACACATTACCGGTCGCAGGCTAACCGCGAGCCGTAGTATAGGTGTATCACCGTTTTGAATTATTGACTCGACACTTGTAAAACTTAGCGGCACCGCGCCGTCTTTCCCACCAAACTCGTCCATACAGGAGGTTCTGCAACAGCCCGGATTTATGATAAAATTACGATTCATAGATAATTCAATGAATATTCCTCTATAGGATACTTAATAACTAGAGAGATTTGATTTGATTTGATGTGTTTATTTTTATGCCGTATACCCATAACAATGTTGGATAAGCTCGTGATGCATTCACAAACAGTATGCACCACAGGTGAGAATACAGTTTTAGTTACTAGATATACATAGATACCTAATAACTAGAAAGATTTGATTCAATCTGATTCGTTTATTTTTATGCCGAGACGTATAATTAGGCTAATCGGTAATAGAGCAGCATAATTTACAGATATCGATACCTCCTAATGATACCAGCTTATCTCAGCGAGTCCGTCCAAAACAGCTTATATTTTTATTCAGATTTTTATTTTGAAATTTCATTCTCACCAAAACCTTTCTCAGGAGTCGTAGACAGAGGGTAAGAGCTCCCCCTCCAGCGCCACGTACGCTTCGACAGCGCAGTGACAACCAACACAGTTTGCCACCCGCATCTGGCCCATCCGTCGTGCACACACCCCGCACGAACCGTGGTGGTTCCTACACCCGAACCAGACCTTATGTGTGTGGTACCGGGTGAACCGCTCCTCCGTGGAACGGGGACACCAGGAGCACACCCGAACACCATCACCCCTCCTCCACCCCCATTCCACGTAGCAGCGGGCATTTTCCTCCAAAAAACCCCTCAACTCAGCCTCGCGTCGCGCGGTGTTCTCCCGGCACATGCTACAGAGGCACCGCGGCGCCCAGCCTGCCGCATCCAGGGCCTCACCGATGCTGGCAGCCGCTACCGCGTCCTCAGCCCGCTTCTCCAGAGCTAGAACAAATTCTTTTTCAAGAAAAGGGAAACCCGTTAGACAAGCCCGGCGACAAAATCAAACTAAACCAAAAAGGATTTCACTTCACACGCACTAGCTCTCGAGGTCTCCATCCGTTCCATGCTTGATACACGAATCGCTAACAGACGGAGCTGATAATTGGCGAATAATAATCTTGAGGTGTTCCTTCAACTTCGAAAGATCAGGTCTATGTGGCGGCTGGAGAGTAACATCTCAGCCACCGTCAGCGGATAAACTCACCACGGAGTCTGCGAGTGTATATGTGTACCAGCGTACACGCGATCGTCATCACCTCATACTCATTGTAAGGGGATTCGGCGAATAAATAGTTCGTGGACGGCGGTTGATTCTCCAGTGGCATCTTCACGAATGCTGAGGAGATAGTTTGAGACGTGCGAGGTTTTCTACTCGTGGCTCCAACGGACCCGTTTCATTGGGCTCGTTTTTATATACTCATCGACGTCTCTACTCCTATACCTACTGAGAGAAGTGATCAATTTCGTCAACCACAAATTCGCTCTTTGAATTTCGATTTTATATTTCAATTTTTCGTTTCAATGGGCACGTCACCGCACGAGCCATTCGAGACTGTTGGGGTCGCACCCTGGCCGCTCATAAACTCAATTGGAGCCACTCGACTCGACTTGACTTGACTTGACTTGACTTGACTTGTCTTGACTTGACTCGACTTGACTTGACTTGACTCGACTTGACTCGACTTGACTTGACTTGACCTGACTTGTCTTGACTCGACTTGATTCGACGGGTCGCGCCTTGGCTCCAATGAGTTTATGAACTCGACCTGACTTGACTTGACTCGACTTGGCTTGACTTGACTTGTCTTGACTTGACTCGTCTTGACTTGACTTGACTCGACTTGACTTGACTTGTCTTGACTTGACTTGACTCGACTTGACTTGTCTTGACTTGTCTTGACTTGACTTGACTCGACTTGACTTGTCTTGACTTGACTTGACTCGACTTGACTCGACTTGGCTTGACTTGACTTGACTTGTCTTGACTTGACCTGACTTGACTTGACTTGATTCGACGGGTCGCGCCGTGGCCGTTCATAAACTCATTGAAGCCAAGGCTTGACTTGACTTGTCTTGACTTGACCTGACTTGACTTGACTCGACTTGATTCGACGGGTCGCGCCGTGGCCGTTAATTGAAGCCACATTTTATTGATCTTTTCAAAATCCATAGCCAGAGAGATACTCGTGTTCGAAACTCTTGAGTAGCAGCTGGACGCGCCTGGGCGTTTATAAACTCATTGGGAGCCCAGGCGCGCCCAGCTGCTACTCAAGAGTTTCGAACACGAGTATCTCTCTGGCTATGG